>CM046839.1:17598539-18198539 GCA_025618425.1 Heliocidaris tuberculata
CTATAATTGTATTGTTGGAGATTTTGTAAGGTTACGCCGATGTAGGCCTTTTAAAGGAGAACGTAGTCATGCCTACTCACCAGATTATTACATGGGTTTTTCAAACACACCCATTAACATGACTGTGGTGATTTGAGAAGGTGATTCGAAGCAGGTTTTCTTGTGAACTGCAATCCAAGAAAAAGCTTCAAAATTAGTCGTAAGTTACAGACAGGTTAAAAATTCTTCAACTGACAGTGGCGGAGATTTGTTATGCAATTCTATTCATCAGGGGGGGGGGGACGACCTATTGTTACGTCCCCCTCTGATGAAAAGAATTTCCTGCATATTTACGCCCATGTCAACTGAATCCAATCATTTTCTATTCTGAAAATAGATCAATGTTTAATATTTCATATCAGAAAATATCAGACGACATAATTATGAACTTATAGAAATTCCTTCAAAGAAGGGCCAAATTTTCTACAAATATTTAGATTCACAAATCACAATTAAGGACCACATGGAAGAACAGTATTTTGTTAATACATCTGCAGTATTGGCTATCCGTCCCCTCTCTATCCCAAATTACATTATGTATTATTAAAATTGCTCGTTGTTGATTACAGAAACAGCAACAAACAAACAAACAAAAAACAATACTCATCTAAATATTGGTAGAATATATATTAAAAATTGAATTAGCTGCAATATACAATTCACTGTTGTAACGACTAGTATTTTTTTATGCAACCTGAATGGACGGTCTTCTCCAAGTAGGAGGGAGAGGATCTCTTAGATCCTTCATTTTAGTATTAAGTAAACCTGAAATACTTTCAAATATGTTTTTGAGACATCTTTTGAACTATTCAGAGCTATTAAGTAACAAGAATATATTCTCTTGATATATCGTTGTAAAGTTTATTTCCATATTGGTCATGTCTGGCAACCTGTCTCTGCCTTCCCTCTCTCCGCCAAGGCGCCACTCATCCTTTTTTTCCCCCAAAGAACATAACGCTTTATCTAAAATCGGCGCCACTTTTCTCAAATACGAAATAATTAGGAGACTGTTTATTGAATAAGATTCCACTTACAATCTGACAAGTATTCCTTTCAGTTCATTTTGTAGTGATAATGGTTAATAAAATACCTGCAGAATTACCCAATTTGGATACCTACGAGTTAATGTCTTTCCTACCGGTTTCCTTTTATTAATTTTCGCCACCCTTTAGTAGGAAAGAACAAACATACAGGTTTCTACTGAGAACATATTTACTATTTCAGCAGTGTGTTCATTAGATTCTTAAAAGCGTTTAATGTGGTCAATGCTCGAGCCTGATCTAGAAGACTATTATCAAAAGTTACCTCCTCTAAACTAGCATCATTGCAAGTTAACTGTGCCCCATACAATAATAAGAGACCCTGAAAATGCCGGTAGCCACCAGAGATGGATGATAATGGAAGACAGATTTGTGCATGGTCTGATAAATAATCTAATTAACCGTATGATTACCCATCTTTGTGCGATCTTTTTTATCATTATTTTCATACGCAAGGGTTATAAACGATTTATTGGTCATTATGTTGCAACCGGTTTATAAAGAGAGAGAGAGAGAGAGAGAGAGAGAGAGAGAGAGAAAGAGAGACAGAGAGAGAGAGACAGACAGAGACAGAGAGACAGACAGAAGGAAAAGAGCACACAAAAATACAAAAATGCCCCTTATGTTGTTGCAAACTTATGTGGAATGTGGGTTCTTCTCCTGGATGTCAATCATAGGAAATTTTCATAATGTGTCTATATTTCTTTTTTTTTTCTATATTTTTTTTTAAAACCTAAAGTGGATATTGAACTATAATAAATTCTTATTTACATGAACTGCTTTCTTTATCTCGCATCTTAGTTATATAAACGCAAAAATGTGATGATACGATACAATATTGTTTGTAATTTTATTTTGCATTTGCACCACTATAATTGGTTATTATTTTGCCACATTTTACTTGATAAAAACCACATTACCTTCCTCGGGAATATTCAGATTGATGATTTTTAAAATCTTGGTTTCTCCTCTTTTCCCTTTTTAATTATTCGTTTTCGACATCTTGGGGCATGAACCTCTTTAGCTAAGCCACTGACTTTCTCGAACGGGTCTAAGAATTTCGAAACAGTCCCTAACATTTAGTAACATTTAGGAAATATATTAAGATCATATAAATTATTTTTAAAAATGTAAATCTAAAATGTAGGGAAATGTTTCTGACGAAGTTAGATGTAAGATCATCTCGTTATATAGCTCTCTTTCTCCCTCTCTCCTATTTATATGCTCTCATTAATCGTTTTGTCTATTTCTTCCTTATCCCGCTTTTTCTCTCTTTCCCCTCTCTCTCTCAATCCCAGCCCACTCTCACTTTTGCTCTCTCACTTAAACAGTCTCGCTATCTATCCAATTTCCTTTCTCTCTTCCTTTGCTTTTGCCCCTACCTACCCCAAATCCACTATGGTTTGTTATGCTAAATGCACTTTCAATATTGATTTCCTTAATTTACGTAGAACAAAACATGTCCTCGTCTACTATGAATTCATAACAGAATGTGTCCAAACCCCAAAATAGAGCTAAATGAATGTGAATCCAACAAACAGACAAACATTGCTCACTAATAATTCATAACCTCTTTACTTTTGTTCCCCCCGTGAGCGATTGCGCTCTCTGCGCCTTTAACAAAGCCTGCCCTAACTGTGTTCTTTGCAAACAAACACGCTCTTAATGAAACAGTTATTTATTCATAATCCCCACTCAGCACTTTTTGAAAACTTCAAAGAGATTTAAAAAAAAAAAAAGGAAAGCTAAAGTGAGGACAATATATAGAAGCAAACTTACGTGAAAATAGGCGAAAGGTTCGAACGGAAATGGCTATACAAACAAAACGCATCAAGCCGAATAGAGAGAGAGAGAGAGAGAGAGAGAGAGAGAGAGAGAGAGAGAGAGAGAGAGAGAGAGAGAATCTAGAGCGCCATAATAGACAGTTGGTATTAAGGATGACGTATGCGCGCGACGGAGAGGTGTGAAAAGAAATGAAAAGTATTGATAGAAAACAGTCGGCTGTCAGGAGCGCTAATAGCGGTTTCGAACAAGAGAGGGTAGAGACTTTTAACACCTCCTTTCCCACCTGTATTGATTCATCTCACCCTCTATTTGCCCAGTGACTCAATCAATGCGATTAAATAGTATCGAAGAAGTCGGCGATGAGACGAACATTGTGACAGTCGACTGAAAATGGGAGTTTAAAATGATGCGAGTTACGCACCCCGGATCGATGCGAAAAATGTTGACTCGATTTTAAAGGACGTCATACTTTGAAAATTATAAGCTAAAATTCGCTAGTAAAGGTAGCCTGAAATATTGAAAAATCATATAAGTAAATAAATACCTTGTTGTGGTTTCACAAATTTCCGATGACTATTATTTGAAAGGTCATTAATTTCTCCACAACTGGGCGTTGTGGCGTGCGCCTGTAATCCAGCTAACAGTGGAAGTTATAAACTGATTCAGCGGACCCAGGTTCGAGACTGAGTCACGTCTTTCGGATGGTGACGTTAAAGGTCGGTCCCAGACGTAAATAATCATATCTGATTGATACACCTCTGTAAAAACCTAATTACACCTAATTACACACACTCTATAATGTAGGTCAAAATGCAGTCAATATAAAGGAGCAAGTCCAAGATATTATACCAATTTTTTTTCTTCTTCAAAATGATATAAGAGCTAAAATGATTGAAACCCAACGCTGTCACAAAGAGAAAAGTGTCCAAAAACATGAAAAGTTTTTAAACACAAAATTTCAACAGTATCAAGTGGTCTGTGGTCCTACTGGGTTGCACACATACTGTGCCTGCTCTATGTCTCAGAGTATGTCAGTGTGTTACACTGTGGAGCATACCTTGTGCCATTCGCTCTGTGGCACACTATACCACACTGTGGCGCAAATAATGTGGTTTTCTCTGTGGCACAGTATAGGCCTACCACACTGTGTCACACACATTCTGTGATTTTCTCTGTGGCGTAGTATCTCACACTGTGTTGCACTGTGGAGCATATATTATGTGATTCTCTCTATTGCACGGTATCTCACAATGTGTTAAGTATTCTGTGCTTGATTTTTTTTCTCTGCGGCACAGTAAATGCCACACTATGTATAACTGTGGAGCATACATTATCTTTGAAACACATTATCCCGCACTGTTTCACACTGTGGTGCACACATTTGTCATTATTTTGTCTGTGGCATGGTATACCACACTATGAATCAATGTGCAGTATACGTTATGTGGTTCCCTATGTGACACAGCGTTACTCATCCTGCAATTCTCTCTGTGGCACATGCAGTGTCTCACTCTGTGTATTACTGTGGAGCAAACATACTGCGTTACACAATGGAGTATATATTTTGTAATTCTCTTTGTGGCACACTATACCACACTGCGCTACACTGTGGTACACAATTCTGTGATTTTTCTCTGTGGCATTATTCTTAAATTACTGTCATCAAAACCAAATAGCTGCTTTGATTCAAAACAGTCCCTTCATCTCTATTTCACCTGAAATTACTACACCTTCCATTTGAAAAAGAAATCGACTTTTAGGCATCGTTTCAAACAAATTTAAATTCAGTTTATTGTCTTGTTTCACAAAAGTGATATTTCTGACTTGTTCGAGGTCTTAAAGGCCTTTAAGGTGAAGACGTTAACAGTCTTAGATAGATACATGCATAACAAACAAGACGTGCTATGAATAAACAACAGTCATTGTTTTTTAGCATAAAGATAGTATAGAGCGACCTGACCGGAGTATTCAGGTGGCTGAGAGGATTTCTGGGACACCACTTGAAAATGGACTGTTGCCACCTAAATGTGTCTCTCGTTCGTAAATATTGATCCGCGCTTTGAACGAAACATTACAGCCACTTTATTTTCTTGTACCTCGGTGCATTATCATTCCTTTTTCTTCCAGTTTCAGAAATCTATTACGACACATGTCATCACCTTCGGCCTTTCAGTCGCCGGTCTCGCTTTTATTTTGGCTAGGTTTTCTTTACCTCTTGTACTCTCAAGTAATACGAAATATAATGTGATAATAACCTTATTCACTCAGGGAACCTTTTTTCATTATCAATATTGTTCTTCATGAGGGCTCTGCAGTTGTTTTTACCCCAGCATTGCCAGGTATCCATTTAATACACCTGTGTCGAGTGGGACAAAAGTGGGCAAAGCACATGACCCACGACCTCTCCTATGAGAGTCAAGAGCCTGCATCAATATACCAAAGTGCTCCCACTCAAAGACAAGGTCTGGTATCTTTATAATAGGACTGCATTTGAGACACAAACAAAGAATAAGTGAGAAAGAAAAGTGATTTATTACCAAATGTATACATGTACAAATGTACAAATTTTCTACATTGTAGAAAATTTCATATAATGGCCCTTGTCTCTACCATTTCTCTCTATTCCTTATTAAGAGATATAGATATTTGGGAAGGGCTCAATCATTTTCCACTCTAAATAGTGCAAAATACGTTATGAAGTGAAAGTCTTGTCAACAGCTTCTTGTTGACATTAAAATATCACAAGAAGATGCTATTTGCGCTATTATGTCGTTAATATTCTTTCTATTTTTATTTTTTTTACGTTTTGTAATTTCTGTATATATTATTATCATCAGAACACTTTTGCGTTTTCCCTCTTAATGTATCCTAGCTCTTTGTGTAGTAGCAGATAGAGAGCTTCGCTAAAGTGTTCCTCTGTAAATGTATTTATAGCAAATAAAGGATGAGGGACCATTCTTCAAGTAAAAAAGAAAAGAAAAGAAAAAGAAAATAGAAGTTGAAAGTAGCATTCTCTTGGGAAAGTAAAGCTTATGCTTATTTCGGCTCATCACACATCGAGGTCAGTCGTTCTTTTGTAAGGGTGTCAAGAGAAACGATTTTTAGTGATGTCAAATGACTCGGAATGCGTTCATCTTTAATCTTGACAACGTGCCTTTTCTCCTTCTATTCATCCCGCGCTCATTTTCTCTCCTTGTCTATTCAATGGTATAAGCTTTGAGATGAGCACAAGACGAATGTGGTAATACGTGACATATAAACCCAGTTTGTAGCTTCCATTAACCTTAAACCCCCAAGGGCCTGGTGTTTTTACAGTTGGACAGTATCTGTATTCCCTTTTACAACAACGTTTTCTGTACAAAGATACCCATTTATCTTTCGTTTTGAGATTTATCATTGTGATTCAAAACTACATGTATCTAAAAACTATAATAAAACTACTGTGTTTCTAAGATTATGAATAGTGAATAAGCCACGATAAGATGTTTATTCTGAGGCCCACAATAAAGACAAATTTAACAAAGAATGTGTGTTGTTGTTTCTTTAGAAAGGGTGAAACTTTCCAAAACAAGCTGTTGAGGAGTTAAGACGAAATTCTAACCTCATCGGTGTGTCAAAAAAATAATAAGAACAGATTAGTTAAAAAGCTAAATAATATACATCAAAAGAGATGGAGCTTCTTCTGCAGAACTCATATTGTTTATACCATCATATATAATAACCTAAGTAACAATTTACCATTATAATGACTGTATATATTAAGAAAGTACTAATAACCAAACAAAAGAGAACATTGTCACTCTTTATTTAACTTAGTATATTTTTTCTAAAGTCTATACCAATCATTACATTACATAATTACTTTCTCACTTAACCAACCTCAATATCCCAATACTGGGTTAAGACTGTTTTTTTAATATATATTTTTAATATGGGAAACCAGCTGGAACCCTAAAAATAATTCAGAGTATCGCGGCATATAGGGTGAGGGGAAGTGGGAGACGCATTTTGCCCGAATATCAACTTTCCAGTTTCTACATTTTGCGAGCGAGCGAAACGAGCTAACAAACCTTTATTCGGGTAAAAATGAAATGTTGTCATCAAAATATACCAAATAAGATATATAAATTACATATTCCGGCATCTCACTGTCGAAAATGAGCATTCGGGGGAGGGGGGAGAGGGTCGGGGCTGGGGGCGAGGCTGCATCCCCAGCCCCGCTCCTCCCATCCCGTCTCGTATACGCCTGGGTACAAAGAGGTTGTTGTTGGGTCAAAAAAATCTTTGACGCAAGCATCTCTTTCACATAGTAGATTTGTTATTATATTATATTATTACAACCCGTTTGCAGAGCAAAGCAAATCCCCCAATCATCGATAATGCAATATTCAAAAGAAGCTCATTATTACCTTGATCATATCATCGTACCAAGCGCTCTGAAAGAAAACCAAGCGGAAAATTGTTTTGGACAAATACCAAGCAGCGGGGCTTCAGGTTGAAATCACGAGTGTTAGGGAATCCAGTTTACTTAATTGCTTGTTTTGTCAAAGGTGTCCTTTCAAAAACAGAAGCTGCATAAAAGCAAAAATGTCGAACAATAATGTATCATGGAGAGTTTTGGGTATTCCTTTCATAGCAAACATCCTAGGTGATGAACAAGGTTTGCAGAATTTCACACTAAATGAGCTTGTGTGAGATAGGAAAACATTTCTTTGAAGCATTCTTTGAAGCATCTATTAATTGTCAGTTAAGCTCGCACAACAAAAGCAAAACAAGAAGGGATTTATTCCAATTTGGAAACCAACGAAGTGCCATAATAACTACATGCATGCGTTATACATTTATCTGCTTACTGAAAAAAAAAAACAACTTAGAATGGAGACGCGAAGTATTTTGATTGCTCGGGTTAAGCTAGAAACACGCCTGCAGTGTAGATTTGATTTTAAAAAAGAAATTTCATCGTTGGTAAAGAAATACTTCGTAGGTGGTACGTAAAGGTCAATATTTTGGGGGTAAAAATTATGATAATGTAATGATTGTATCTATTAACCTTTAAAAAATATACTAAGCGATTTACATACCTGATGTTATGCGTGTCATATTTCAGATTATATGGGCCTAATAGTGATTTTAACAACTATTGTCACCTTGATCAGCTTTTGAGCACGAAAACCTTTTTAATTCTCTTGTAATCCGTAATATGCAGCTCTTAAACGTTTTGTGTATTTATTCATAAAATGTTTTATTCTGTGGTTCAAAGTAATATACCATTAATTATATGAATAAATCATTTAAAAATTAAGAAAGTAATCAGGGCCTTGGAGGTAATCATTATGATAATAAGAAAGCTTTTTTTATGGATTTATAATGTAATATATCGACCTTTTCTCCGTTAAAAAGAAAAGTGTTTATGTCGGGGCTGAAAATGAATACGATTCAAAATATTTATATGCAATGCAAACACGATTTAAAACTAAGATATTCATTTGATCTGCCATGAAACACAAAAAGAACGGAAAGGGAAGGAAAATCATGAGAACTACATGTACGTTTAAAAGAATGGCGCCGTGTCATAATTCCTGATGAGGAGTAAAGGTGACGAACTGGTGCTGCTTGCCTGCATCGTATGGCTATCATAGGCCCAGAGTGAGTGGCGCCTTCGAACTGCCATGACCCCGCTGAGTGACAACGGTTTCAAATGCTTTCAAACCTTTCGAAATCGTAATCGTAAATACCTCATTTTTCACGCGTTCATTACACTACACAGTTGCATTTTCTTTTTCATTTGTGAAGGTATCATTTAAGTAGTCTAAATGTTTGTGTCGTTTTCTGGCGCCCGAAAAAGGTTTGGTAATCCATTTTTTGTATTTTCTCTTGATTGCATGGCTGTTGATAGTTGTTAAGAGAAACTTTATAATTCAAGCGCATCTTTTAATATCAAATAAGATCATGTTCTTGACATAAATATTTCAAGAATTATCAAGAGCTATCCCCATTCTCTCCAAAATTTTGCTCTTTTTGCCTTATTCATATGAAATGGGTTTGAATGTAGCTCTCAAAAATAAAAAAATATTTTTTATACCCTTTTCACAGATTTTTTTTTGGGTACCGTATACGTGTATATCAATGGAAGTCTATTATTGTCTTCTCCATTTCCTGGTACACAATCTAATTGCCTTCTCTAATATTTTTCGATTTTTATGGCGTGTTCTTCTCCCTTTGAAAGTGCTAAACAAATAATAATAATTATAATAAAACGCAACCGTAAGTGAAAACCATCGTAATCCAATGATGATTTAAGTTTGTTTTTGGAAGAAATCTTAATGTAAACAATGTCGTCTACAGAACATGTTTTTGTATATATTTTGTGCATACGTTAAATAAGCTAGATCTGAAAACAATATAGCTTTCTGGTATATTTACAGAAAGAATTCGTCATCACTGCTATATATACTGTCGGGAAACGATTGCCTGTGTGAAAATCAAACAGTCGACAACAAACAGCTAAGATTCTGGGCTTCCTCTTAAATCATGTTATTGATTCAGGCCCCAGTATTTCTACCAAAACATTTGCAAGGAAGACCCTAAACAAAGCCGATCTCTTTACGCTTTCTCACTTCGGGCTGCTAGACAGGGACTATTTGTTTTTCACTCGAGAGAACTCCAAACTGTTTGCTAATTGGACCTTCAACACTTGCTTGATTTTATACATAATCGTTGTTATGGTGCATCCCGAAAGCAACTTGCTTTATTTTCCATCTATCTCTCTGTCTCCCGCTCACTTTGTTGATCTTATTTCTTCTCTATTTCTCCATTACGCGACTCTTTCCTCTATATAATTATGCATGTCTCTAAAACACAATGTAAGATTATGTGTTATTATTTTTGTTGTACGAGCATCACATTCCTATAACATGGTCATGTATTAAATGAATCGCTTTACTCCGTTCTTGCCCAGTTCTTCTTTTCATTTCTTTCTTCTTCTTCTTTTTTTTTGCGTTTCTATTTCCAAATTTAGTTTAACGTTACCCCTACTTCTCCCTCTCCCCCTCTCTCTATCTATCTTAATCTTTCTCTGACTCCCCCTCTCTCTCTAGCTCTCTCTCTCTCTCTTCTCTCTCTCTCTCTCTCTCACACACACACACCCACTCTATTGCTCCCTTTCAATTATTTTCATTCTTTATTTCTTTCATCTTTCATTTCTTTCATATTTTACCCCCAATCTAATTCTGTTTTTAACAATAACGTATATGCGTTTTAGTCATACTTAATTTCTCTATTTTGTTTATTTCTTCAAACTTCTTAGATATACCCTTTAGCATGCTTATATAATATAGAAAATATAGAAATATCGGTTATTTCTTCCTTCACTTGTTCTGAGCAAGTAAGCTTACCTGGGCAATTTTCATTCTCTTTCTTACTCTCTCTCTCTCTCTCTCTCTCTCTCTCTCTCTCTCTCTCTCTCTCTCTCTCTCTCTCTCTCTCTCTTTCTCTCTCTCTCTATATACATCTCCTACTCTTCATCAGTCATTCGCTGTCGTCTCCCCTCCTCCCTCTCTCTCTACCTCTATTTTAATCGTTTTTGTTTTCTAAAAATGAGACATATAGTTACCTTCAAGAGCCTCTCAACAACATGTTAAGGGCACTCTACTTAATCTACACTGCATTGGGTTTGGATACATGAGAAAAGAATGACAGGCTCTATGACAGTCACATTTTCGGAAGGACCTATCGAGACTGCCCCCAGTAATTATAACATTTTTTTGTAACTGTAAGGGACATCTTTGATCTACTTTCCAATTGAGGGTCATTTACCAAAAATAGGTGATGCCAGCTGAATGAATTTAAAAAAAAAAAATTTTTTTCTCATCGTTTTAAAATAAAGTCTCTTTCCCGACAAGTTAAATACACATTAAAGCAAAGTCATAGATAAAGGCACATAAATATTAATTTGATATATCATCATCACCCTTTTGTCCGAAAATATATGCTATCCAAAACTTTTTATATCGGTATAATAATATCAATAATATAAAATTGTCAAATAGAGCTGGCAAATTAATATTAAAGATATTGAGGTATCATATTAGAATCTTTCTGATTTCATGAAGTGAAGGACCAGTGAAATTCAACCTTGTACATTTTTGCATAGAAATCATTAAAATCATTAAACAAAAGTTATTCTAATTCAGTGAGCTACAAAGCTTTCCTAAATGTAAATAAACACTCTTATTCCATGCCATACATTTAAAAACCTTGCCCAGAACGAGGTTTAATCTTGAAAAAATGAGAAAAAAGGATATGCCTTGTTTTTCATCTTCACTTAACTATTACCACTCTCTTAGTAAATAACCCTTAGTTATTTGCTGACTTACTGCCTTTCCACCAAAACATTTGGGCGGCGCGAGAAAAACATTTTCCTTGATCAATTCCTCAAATATAGCATCTCCCCTATAATGCTACAAAAACGAAAACGAAATGGGTTAAAAAGAAAAGAAGCAATACACTGAAAGGCCGCTTCTCCTGTGAGTAGCAATGCCGCCAAAGGCGATATTCACACCCTAAACAAATTTGTTTAAGATGAAACTTAGTGCTACTCATCACCGCTTTTCAAAACTTGTTTAGTAAAGCATTTACAACTCTAAAGACTCCGCCTCTTTGAATAGTGCATGTTGCGATGTGAACTTTGTTTTGAAGACACTTTCTCTTATCCTCGGATAACTGTTATACCAATACTTGCACAAACTATCTCCGCTGTATCTTTTTTTCTTTAGCCACTTGTTAGCATTACCTTTCGGCGATGTTTGCAGACTTATTACTCTGAATTACCTTTTCCTAAACAACGTTTCTCTACAGCGGTACTCAGACAATGCCGAAATAGCCGCTCAGATCAACATTATTGTCCTATAGCTATTAGCCCCATTAAGATTTCTGTATTAGTTTCAGGCACATTTTCAAAGAAAAAAATAAAGCTAGTGGAGACTCGATAGAAAAAGCAGGGAGAGTATCTCAGTGGAAGAAGAAGAAGAAGAAGAAAAAAAAAAGGCATTCGCTGACCACTGCAATAAACGTTCTACTTCAGATAATTTACATCAATTTGTTTGACATTTATATAGTTTTGATGCAGCAAAAAAAAAGAAAAAAAAAGAGATATTGGAATGAAACTTTTTAATTTATGTTTCAGTATTCAGTGGCGTACCCAGGATTTTTTAAAGGGGATGTTTTTTACTCCAAAATTCTCTGACAAGCAAGCAAAAAAAAAAAAAAAAAAAAAAGCTTATCAGGAATTCTAAAGGGGGTGCTTTAACTTCAAGTAAAACCAAAAGGGGGTGTTTGAACACCTAAAACACGTCCTCGGTACGTGCATGTCAATATTATTATATATAATATATATATATATAGATATATATTTACCAGATGTTGTTTACTTTTTCCCTTCAAGATTTCCGATAGATTTTGGTGTAAATATCTGAAAGGTACTCCAAATCGAGGACATTAGAAGTCTCTGTCTGCGCCGAAACTCACCGCACTGCAGCCTCACAAAGTCTTGTACGAACCCGAGCATATAAAACCAGAGGCGGATTGGGGGGGGGGGGGGGGGCAAGAAAACTATGCATTGTGCCCCCCTTTTACTTTTAGAACGGAAAACCTCTTTTTTGTTGTTGTTGTTGTCGTTGTTGCTTGTCAGAGAATTATGGAGGGGAAACTGGACCCCATACCCCCCCCCCCCCCCACTGAGCGACTTTTGGAGGGCTGGCGCTCCCTCCAAGCAGTTTCTCAAAGTTGACAATCTTGCATTTGTGCCCCCCCCTTATACAAAATCCTGGATCCGCCCCTGCATAAAAATGTCCTCTTTTTAAAACATACATGTATTGCTTAATATTCCTTTGAAGAGGGTAAGTTTCAGTCGCAGAATCTTATAGTATCATGCAGTTTTTCGACTTATACCAAATAAATTTGACGGAAAGTGTTGGGGCATTATCAAAACTATGCGCGGGGCTTTAAGGATATTTTGATAAGTTTACCTTAGCAAATTATGTTTTACTCGGAATAAAATCAAATTCGAAATATTAGCTTCATCACCAGTCATTTTTTACAACTCGTGATATAATCTGTATAGCACATTCTGCACAAAATTTGTAAAACTTATGAGACGAAGGTACGGTACGTACCCGGGCACATACGTTTCATTTTTCGGGGTGGTCCATAATACCCCTATCCAAGTACGCGTAGGGATGAAAGGCTTTCATATTGATTGACTAGGACAGCACAACAGAATTAATTACACAGCTCGCATTATGTCAGTTATGAGGAGCATACACCCCGACGTGAACAAATCGATGGAATCCTTAGCTAAAATTTGCATTAATGTGACGCTCAAACAATAAATGCAATTTCATTCCCATCAAAGTTTTGCCCCGAGGAAAAAAGAATAAAGAAAGAAAGAGCCTGAGTTGTCACTTCCATGGACGGTGGCTGGTTTGGGAAAAGAAAACAGAGAAGGACGTTTCTCACCTGGCTTTGTTACCATCGGATTCCTTCGTTAATTGCTTTAGATAATAATAAAAACAGATTAATTAATCTCCTCCACACTAATGTGTTTTTGCAAACGTGAGAGTGAAACACAAAATAATTTTTTTCTGACCTATTACTTGCAAAACATTAAATACAGAATTGATGCAAATTTGTTAGTGATGGATTTTCTAAGTATTTTCAGTTTGTTCAGCATTGTGAGCGTCTGTAAAAAGGCGCCTTCTGGAATGCTCCCTCTGGAGTGGAGAAGGTGCATACATTGTGTGCAGACAAGCCTGAATCCGATGTAATAATATGTAAAGCTCTTAGAGACATCGTAGATGTATTAGGCGCTAAAAATAAATTCAGAATATTATCATAATTATTTGCTCGTTTGTAATTTTATTTAAACAAACAAACAAAAAATAAAAAAATTAATAACTGTACAATTTGCCAATCGAATTGACGTTTATTTCTTTACCTATGGAAATTATTTTATTATAAAACGTAATATGGATTTTATGAATTCATTTCATAATGACTTGGTGTGATTTTCTGAAAAAAAAGAGAAATTTTTCATTCAGATATTGCCTATCTTTTCTCGTTAGACATATATCTGGATCGAGCTTTTTTTTTTTCTTCACCCCCTCTCTTTCCCCTCCACCTCCCGTTTTCCCCTTCCACTTTCTCTCTTATTCTCTCTCCCTCTCTCTTTCTCTCTCTCTCTCTCTCTCTCCCCCATCCCCTCTATTATATCTTTTTTTAACCGGGAAATACAAAATAGTTAATAAGTAAAGTTGACACAGTAATTTAATTGTTGATGTAATTATACATATAGTAGAGATTACTATATCAGTCATTGCCATGTCATTATTTTATACTTCTTTATATTTCTTTCTAAATAAACTTCAGACCACAACAACGATTATGAAGTTTATTTCTATTGTTCCTTTAAATGATTTTCTTTCTTTCATTTTCTTCTATTTTCTCTCCATCACTTGCCTCCTCTCGAACAATGATGATAATACATAACTTTATACAGTGCAATGTTTCTAAGGGCAGGGGGAAAAAATACCCCGAAAGACATCAACTGATCAAGGAGGAAGAAACAGATAAAGCGAGAGAGAGAGAGAGAGAGAGAGAGAGAGAGAGATGACAGGAAGAATAAAGTTCATACATAAATATATTGATATTTCCTAAGACACTCTCTTCACCTCTCCCCATACCTCTCTAGATATAACTATAAAAATGACTTAATTAGTCATTTATCAGTCTTTCCACCCTTTCTGCCCATATATCATTCAAAGAAATTCTAATGGAAGATAATCTCGTTTGCTAAAACAACCCACACTGAATTCTTCATTAGAAAAACAAGAACAGCATTAAAATGTATTTTCATGGGGTACGTTTTAATGTTCACATTTACCTCTAAACATATAAATAAAGTTATGTGTAACTAACTGATGTTAAAATGATTTTAAAATGACTTAAAAATCAGTCATTTACACAGAAGAAATTAAATTAAATTTAGTCTTGATTGCATAACCATATTCCATAATATTCATTATTCACTTTGCAGAATTAGATGAATGAAACTAGAATGAGGCACTTGAAACGCATATTTCTATCCATCAACTCTATTCAGCCATACATGCATAATCTCGCATAGATGAATCGAACAAAATAGTGTAAATTTTACCGTTTGCAAATTACCATCATTTAAAAAAAAAAGTTTTAATGTGTTCGTGTGAATTTCATTATGTTATGGACAGACACGTGAATTAAGAACATTTGCAATCATTCACACTTGGTCAATTATTCAGAAATGTGTAATAACCATCAGTATCAGTATTATTGGGGTTAGCTATACGATTATCTGACTTGTTCGGTTGTGATGATTCTAATCAATTATCACTTTTAAACTTAACATAAGTTAATCATCAAAATAGTTTGCCCATGATTAGGGTAAAGTATGAAGATATATAGTTTTTTCCATTAACAAATATATTTTGATTAATATTGCATAATGCTATTTGAAGAATTTTTGGTTATTAGATTTCAAAATATTTTTGGTTATTAATCTCCATAGCTGCAGTTCAAAGGGTGGTCGATTATCATTTTATTCGAGATGACTAAGTGAAATGAAAATTCTGATTAGGAAAATCAAAAGATGAATAAGAATTCAAAACATTTAAAACAAAATCATCTCTTTATTTTTCTCTTTTCCGTATTACCTCCTTGCTGATACAGACATTGTATGTTGAAAAATTCTTGGTGGGAAAATTCGCATAAAATTCTGAAAAGATATTTCAATGCAACAACTTTTTTCATCGCAAAGAGTAGAGCACATTTTTCTTTCAATTACTTCATTAGCTGAAATGTAAGAAATGTCGGAATGTAATTGTGGATGTCAGAATGATTTTGTGCATATCGAAAATTAATTCCATTACCAACATTCCTCCGATGCTCGGGCCTTTCATGTCCGTTTAATATTTCATATTAAATTTACACAGAAGCTAATGTATCATCTGACACTAAAATTATTACATCAGTATGTGGGAACATATTACACTAATCCATGTTTTCATATCTTTTGTTACAGATATCGATGTTTTTATTATCAAACTGTATTTTTTCTTTCCATTTCCAATGCTTTAAAAGCCCTTAAATCATAAACCAAGAAAGATATACCAATGCGACGATATATCAATTAATCTTGATGATTGTGTAAAGTATCAACACAATAATTTGAGAGTATGAGAAAACTTAAAGATCTGCCTTTCAAAGTCAATGAGAAAACCTAAACATTTACAACAAAATAGGTAACACACTTTTCTATCTTGTTACGCAATATAGACCCTAATTATTTCATTAATAATCTACAAGCCACAAACGAACACACCATATGGAATAATTACAATACTACAAAAATTTGGCACTTTAGTGAATTCACACAGTCGCATTCTATGAATCAGATATATAATTAAATTCGAAGACTATATTTACAAAAGTGAGATGTAAGAAAGAAAAATGAAGACAGGGTCATGTGACACATTATCAGTTGTTGGTCTACTCCAAAGTGAAGATATGAACTGCTTTTAAAAATCAATTTCGGTGTAAAAAAAAACATCACATTTACCGAAATCGTCAAAAATGAATCTTCAAAGCGAATAAACTTATTTGAGTAATTTTGGAAATCATGGTTCGCCAGTTTTTTTGCAAAGCAGTATGTCCGTAATTTATGAAAATAATATCTTGCAATATTGACAATTTTATTTGCAAGGAAATGTTTTATCAACAAAAATTAATAACTATCATAAAGTACAACGAAATGTTATCAGCATTATAATACAAATGTGTCAAAAAATTCTTCTCTAGAGAAGAACTTATGTGTAAGATTCACACTTTGACCGGCGGTGAAAAAAAGCGGAAGCAAAAATCCGGAAAGAAAGAAAATAATTTAGTTCTTTAATTTCCATTTAAATTCTAATTTCAATGTTTCATATTGAACTGAACTGAACTGAAGTAATGTTATTACTCTTACAAAAATTAAAATAAAAAAGAAGTATAATAATTTCAGTTCTAAAGCTAAATATTACAGGAGAAAACAAAGTAACCAGTCGAATGCAATTTCCCATTCTGCTTTTAGTAGGAGATCAATTTTGCTAATGAAAAAAACATTTTGAAAGAAAAGCGAATGTCGAAATAGTTAATAATTTTTATCTGGAGTTAAAATACCGAAATAACTCATTTAAAAGTTTTTAGTTCCTTCAAACAAAAGCTTTATCATAAAGCTAATTTTCGATTGAAATGTAGATAATGTGCTGCCGCATGAGAGGTGTATGGGCTTCGATCGCGTAAGGAGGTATATCCCGGGGTTCCCGCCGCAACACCGGCAGGGTGAGGCGCAGACAAGAGGGGTGACGAAAGAGCACTGATGGGCAAATACGGGTTCAAAGACGAGTTGTACAACGCCGACAGTGATGGCGGATAGAGACTGGACGGTGTCGTTGTCGACCACGGAGCATCGGCGACGTCAAGTGGTGATTGTTGAAGAGACTGCGGCGATGATAGTGGTGCGTATGAATGAAGTGGTCTTCCATACGGAGACGGGTAAGGCGATCCGAGGTAGGCACTGCAGATGTTGAAATGGTTATAGGAGTTGATGTGCCGAATCTCTGCTGGATCGTTCTTACTCTTGTGTAATTTAAATCGCTTTGCACGTCGTAGAAAACTACCATTGCTGAACATATCCCCACAAGATGGATGCAGAGCCCAGTAGTTGCCTTTCCCTGGGCGGCCAGGTGCCCGAGGAACCTTGATGAAACAGTCGTTCAGCGACAGATTGTGCCGAATCGAGTTTTGCCACCTTTGCTGATTTTCCCTGAAATATGGGAACTTGTCCATGATAAACTGGTAGACTTCGTTCAACGTCATCATCCCGTCTTTCGAGCTTTCCAACGCCATCGTGATCAGGGCGATATACGAGTACGGCGGTTTGACGTCAGCGAAGCGTCTTTTGACCGCGGTGCCGCCAACATTCGCGCACGTCGTACTCGAGTCGTCATCAAAGTCACGTCGAATGCCATCAAAACAGTCTTCTATCTCCGAGCCAGCTTCTGATATAGAGCTCGATTTGCTGGATTTATGAAAGTCGGTTTCGTCGGTCACGTCATCATATTTTGTGCGATAATGGCAGTCATTTTCGTTGTCGTACATACGACTTATTTCACTATCGCGATAACGGTGACGAGACTCGGAAATAAGGTGCCCATACGTCACAGGATTGGAAATCTTATCAACACCACTTTTGACTTCCATAGTGGTATTTTCTGTCGTCAACATTCGAGTCTAAAAAGTTTCGAGGAGTTCCGGGCAAAGTTTGAAGACGACTTAGGACAATCAAATCCTATTCTGGATGTTTGATGAAGTTAATATCAAATAAATTCAGAACCAATGAGAAAAAGATCCCATTAAGTCACTATAATCTTTGATAATCGTGTGTCAATTTGTTTTCCTGTGGTCGAAAAACATAACGGGGATATCATTCCAATTTTCTCTGCTGAACATCTGGAATTGACTATTCAGTTCCGCCAACGGGCAAGGCCTATTCTATATTGATATTAATCATTCAGTCACTTGCAACAAAATATGCGAAATACATGACGACCCGAGGGAGAGCTTCCACAACGACAACGATAACGATGACAGAGGCTTGAAATTCGAGGAATCCGTGGCTTTACGACCACAATGACGAATCGTCCCTGAAAGTTCATTCCATCAAGAACCACAGATATTTGGAGCATCAGGCGCAGGTGTCGACTGATACTGACGGTGACTTCCCCTGCTTGTCAGGCGCCGGGCAGACTGGTCATTCGTTGGCTCACCTGCGATCAATAGCGAGAGAGATAGAGAGAGGGAGAGAGGCGACACAGACTCAGGTGAAAGTGAGTGGTCACTGGTCGATGGGGGTCCAAATTTCTAACGTCTGGCTGCACTGAAGCGAGAAAGTGCTGACCGGTGTGCATGTATGTTTACAGTGATGAGTAATTGGGAGGGGTGTGGATTATTGTTCTTTCTGTACAAATGGATCCTCTCATCTTCTCGACCCACCACTACGGGTAGGGAGGTGGGTAGGGAGGTAGGTAGGGGTGCATTTTCTTTTGATTACGTAAGAGTATGCCACCCGGTGACGTGTGAGATGATTGGAGGAGAGAAAAGTAAGTGGAGAAAAAGTACTAACCCCCGATCGAACACCCAGGAAGATAGCTGGGAGAAAGGAGAATGGCTGGAAACGATGAAATAATATAATTTCGTTCGACCGTGTGTATGTTCATAGAACCGTAGTATGCCAGGTGACAGATTGTTATGAATTGTTATGACATAGATATTTCCTATAATACCTCCAAGATGACGCTATACATGTACAATTCAGTTGGACATGTATATGTTTAAGTGCATTTCTCTCCATCTCCATTAGCTCTTTCAATCTCTCAGTGTTTTGTGTCATAACGTCACTCCCTATCCCTCTCTGTCTGTCTGTCTGTCTCTTTCTCTTTTCTGTTCACCCCTCTCTATCCTCTCTCCACCATCTCCCATCTCTCTATATCTTTCTCTTCTACTCATTCTCTATTTCTCCATTTCACTCCTTTTCATCTGTGACTTTCTGTTCTCCTTTCCTCTCTTCCTCTCCCCTATCTTCCTCTCCCTCCCCCTCTCTCTCTTTCCCTCTCTCTCTATCACACTGTCAGTCCTTATATTTCTCCTTTTATCCTATCTGTTCAAATCCTTTTCCCCTCGTACTTAATTATTCCACTTCCATTCTTCCACTCAATCTTGGAGATATCTATGTAACATGTACTTTATTATTTTCGTTTCATTCTTTCCCCGGATTTGATTTTCTGTCTAATACTCTCCGTTATTCATATTGCCAATGTATTGACCAATCTACCACCTACACAGATTAGAATGAAAAAAAAGAAGAATAATATACCAACAAGGAGATACAGAGAATACCAGCAAATTAACCTGTAAACATAATAAACGGGCATGGGCGTACCGGCACGATATCGCTAGGGGACTCTTGCCCAAATATAAACTTACCAGTTGCGAGCGAGCGAAGCGAGCAAAAGGTTTGACAGTTTGACAGTATAATTTCTTCTTCAAAATATACAAGAAAAGATGAAATTACAAATAGACAACCTCACTGCCCGAATAATGAGGTGATGGTTGACCTAATATTGGTTATTTTAAAACCCGTCTGTTATGGTGATGGTGGTGGGTGGTGGGGGGGGGGGGGGGGGGAGGGGGGACGTGGGGCAATGGGAGAATCGGACCATGCGGACGTAGCGGAATATCTAGCAACAAAGGTCCTTTATCTACTAGAGAAATTAACAGTAACCTGTAAGACATTTGTAGTGCTGTTATTTCCATCGAAAACAAATACGATCCTGCTTCTTTTCCAAAAGGAACCAAACAAGAAAGAAGAAGAAACTTTACCATCGCCCATTAGCGATCCTAATGTTATTTCCGGGATTTTTGTTCTTTTCCTGAAGTTTTGTCACCTTGTGTGAAGCCTTTAAAATGTCACGTTTACCGTTGTTTTCTGTTTCTTTTCTTCAAATGCTCAGGTACTAGGGTAGGGGCCTGTTTTCTGGGTTTGCCCCAAGGCTCTTAAGGCTGCTACTGCGTTCACAGTCTTTGTGGGTTCTTAGCAGTTACACTCGAAAAGAAACAGTTCTTTACAATGGTGTGGACGAGGAGAGCGTTTTTTTGTGTCAATAACGGAATACAACGTTCCCCCTCGTGGTCAGAAAAACGGGATGGCTATTTTTATTACCCCCCCCCCCCTCCCCCTCCCCCCCCCCCCCCCCCCCCCACACACACAAAAAATTGTATTACACAAGAGTTAAAGGGGTGTAAACTGACGAGAATATGTGTCTTTCCCGAGGCCTGACTCGGGGCCAATCGGCTTTATCCGCAACTCTTCGGACGGGCCATGCTATTCCCTCACTTACGTACTTGCAACATACGCGAAACCGACTCAGAATAAGGGTAACTTCGGTCTATTTCGCAAACGCTGGCCATGTAGAGATTAAGTCGCTGACTACCGTTAGCTGAGGTCCATCACTGAACTCTACACTACGTAGTGTAGAGTTCAGTGAGTTCCATTCGTTTACGTGCAGTTGTCTAAAAAAAGACGTAGATGGCGTTAACCAGTATTTGCCGTTCAACACGCCCTTTAAAAGTCAAAATTTTCTTTTATTATTCTAAGTCTTGGCAGTTAGGGAATTTTACTTAGTTTATTTTTTATATACAATTTGTTAATCTTATCTCTAGGAAATATTTGATGGAAGGAGGGGGGGCGGGAGTGAATATAGAGACGCACATGGTACATGTGACAGTTCTTGAATCATTTACACCGTTATTTGATTTTTATCCTCTTTATCTTTTATACCTCATTCTTTTCCGCTGGATGCCTCATTAGGCCTATATTTCATTCGCAAAATATATAGATCATTTGAATAATGTAATTTATTAGTGTAATATCTGGTAATACAAACAACAGCGGGATTTAAAAAAATGGAATAATAGATAGAGAGTGGACGCTAACGACAAAGTTTGAAATTATTTGATCGTTGGAAGAAGAGTGTATGAGCAAAATAAAGATTTAAAAATGTTAATAAAATTAAGTTAGTGGCATCGCTGTGGGTATGATGAGGAAATGGTGGAGCGTGCCATTACAAGTCTTTAAAATAAAACACGTAAAAATTTGTAAAATCTAGTTCAGTAGTGTTACCTTTGTCCGAAAATGTTGAAAAACTATAAGGACCCTGTCGGCACATTTGTGCACAAAAAAAGAGTGAATTTTCACTATGTTTTCACTCCCCCGGGAGTCACGTCAGTGATCACTTGTTTAGGAGTGAATATCGAGTGACTATCGAGTGTTTTCTAAAAGGAAGAGAGTGGAGTTTCACTCTATTTTCACTCTATTTTCATTCCCCCGGGGAGTGACGTCAGTGATCATTCATTTTTTTTTTTTTTTAGAGAGGGAACTTTGTCCGAGTTCACTACCTCCCCACCAACCTAAATGTATTCAGCTTGACTTCGGTTATACATATACAGTGTGTCCCAGAAAAAACGAAACCCTAAAACAAAGGGTTATTGTGACCACACTATGTGCTCTATGACAATAATTATCTATTTTCCAAAAACTAGAAGTATTATGCTTTTAAATGATACCTTGATGGCATCCATCTGTACATGCTTTACCGAGCAGCAGCATTTTGAAAATGACATGTAAAAACTCAGTTGTGCCAGATTTGGTTAAAACCGTGAAAACTTTAGGATCACATGCAAACATGACACAAGGGAAATACCAGCTTTAAGAGATATGCTACGTGAAATTCCTTCGTGTGATGACATCAGAATCAGAAATTCATAAAACACGGGTCGATACCAATTTCCAGTGGTGGCAGGGGTATACACCCCCCAAATTTCCTAAATCAGTAAATATCCTTCAAAAGATGAAAAGGTGCCCCTCCTGAGGTGGGAAATTGCCATAATCTTGATATTTTTTCTGCCTTATGTGCCCTTTCAACCTTGTATTTCCTTTTGATGACAATGAAAAGTGCCACTAACTTTACTTTTATGAAAAATATCACCTTTCTGTCCGCTTTGTTCTTAAAAGAAATTGCAGTTCTTCAAAATTCAAAAAATTACTTTTCATTTCGATTGCAGGTACCATTTCAATACAAAACCTGCCCTTTCTTTACCCCCAACATCAACAAAACATTGACTGTGTTTTATTTCATGATGAGGGCATTATCCTTACCATCGTTATTGAAAGAAACACATGAAAACAGTCTTCTCGCAGGGTTTTAAAAGTCATATTACATTTTGGGTTATGTTCGCATGTGATCCTTACGTTTTCACGGTTTTACCCAAATCTGGCACAACTGTGTTTTTACATGTCATATTCAAAATGCTGCTGCTCGGTAAAGAATGTACGGATGGATGCCATCAAGGTATCATTTAAAAGCATAATACTTCTAGTTTTTGGAAAATAGATAATTATTGTCATAGATTATTGTCATAGAGCACATAGTGTGGTCACAATAACCCTTTGTTTTAGGGTTTCGTTTTTTCTGGGACGCACTGTATATCAGGCATCAGATGGCTACGTTTAGTAATTTGGTCTCCATTGAAATGTATGATATATTTGGCGTCTAAAATCCCAGTAAAGTGTAAAAATGTGATGAAATTATCACTTTTCATTACATATTCCTCGTTTCTTTTTGCAAACTTTACAGCATCTTCTCCTCAAAATTATTAATGATAGAATGTCACATACATGGACATTATGATTGTCAAATTAGAAAAATTGAAGGAATTTTTTTTGAAGGAATAATCTTTTTAAATACTTCCTCTTTCTTTATTTCTTTTTATCCACTCTCTGCGCATTGTCTTATCCCTCTTTCTCTTTCTCTCTTTCACTCTCTCTCTCTTTCTATCTTTTACTCTTTGTCTCTCTCTCGGTATCTCCCTCCCTCTCTCTTTAATTTGCGATATTCTTCGATTTGATGAAGCGTTTCATGTAGTAAAACAAACGCCCCCTACGCTGACCGACTCGGTACCAAATTTTCACTCGTGAATTTTGGGGTTACATATATGATACTAATCGTTTTAGATAGCTTTTTAAGCTATCATTGATCCTCTTACATAACTGATCTTGAAGTAATGTGGTAAAGAGACATATCTGCGGTTTTTACATGAACAATCGGAATCAACTCCCTTTTAAAAAATTTCCGATTGATTGCTTGCGTATCTTGATATTATAGCGAATAATTACGAATAATCACGATCGACAGCTTTCCCACTAAGGAGATGGGATCTAACATCTTATCATACTAATGATGACCATTAATAACACCATTTTCACCAACAAAAAAAAAAAAAAAAAAAAAAAAAAAAAAGTCTCTCGTGGGCTTTCCGAAGCCTACGTCAAACCTACGAAAGTGACTGGCGCAAATAATCTGAAGAGATTGAGGAGCGCCATCATACCAAGAACCAACCAACCGTACTAATATTTATCTCACCGTTAACGTACAAATTAGTCTAGCGGTGGCTAACATGTGAAGGGATACGTTGCCACATGCCCCGACAAAACCCAATTTCGCCTGCTTTAAGTGCACAGATTTTGTGTTCATGTGCCCCTGCATCAGAAAAACGAAAGAAGCTTTTCTGTTTGGTGGCTTATCAGAGATTATTATTGTACTTTAAAAAGTCCCTGAAAATGTAAGAACAAATTTTTTCTCGTCAGATATTTTTAAACTTGTGCCCCTTTTAATACTATAATTATACTACTACTTCTACTACTTCTACTACTACTACTACTTCTACTACTACTACTACTACTACTACTACTACTACTACTACTACTACTACTACTACTACTACTACTACTATACTACTACTGCTACTACCACTACTATACTACTACTGCTACTACTACTACTACTACTATTAATAATAATAATGATAATAGGATACATTTATAAAGCGCCTAATACTACGTTTTTAGGGACCAAATATTATTTTATTCACATGCTCATATTTCGTAATTTCACAAAAATAAGAATCCCCTCCTTTTCAGTTTCCACACCAGAGAGAAAGAGAGAGAGAGAGAGGGGGGGGGGGGGTGGGGTTGGGACTTACCCCCCAGTGGAGATGGACATTTGCTCACTGTGAGCAATCCACTTACTTATAGTTATCAATGGAGCAACTCCACTTAAAAATTCTTCCCGTTATGACTGTAGAGGGCGCAAGATAACAATGGTCCACAGCAGCATGAAGATAAGAATGTCGGAAAATAGAGAAAGTACGAGGAACACACAAGTTCGTCATTATAAATATGAGAGAGAGAGAGAGAGAGAGAGAGAGAGAGAGAGAGAGAGAGAGAGAGAGAGAGATGGGCTTGTATTGGGGAAACAATCTATTTCGTGGGGGGAGGGGGGCTCGTACCTGTCCACCATTTTCAGTACACTATATGCCCCCCTGATGAACAATTTTTTAGAACTGCAAAAATCAAATTACAATATTTTATTGCTCAGTAATACTTTATTGCTCAGTTTCACTGCATTACAAAATCTTATCAAAATAAGATTTGCAATGTAGTAAAACACCTATTTTCAATATTTGGAAGTGCATTTTCTTCGGTTGCTACGTTTCTTCGCAAAACAATATATTGACTGATTGAATGATTTATATTTGTATAAAACACGGTTAAAAAGCCCAAACAGTTACAAGACTGGTTTTCGTTGGGGCCGTGTGAAACAATGTAAATACATCAATAAATATTATAGATCTGATTTAAAAAAATAACTCAAAGGGACAATGGTACATATTATAATGGTATGATTTAATGCTCCTTCGCTAAATCCCCCCCCCCCCCTGCAGAAAAAAGGGTGTTCCCCGTGCTCCCGTGGATTTTATCCTGGATACGCCGCTAGAAAGTAAGTTCAAAGTCAAAAGGAAAAAATGGAAAGTTATTGTTTTCCGTTACATTATCATAATAATAATAAAAGTACTTCACCAGTATAACAATTAAAACCAGTACTGTTGGGAAATTTTTGTCTTCTCTCTTTTCAAGAAATCGCTAGAGTGATGGTGCTTCCATCTTCACACTGCCTCAGAAGACGTTATTCTGACATGTCTGGTGCCGTATCATGGTGCTAAATCATTGAAAGCTTGGATCGTAGATTGATGAAAAACGACGAAAATAATTGCAACTGCCTTTCCTCTTGTTCCTTTTAAAAAAAAATCATTGTCTATCCTTCCGTATCATACCACACGATACGCTGAGATGCAGTGAGAGACCCCGACCTTATGAAAAGCTGCACCAACAGGCGTCGAAAGTTTTTTTTCTTCAATGTGTTAAAAACTCCTATTGTCTTGCCTTCGGAGTCTGTCTTCTTTCGCCTCTCCTTTGAGTCCTTTCTATGGAAATATTTAAAGGAAGAGACGGCACTCACTCCAACCTAACAAAAATGTATTCTTGCTAAAACCTGACAAGTGGTGTCAAAGCGAACTTGATTTCAAATTTATGCAGCGTCATAATGGCCCTTTTTCAAAATCCAATCAAAGTTCCAGATATGGTGGGTCGTAACTTAACTTTAAGGTGTAATAACTTTGAGTAGCGTAGCGGGTGATGTGTCGTATTTTGCCATACCGCCGAACGGGGTTACAGGTCGTTTTAGCGTACAGGGGTCGCGTTTAAAAAAAAACAACCTAAAACACCTAGGCTACAGCGTCGCTAATTTGGGCGTTAACACCACAATGCACAGCTGAAATCGTAGGAAACCTAGCTTGTTGTGTGCACGAGCCAACAATTATAAACAATTATATTCCTCTCAAACCGCTGGCGCAGCAACAGCATGACCAGGGTGCGGGGGGTCGCCCCCTTCATCCACATTCAAAGGCTGTGCCCCCAATTGCCTTCCCTATTCACAAAAGACCTTTTTAAAATAGTCTCAAGACAAATTACTCTCACATACTTCCGTATAGTAGACCAGGCAGGCGTGGACACCCGACTCTGTCCATAAATTTAATTTAATTCACAGGTTCAACGCTGAACCTATGAATTAAATTACAGTAGTATAGTAATAGTAATAATAATAATAATAATAATAGTAATAATAATAATATTAATAATGACAATAATAACTATTATAATGATAACAATAATTAATAAAATAACTTGCCTTTGTGCTGAAATGAGGGGGGCTATTGAAACAATTTTGCAAAACTTTGATAATAATGAACTATTTTATGATTCGCAATAGCAATCTAAAAGACAACGAAATGAAGTACCTTGACAATGTTTGTTTATTCGCACGTATTCTCCATGTTTTCCTTTATTGATGTATATTATGTGTTACCTTTAATTGTTTCTTATATTTATGTATTTTCTTGATTTATACCAGTGGAAACCAAATTTCTTTGTAATTATGTTGCGAAGACGAAATAAAATATCTCGTATCTTGTAAATTGCTATAGGAAAAAAAAATTTAAATGAAAAGATACGTTCGCCATGAGTATAACACGTGAGAAGATGTCTCATTTTTTTCTTGATGACGCTGAACGAAACACTACATTTACCTCAACCCAGAGGCGTAGGAACGTCGGGCTCTGACAATGGAAGTGGGGGAGGGCGGCACCTTATGTCCGCCAAACAAAAGGTACCCCCACTTCCATTGTCCGAGCTCGACGCCTCTGCCTCCACCCTAACCCTAAAACCCAATCTAAAACCCAAATTACAACACTAATCCTAATCCCATATCTTTGACGCAATAAAGAACGGATGAATAGTCGCCAGAGCATTATACGTGGGAGCACCACACAAAAACCTCCCAAAGGCAACATCAAGGAAAGGAAACTTCAGTGACTGCATGAGGATTTGTTTGTTTTTGTTTTTTTAATTCATTGGCACCGCCTGATAGATCACAAAAGTCAAACCTCAATTAGTACAGAAGAGTGACTGTGATCTGAAATAGGCAGATAAGCCAGGCTTAATAGCACAATAAACCCTTAAAATGTATCGGAGGAAGTAAATTCCCTGTAAGAGGTAGCAAAATAGAATAGCTATAATGTTACATATCGTCATCATGGATTAACGTTAGGTCTTCACTGGTTGCTTTAACTTTTACAATGCTGGCTGAAGCGGTGACTTTTGTAAACTGGGGCGTCGCCAGAACATTTTGAAGGGTCTTGTTTTGATGGGTTTGAAGGGTTTTGTTTGATTGCTCAAACTTGCATTGATCCGTTTCTTTACCTTTTTTTGTTTTATTTAAAACCAACTAAATCAGAGTGGACTTTCCCATTAACTAATCAGAATTGTTGTTTCAAATTGTCAGTTGCTTGCAAACCTTTATGTTACACAATGTCAGGTATAGTCTTGAGTTCTGATAATGATTGTGATGGAACTAACAAAACAAAAATCAGGATCGTGTCATCTTTACGCCCCAAATAATGCTTAAATTATAATAATAATAACATATAAATATTAACAAGTGTTGAAATGACACACTGATAATACCTGCCGGAATGCGCGTACCGAGGGGGGTGTTTTGGGTGTTCAAACATCCTCCTTTTGGTGATATTTGATGTTAAAACACCCCCCTCCCCCTTAGAATTGCTGATAACCTTTTTTTTCTTCTTTTTTTTTGCTTGTCAGATATTTTTTTGAGTAAAAAGACACCCCCAAAATACTGATACCTCCCCTTTTTTTTGTTGCTTGTCAGAGAATTTGGAGTAAAAATACCCCCCCCCCCCTTTAAAAAAATCCTGGGTACACCACTGCCTGCTGAACAAAGAAAATAAGAGCAGAAACGCAACTATTAAATTCAGGTTGTGCGTACGACACATGCTTTGGCGACAGTTGTTAATGTTCCGCAGTCCATATTTTACACAAACCGAATTCATTATTTCATCCCTGCACCCGAGTATCAGACACAGCATACGCTCAGTAGCTAACCCTATCCCTACCCCACAATAGAGAAGGTTGAGTTCTGGGAAAGGTGAAAATAATTTGTGAGATTTCTCATTCCTTTTATGTCAGTTTGGAAGAACACCAGAGTAGAAATGTCCCCTCAAAAGGATTGCTCTTCAAATGCCCTCATATTCGAAATATTACGAGAAATAGCAGAAATGTTCGGGCCGAACATTCATGCCACAGGGTGTGCAGTCCCATATACCCATTTCTGTGTGCAGTGCATGTGCTGTTCAGCGAGATTGGGTCAATTTTCTTATCATTTTGATGATTCCAAATTCTCATAGTATGTCCATATAGATATGATCAACCTTTCCAAATTGTTTTAAGACAGTTTCTTTCACAATGAGATTGCATGACCAGAACTCAACTTTAAGAGTCGCCGGAGTAGGCAGTGGCGTATCTACGAAGGGGGGGGGGGCAAAGGGGGCACGTGCCCCGGGCGACACTTGAGGGGGGCGCAAAAAACGCAAAAGAGAGAAATAAAAGAGGGAGAAATACAAGAAATTTTATGGTCTTTGAGGGTTATTTGCGTAAGAAATGGTGTTTTATAGGGTTTGAAATGCGAAATTTTTTTAAAGCTCGGTAGCTTTGCTCCCTCGCACGATTATTTGCAAAATCTAGCTATTTCGCGCCCCCAATGGCGACTTTAAAGTGTTAATCTTTCATTGACTCTAGTTGCTTTGCCAAGGTAAGGGTAAAATACATAAGAAATTTCAATTTGAGAGGTGAAAAGGAAAAAAAAAATCTGCCGCTTGGTCGCGTTGCTTCCTCGCTTATACGATAACTCATTGAATTTGGGCTATTAAACAACCCCGGGTTATGTGCATCGAAACTCATTTTCACGCAATGCCATCATTTCTAAATGAAAACGCTCATTAATGTGAGTTTGGGCATGGGGGGGGGGGGGCGCAGATTTAATAATAGCTTGCCCCGGGCGCCAGAATACCTAGATACACCACTGGGAGTAGGTGTGGTGTCTTGCCAACAGAATAGCCTACCTAATTAATCCCACTATGTGTAGATTAGTCCCGGTACTTTTTGTGTATGTGATTTACAACAAGTTTTTATCAATTTTACTGTATTGTCCAAACAACGCCACACTGCAAGATTAACATTGAAAAGAAGCTTTCAGACACTTTTCTCGTAGACCTGATAAATCCTACTTTCTTAACTGGGTCCTCTTGCATGAAAAAAAATTGCGTTTAACACAATTTAAAAAAAAATGTCCATATTTTACGCAACCCTGACTGGTTGAAAATCAAGTTGTGTTTTTTTCAGTTGCTTTTCATCGCAACTTCTTATGCAAGAGGGGCCAAAACTTGACCGTCCCCTTTATTTTTCATCCAGCAGTAGTATACGACAGTGCAAAATATGATGACTGTACCCGGGTTTATAAAATAGTATAGGTAAATACATATTTTAGGTGAAGATAATTATTAAACCTCTTTTAAAAGAAAAATAAGGAAAAAATTGAGTGTAAAACAACCGTAGCCTGTTTTGAGCAATCAAGAAGGTTCATGGCTATGTGCTCCCCCTTTTTAAACATTTCAAGAATGTTTCATAAAAAAGTGTTTTTTTCGCCAATAATTATAGAGGATATTTTGTTTTACCAGTTTTCTCCATGCATCCCATGATTTAGACTTCGCGGATTCTACGTACCCCCAAAGTACCCAAATTTGGATATCGTAGATCTATACTAATTCCCTAACGTAGCCACCCCCCATCCAAAAAAAAATAAAATAAGGGGGTGGGCCATCTCGGTTTAGAATGACAATTTTTGGACTGGTGCAATATACAGCATGCAGTGATTTGTAATGATACGAAAGGCGTTTCTGCTATTTCGGGAGGTGACGTACTCCCAGTTTCCCATCTTCTTTATATTTTGAGGTTTGGCTTCATAACTAATCAACCGTCGTGCGAGATCACATGATTACAATCGAGCGAATTTTTTTTTGCGAAAATGACCAAAATGATAAAAATTTGCCAGGTTTTAATGTCAGTTAGATGATTATCTACCTTGCATGATTTTCAGACTGAACTGAAGAGTAAGTTATTATTTTATTTTTAGGTTAGAAGTTTTTCAGGGGGTGCCCCCTTGTCCCCTTCAAGTACGCCGTTGTCCCTTATTTGTGTTTTTCAGAACAATCATGCGTGAACACTTTTGGTGCTTAGTTCGGCGCGTCACCCCGCCTTGAATCAGTGAACCATGCAAATAAGACGCCTACATAACATGTAATCCCTTGACACTGGCATCACTTGTCTCCTGAAAGTCCTCCCTGACGGACTGCAAAATGAAGACAGCATCTTTCCTCCTTCTAGCCCTCCTCGGCCTGGCCGCCGCCCAGGACGTCGATCCTGGGCTCCTAGACCAGCTGAGGGAAAATCCCGAGTTGGTCAGCCTCCTCCTGCAGAGCGGCCAGCACCGAGCTGCTCAGGAAAAGCCCAACGTCATCCTCCTCGTAGCCGACGATATGGGCGTTGGCGATCTGACATCGTACGGTCATCCGACCCAAGAGCCGGGCTTCATCGACCAGATGGCTGCCGAGGGTCTACGGTTTACCAATGGTTACGTGGGCGATGCCGTGTGTACACCCAGCAGATCAGCTATTATGACAGGTTAGGTTTTTATTTTAGTATTGTGGAGAAAACCTTATACTTCAGTTACACCGTCTAAAAGATTCTAAACAGACCGACACTCTTCAAAATAATATTGGTTGTCAGTCTTGAGGGTGACTGGGTCACTGGGATATTACTATAAGCTCTTCAAATTGAATTTTTAAAAAATGAATTAGGATGATAGACAATAAGGACACCTTTCGATATTATCAGATAACAATATGCTAAGTTAGTTCAGAAATGTTACAGGGATCGGACCTCATAATGAATGAATTTGGTTGACTTTACACCATTCCAAAACTTATTAATTATAAATTAACATCGACCATGAAATGTCTGCAACAATATAATAGCTGCACCCTTCTAAAAAAAAAAAAAAAAAAAAAAAAAAAAAAAAAAAAAAATATATATATATATATATATATATATATATGTATATATATATATATATATATATATATATATATATATATATATATATATATATATGTATATATATATGTATATATGTATATATATATATATATATATATATATATATGTATATATATGTATATATGTATATATATATATATATATATATATATATATATATATATATATATATATGTATGTATGTATATATATATATATATATATATGTATGTATGTATATATATATATATTGAGTAGATTTTCTAGCTTGAATTTACTTTTGCCAAAAATGTTCGTTTGACACGTTCTTGCCTTACTTGGTCAACATAAAACATTCATCCTGTTCATGATTATCATTAAGATCTTCACACTTTTGACATTATACACTTTTTCTTTATCAACTTTGACATACATTTGCTATCTGCCGTTACTTTTTGTTTATAATCTCAAAATTTCCTATGTCGGGTTGGTCTGTGTTATTGAACAGAGAAAATATAATTTTCTGTTTACCATGTTTTAATACTAGTAAACGATAATACACAACTTTGGTAAAAAGCAAATGTGTAAAAGTGCGTGATTTCGTTCATTTTCTCATTTCTGGATATGCGATGAGCATCTCGATGGCAGTACAAAATGTTTGTAATGCATGCATTCTTATGGATTTATTCGTCGCCTATAAATATGTTGTGTTACTATACTGATTGCCTGAATATCGCACGGAATGTTAGACTGTTTCCGAACTTACAATTACCAAATAAGGTTCTGTTCCTATTGATTAATCTATAAAAATGTATCTTTGTGAATTCCCTTGGGAGCAATTTTGATTCTGAGGAAATAATAAAATTTGTCCGACCGAACAGCGCCTTTTTAGATATTAATACATAAGAAGTAGTTGATAGTTAATCATGGTTAGCACTATGCATTACATTTCATGTCGAAAATTTATTTGCTCGTGTCTTGAATTTGGTTTGACATCCCAGTTCGCTCAAATGGTGCATTTGTGTATAAACTAAATGGTATCCTCGAATATAGGCCTACTTTCTTTTGAAATTAATTGCTGCTGCAACGTCAATTCTATATCATTGTGTAATATTTCGTTTTCGACACTATCTTCACTAAGTTTGTAAAGTATAAAATAAGTGACAGTATAGTAGGCCTTTACATGTACAATAATTATTAGGAAGTGGAAACGGATAACTAAGAGAAAGATTAGAAGAACCAAAGGAAGGACAAGAGGAAAAAAATATAGAATAAGGAGAAGATGAAGAAAGCAAGGCAGGAGTGGAACAAGAAGAATAAAAGAAAAATCAAAGAAAGGGGGGGGGGTGTAGAAGATATTCTCTCTTCATTTCTAAGACTTATCTTTAAGTCAGAAGGATTTATTTTTAAGTCCAATAGGGTTTTGTCACCGTTTTAAGTCCTAGAAATTAAGAGAGAGAGAGAGAGAGGGGGGGGGGGGGGGAGAGAATTGGAAGAAGATATTTTAAAAAAAAGAGAGAGAGAGAGAGAGAAGAGAATGAGGAGAATTAAAAAGAAGTGAATGAGAGGAATTACAGAGATAAGGAGAAAATGGGAAGAAGACATTAAACAGAGATGGGCAGAAGATACAATAAAGTGAATTGGGAGGATAAAAGGCAGAGAAAAGCGAGATGCCGGGAGGGCGAATATAAATTTCTTATTGACACGACGGAGCCGATGCGTAACCATGATCGCGACTCATAATCTGGTCACTTCAATTAAGAAGAAAGATTCTACTTTGGAGATCTGAGCGTTCTTGAATATCTCGGGGGATAATCTTCAGAAGACGGATGCGGAATGAACTTTTCTCAACCAACTTTTTTTAACAATAGGCTCTAGACCTACAATAGTTCTTTAAAATTAGGCAAGTATAGTCAAAAAGGCGACTTTGCTCATACTATTTCTTAAACCTCAACCGGTAATCACGTCAGAACAGACATTGTTGTGACACAATAGTCCGATCGATGGTTTCTTCATCAAAACGCCCACCAGCATAGGGTCCATGCATGGGCGTCAACTTCCATTTACTAAAAAAAAAAAAAAAAAAAAAAAAAGACGACCCTTCTTTTTTAGCTTGTTGGAAAAAAATTGAAAGGTTCGTCGACAAATTCGATGACCAGTTTTTACGGGTGTCGGCGAAAATTGAAAATGTGGGGAACTTTGCCTGTTCCAAAATTTTCATCTTACTTTATCTGCGAATTTGGCCCTACACCCCTGCCCCCCCCCCTCTCTCTCTCTCTTCAAAATGGTTTGACGACACTCCTGAGTGAGGTTACTCATTGACCCTACAGGCATTCGTGGTATTAATACTGTTAATTAACACATGCAGTTGTTATTTTTGTATATTTGCACAGGTCGTCTACCTGTTCGTATTGGTACTTATGGAGAGACCCGAGTGTTCCTTCCCTGGACAAAGACAGGTTTACCGAAGAGTGAACTGACCATCGCTGAAGCCATGAAGGAAGCCGGTTACACCACAGGCATGGTCGGAAAGTGGCATCTTGGTAAGGGCTCCTTTTGCTTGAAAGAATTGAGCCGGGTAGTGTGTGGTTTCCAACTCTTTAAATGAGCAAACCTTGCCATCAGTGTTTGGATAATACCATTGTAGTAATCCAACCTCTCCTCTATGTGGGTTGTAAAACGAACATGCTGACATAGGAGGAATACCGATCAAAATATTTGAATATTTTGAATATTAAAGGTTACTATTTAACATTTTTGGTCTGTGAAGAAAATCCATCCAAAGTGTTTGAGATACCTAATAGAATCAAATGCCAACTGACGTGTTTCTTTCCCAGAAAAAAAAAAATTGCGGGTAGTTCCAAACGCGGTTACAAAACGCACTGTAATAACAACATTTCGAATTTTCTCATTACAGGTTTATATCAGAAAGAAATTCCATTTGTAAAAGTCCCATTTTTTCTGAAATTAACTTATTAACAGAAGAAAATAACTACAATCGTGTGGATACATTTTGCTTGAATTTTGGTTACTTGAAAATAAAGTAATTAAATCTTCTTCATTGGAAGTGACGCTTCGTTGAACAGACATGGAGCGACCACTCGGTCGATAGAAACTAATTACAGATTACCTCCCTCTAAACAAGATATTCAATGTATCACGGTGCATCAACCGTGGAGATGACACTGAATTCTATGACATAGAGTTTAGTGGGAGATGATACTAGTCAAGGAGCTCCTAAGAAACTACTTCATAGTTATTCAAGACCAAAATCAGCTGAGCGTATACATCGAACTTAATCTGGTAGGAGCCAGAAGGGCGTTATAAAACCATGTAATTTTGTAAAGTTAACGCCCTGATGGCTCCAAACAGACGTTAGATAATACATTATAATAAGAAGCAAAGAGACCTCCAGGTTTGGCAAATCCTCTCTTGGAAATAAACCGTTGCTTCCACCACGAAGGATTTGCTTGATTTTTTTTTTCAAAGAATTGTAGCTTAATTTCTACTAAAGTCTTGTTTATTAGAGAAGATCAGCCATTGTTTTGTGCATCCTTCATTGCCCCTCCCTTTCATTCTGAAGCAGTTACATTGGCGGATAAAGGTAGGGGGTCGAATAGGTCATGTCACCCTATCAACAAAATAAAAAAAACAAGTCCTTTTTTATGTTGTTGTTGTTGTTGTGGATTGGTTTTAACGGCGCATGTCATCCAATTGTGAATATTTACGCCAATATACAATATAATTTCTTGTTGCTGTATATAATTTATGCTAGGCTACGCTGCGTTATTTTTGGCGATTTTAATTTTGGGGAGACATTTTGACAGGCTATCGGCACAAACCCCATTCACATTAGCCTTTAATCAAGGCGACTGTGCTGCTCTGTCGATCCCCTGGTCGATCCTCGAAACGCGCGGAATAGTCCCGATCATGGTCCTGAATGATTACAGCGCGGGAAGTCTTGCTCCATCTTGAGCAGTTGAGCAAAACTTCCAGCGCAATAATCAGGACTATTGAGCGCGTTTCGAGGATCGACCAGGGGATCGACAGAGCAGCACAATCGCCTTGATTAAAGGCTACAGTCACACCAACGAAACCGACACTGGGCCCTGTTTCATAAAACTTGATATCAATAACAACTGCCTCGTTTCTATGACAAAGTCGCTCTCAGCCAATCAGATTCATGGATTTCAGTAGCTTATAACAATCATTGTAACCTGTACCTTCCCCCTTGGTCCGCCACTGGCTAGTTTGCAGGCACAAACCATCTGGGCCCTGTTTCATAAAACTTGTTCATATTGTTATCAATAACAAGTTGCAATAACTGTTATAAGCTACTGAAATCCTTGCATCTGATTGGCTGAGACCAGATTTGTCATATAAATGTAACAGTTGTTACTGATAACAAGTTTTATGAAAGGGGCCCTGAACTGTAAGACTACCATTGGCCCTGTACTACAGCTGCACAACCGGGAGGAACCTTAGTTGGGCTTCACGCAGGACACAATATTTCTGATAAAGTGCCAAAATAGGGTCTGTGCTTGCAGAGTAAGATTATTCTATGATAATATTACTAGTATATTATTATTGCGGAAAGGTTTATTAAATAATCTACGGGTCAGTAATGTCGATTTTTTTTTCTCACATTGACTCTTGTCAAAATGAACTGTCAATGTCATTATCTTGTTATCAGGTATCAATGAAAACTCGTCAACGGACGGTGCTCATCTTCCATTCAACCATGGATTCGACTTCGTGGGACACAACCTCCCGTTCACCAACAGTTGGTCATGTGACGATACTGGAGTAGGTTTCCTTCACTCAGGAATGTGTTCCTGGTTATACGTTCCTTTGGTTTTATTACGGTTTAATATAGGATAAGGCATAGGGGTTCCAGGGGGGGGGGTGTTTCATGCTCCTATACCCCTGTAATCCCATACTCCCTCCCCACTAAGAGAGTCTAGAGAGGGTCGGAGGGGTTCCCGAAATCGTATTCATTGGGGAGAAAAAATAGATTTACTCCCCTTTTCTGACAATCCTGGATCCACCATGAAAGGGGTATGGTTTTCACTGGCTTCATTTTACAGTTTAAAATCTTTAAAGAATTTTTAGTCCGATTGGTCATTTGCGTTTATATTGGGTGGCTTGTATGGAGAAGCTGCGTAACGATTTCAAAATTGTGTGGCCGAAAGTGAGCGAAGTGCCCCATGGGGTATAGGGTCCACTCATGGGTGTCCATCCATTTTTATTTATTTATTTATTTATTTATTTATTTTTATTTTTTATTTTTTTTGGGGGGGGGGCTGTAAAATAATTTGGATGCTCCGGTCTAGTATTATGGAGAAATTATTGAGGTTTGACTGTAATCAAAATAGGTAGTAGTGATGATACTGATGTAGAAAATGATGACAATTTTATCGGCTTTCATTTATATTCCTATGTTATTATTATTTTATAAGTAAAAACTGAAGGGAACAAATGCATCTTATGCTTGTAACAAAGGAACATGATAAGCTGGAAAACTAAACAAAAACACCCCCCCCCAAAAAAAAAAAAAAAACCCAACACAAAAACGATTAAATGTGATTTTTTTTGTTTACTCAGTGGCGCGACTAGGCTTATAAGGGGATGGGGCAAGGAAAGTAATGCTTCTTTCTTTTTCGGAGGCATGGGAGGGGGGGGGGGGAGTGTTGAGAGTAGTCTCTTTTTGTACACAAGTCATGATCTCGCTGGGAAGCTTTGTCTCAGAAGCAAAAAGTTAATGCTTCCTTGCATGCCCTCCCCGTGTCGCCAGTACTTGCAATACAGATCATTTTATGAAATGAAACAGAATTTAGACGACATGACCTTACTTTTCATATATATATATATTGTTTTTAAACACTATCATGCCGTTGTAGCTTCACAAGGACTTCCCAGACCCCAGTAGATGTTATCTGTACGACAACGCCACCCTGGTTTCCCAGCCTTACCAGCACAAGGGACTCACACAGTTGTTCACCAACGATGCTCTCGATTTCATTGATGAGAACACCGACAACCCCTTCTTCCTCTATGTCGCCTTCGCTCATATGCACACCAGCCTCTTTTCCAGTGACGACTTCGCCTGTACATCACGCCGTGGTACGGTTACTATTGTATTTTTATGATAATATTACTGTTAGATATATAAATTGGGCTATTGGCCTCAACTTAACAATAACAAATCGATTCCCAAATCATGAAATAGTATATAGGGGCAAAATCGGACGGCCGATTACATCAAAGGCCATGCGGTAGTTTACTCGGCCAGCTCCGTCAGTCAATCCGATAATCAAGTCATTAATCAAAAGATAAATATTGAAAACAAATACATTTGCATCTTCACAAAAATTGCACTCTTTAAAGAATGATTCTATCCGGAACCATTAGAATGGTCACCAAGCTTGTCATAAAAGCGGCTTCTCTAAAGTTGTTAGTAAACACATTTTTAAACAACTTTTCAAGGTGTTTAACACCTTTATTCAAACGGTTCCCGAGCTTGACACAAAAGCGGCCCCTCTAACAATGTTCGTAAGCACCCCTTTTTGACCAGCAGCTCTGTTTAAGGCGTTTAGCACCTTTTAAAGAAGTCGATGATGTGACAGGTTAGAGCACTTTTCAAAACTTTTTTTTTCTTGGAAAGTACTTACTTCCTTTCCTACGTAAAGCAGGGCCAGTTGGAAATGGACTTGCGGTAAGGGTGTCGGACAAACTTTACCGACAAGGTTGCCGAAAAATTGAACAAGCAAATAAGAATACTGATTTATCGACAAGTCTATTTACATATCGTTGGCATAAATTTTATTCGGGGGGGGGGGGGGGGGGGTCCTAACTCATCCTTTTTATGCAAGTTGGAAACTGCATTGAATTTATCCACATTCATTAGGTTACTTCCAATGCCAATACTTGAAATATATTATTAACTTCAACATAAATTAAACTAGCCAAGTATATACTCTGAACATTCCATAATATGTTCTTCAACAACGAACATGGATTATACACGCCAATAAGGGGAGCGCATATAATAGAGTATAATTAATTTGTTCAATAGTTTCCGTTTTTCATATAATAATCGTCACACTCTGCCCCCCCCCCCAAAAAAAATGAAACTAAAAGACTAGAATTCGCAAGATAATTAATCTGATACTGCTGACTATGGAGGGTTCCCAGAAGCAGCCATGCTGGAGGACATAACAATAAAAACCTGTGCACTAGACCATGACAACAATGGCTTTTCTCAGTCTGATGCACAGGTTTTTATTGTTATGTCTTCCAACATGGCTGCCGTGAGAACCCTCCATATGGTGCAAAAATCACCATTTAAATGAGACAAAGGTGTGATAGAAACTTTATCTCATTGTTTTGCTGGATACTGTAGCATGATGAAAGTGTTCGGCCCTTTCAAATTCCAATTTAACACTTCAGTTTTAGAGCGTAATATTGTCTCAAATGTTATTCAATAAATATTGAAAGCAGTGACTATCCTAAAATAATTCATTCTCACAAAAGGACCATTTTTTTAATATCCTTTGTCTTTTCATAAAGGTCGGTTCGGTGATAACCTTCTGGAAATGCACGATGCTGTTAAGCGCCTTGTTGACAGTCTGGAGGAGAACAACCTCAAGGAAAACACCATCATCTTCTTTATCTCTGACCACGGACCGCATCGGGAGTACTGCGAAGAAGGAGGAGACTCCAGTATTTTCCGAGGTATGATTATTCATCACCGCAAGAGTTCGAAAAAAATATCGAACACCTATCATTGATCATCACGAGTTGAAGGTCATCAGTTTTCTTGTGTGCACATAAACACCTGAATTCGAGTAAAATGGTTCATGCCAGTAAAGTTTTTTTAAGGTGAGACACTGAGCCGACATTTGCCCCGGCCTTAATTTTCGTCAAAGATATAGGGTAAGGGTTGGAATTTGGTTTTAAATTCTTTCTTTTGAAAGTCATGATGTGGTTCTAACAGAGACGGTAACTATAAGAATAACAATAACAGATAATGGTTGCATCGCACAAGTGAATTAAGTGTAATAGCGCATTTTATAAGTCGGACGAGAACGTGGTCTTTGAGATGAGAAGACTCCTCGTTTTCTACCTAATCTCACATTTATTTATCATTTCTTTTCGACACAGGTGGTAAGTCGCACGCTTGGGAAGGAGGACACCGCATCCCTTACATTGTCTACTGGCCTGGGACAATTGTCCCTGGAATCTCCAACGAGCTCGTCACCTCCATGGACATTATCGCTACCGCAGCCGACCTGGGTGGCACAAGTCTCCCGACTGACCGTATCTACGACGGAAAGAGCATCAAGGATGTCCTTCTCGAAGGTGCCGCATCGCCCCACTCCGCCTTCTTCTACTACTGCAAGGACAACCTGATGGCGGTCCGCGTCGGCAAGTACAAGGCTCACTTCAGGACTCAGCGCGTCCGCAGTCAAAACGAGTACGGTCAGGAATGCGCAAGTGGTTTCCCGCTGGAAGACTACTTTGACTGCAACGAATGCGAAGGGGATTGCGTGACCGAGCATGACCCTCCTCTTCTCTTCGATCTCCACAAGGACCCCGGTGAAGCGTATCCTCTGGAAGCTTGTGGACATGAAGATGTGTTCCTGACCGTCAGGAGCACGGTCGCGGCTCATAAGGAGGCCTTGGTCAAGGGAGAGTCTCTCCTAGACACATTTGACCATTCCCTCGTCCCATGCTGCAACTCGGCCACTGGGTGCGTCTGCAACTACGTCCACGAACCAGGGATGCCGGAATGCTACCAGGATCTGATCAGTATCGCTGCAAGACACTACCGTCCATAGATAGCTATATAGGCCACTTTACCTTGTATAGCAAGTGCGATTAGGTATTTCAAACTTCTTCCTTACTTTCTGTGAGCTTTAACCTCTCTCCTAATTTCCTCCAAGTCATGGTGTTTAACTTTACTACTTGACTACGACATGCAAGAACATAAATATATGATAGTAAAAACGATGGATAAAAGGTTAATATGATTTATGATTAATTTTTTTCCTACTCCTTACAAGGTTTAAAATAAGGACTATACTACACGCTAATCCTCAACTTTTCTCTCCTTTCCTCTCTCTATTTACTTTATTTCAAGTTTTTGATATTACACGTCTATCGGTACGGGTTAAAAGTTAGCCCGTATTGAAATGATTATAATTTAATCCATATTTAAAAAAAAAAAAAATGTAGACAGGGAAGTCGATATGGGGGAGGGGCGTGTTGGATGGGGATATGACATTCTAGATTTAAAGTCAAAATGATTCTTTGCAATCTAGAAAAAAAACTAGATCAAAAGATCAAAGTTCCTGATCAATGTAATCAGTTTCTTCTTTTTCCGGTCATTGCCCCCCCCCCCCCCCTCTCTCTCTCTCTCTCTCTCTCTCTCTCTCTCTCTCTCTCTCTCTCTCTCTCTTTATAGCCTCAGAGTGTTCTTGGATTCAAGGGAAAACCTAATCCCCAATTACTTGTATGAAAACAGTTTTATCTTAAATATTTTTTTTTTCGCCATATGAATCCGGTGTTGTACAGTGTGGAAGTATTAAAGTCTGTTATTATCAAACATTCTTGTTGTCGCTTTCGTTGTGTTGTGTTTCGACTTTCGACTGGAGATGTGTTGCCAGTTGTATGCAATCATAATTATAGTGATGGATTATATACGAATATGCTTAGTATGAATACACGCTCACACAATGGAAAGAGATGCAATGTCCGTCTGGATATACAAACACCATATCACACAAAGTGCATAATACAGGCGGAGAAAAAAACCCAACAATATTGGTAATTGAGATAGAGAGAAAGAGAAGAGAAGGAGGAGCGAGAGAGAGAGAGAGAAAAAAAAAAGAAGGACAGGGAGAAAGAGAGAGAGAAGAAAAAAAATAAAGAAAGAGAGAGAGAGAGAGGGGGGGGGGGGGGTCGATGAGGCCGGGAGACGGAGAGAGATTGGGGCAGAGACAGAGTCAGTCATATATAGAGAGAAACAGAGAGAGAGAGAGAGAGAGAGAGAGAGAGAGAGAAGAATTTCAAAAATTAAAAAAAAAATAGGTTGAGAAGACCTAACTCATATACTGACTTTGGATTATTATTATAACCAACAAAAATTTATTTAAAAAAAGATTTGATTGGTTGATTGATTGATTGATTGATTTTATTCACCAACAACAATAACAACATTTGTCTAAAGATATGTTTACAATACGTATAAAGAATCAAAACATTTGATAAAAGCTGGAAAATGGGACCAGAAAATAGCTGTTGTGCTAGTCCAGCCTGGTGGCCCCTCTATAAAATTTAAAAAAAGATATAAAAGATTGTTCAGTAATTTTTCATTTTGATTTTTGATTTGACATGGTTTACTGAAGATAAAAAATCATCGCAGCTAAAAGCTGAATTGAGATTATTTTACATATTTTAAAGATAAAAAATACATACTTGACAAATGTATTGTAGTTTAATAATAAGATACAATCAACCTATATTTGTATTAATATAAACTTAGATAGTAGTAAAGGATGTCGCTAGTTAAATTTTTGTAATAATAAGCAATAACAAGTAATTATAAACTAAGCGGAAATCTAAGATGAGGTAATAACATCTACAATTCGTTACAAGTTTGATAACCTTATCTTTGGGGAAAAAACACACCAGTATAAACAAAACTACGATAAGAAATGCAACAATTACAAGCTGTTTGCGGGGTGTTCAATACATATCAATATATATTTAGTTATTGACTTAATAAATGATTCGAATTTCTGAAACTGCTTCTGGTCAGTTTCAGGAATTCGAATCATGTTTTTGATTTGATATAAACCATGGCATTTCATTTCAAAAATCACAAAGGGAAAACTTACTGTCATTGGGAAGTCCTAAATTTTGGTAAATGTACCCGTTGGCCTTCTTTTTGTCTTGTTGAATACTGTCTGTGCTATTAGTGTATCACAGTAATCTATTAAAGAATGGGGATAAGTTATTATTACACATGTCATACATGACTGTACATACATGGGGTTGTAATAGTTGAAATATGCATGATTGCTTTGTTTTGCAGCATGAAAATTCAATTTTGCTAATAAATCATCTATAATAACTACTGCCTAAATGAATATTTTGTGAAATATGATCAATAATTTGTCTGCATGGGTATTTACTAAATAACAATAATATTGCAATAAAAGACAAAACCACATTAATTTCAAAGTGCAAACACCTGCCACTCTAATAGAAGTGTAAACGCCCTCCCCTTCAATAATTAACTTGGATCACTAAAACAATTTGCTATGATTAAGGCAAATACATGTGTTACTATCTGTGTTTAATTGTGCTAATGTAATCATTACGACCTCCTCGTTAGATTGAAGTAATGTTGCAGTATTTACATTTACCGAAAACAGCTGTCTCCCTATAAAGGTGTGCTGACGCCCCCCCCCCCGCCCCTCGCTCAGCTCACTAAGACAATTTGATATCAAATAAAATAACTATGATTATTAAAAAAATAATTATTATAATCTGGTATTAGAGGTAATTGTAATAAAAACAAAATCAAACGAATCAAGGGCTGTTGATTTTTGTTACAAAATGGGGAGGGCAGGGGCGTTTTGATCAAAAGGGTCATTCTAGAAGGGTCATTCTGTAACAAAAATAGGGGTATCCAGGAACAGATGGATGGGAAAGCTCGATAAATCTTTGCAAAGAGAGATATTTATAGTTCTCCCCTCCTACATGGGGGGGGGGGGGGCAATACTGGGGGTGCAAAAATTGTTCTTTGTTAAATGTATAAGCAAAGGCTGTCCCTGTTATTTGCATTTTATAGAGAATTACCACGGGCATCCACGAAAACAGAGGGAATATATCGTAATAGGAATAATCCTTTATAGTTAAAGGAGAAAGTGTCTGGCAACCCGAGAACTTCTGCCTTCATCATTAAAACAAAGTTTTACATGGAAATGGTAAAACGGCATAACTATTCTTGATGGTGTGATCTTGAAAGACAAGAGCATCTGAGGTCAATTTTTCAACAGTGGGCCTTGTTTGTGAACAATTCTTTAGTACAACACATCCCAGCCTACCAAGAAGTACACCATGGAGGCCTGCACACAAATCAAAGGAAAGGTATCCCTTTGTGGACACCGGCCACTGATCTCTCCGGAAAAAATTTTGTTGAGATCAGTGAAGCCTGCATGTGCCCAAGCCGCCATTTTGGAAGTTCAATTTCCTAAACCATTATACCAACAACTTTTGGAAAGGTCCTTGATTGAAATGATTAAAGTGGCAGCTTTTATAGCGAGAAATATTTTAAGAGGCATTTCAGACGATTTAAAAGGTATAAAGCCCCTTTTGTTGAAGCATTTTACGAATGGGTCCCATGCATGCCCCTTGCACGCGCTTCTGAAAAAAATTTAAAAAAAAATCTGGTAAGGGTTTATCTTTTAAATCAAAGGAGCTATTCCGGGTGTGACAGTAATATACATGTATATTGTAATACATGATTATAATGATATTATCACTTTCAGGTAAAAAGAAATATTTTTAAAAAAAATCCACACTCCACAAGTTCAAGTGGATCTGATTACGTCTGAGGAGAGGAAAAGTGTTTGTTTAGGTAGATAAGAACTAATAAAAGTATAATATAACTACATGCAGATTAAAGCCAACAAGTTTCTAATCTAGTGGCGTTGGGGTCGTCATATTAAAAATATATAGGTAGCAATATTACAGAAAACTATTACGTTATATTTATGACTAAAAATCTATTTTTCTTTCAATTGCAAAATTGGTACAGTGAACTGAACTGCGACAATGGGCTTACTGGAAGTTGTATCTCTGTCGAATTGTTTAATGAGGACTATTTATCCTATTTAAAAAAAAATTAATGTTCTTCGTTTTTTCCATCATTGACTTTCTTTTACCTTTTTGTCATTTTGGTTAAAATCATATTAGAGGAACTAAAACATATAAAAGGAGCAATTTGATGACACAATCTTATTCGAGAGAGGGCGCACAACTATTTAAGAAATTATGGTGCAATATTAGTATTGATGTAAGCTAAGACGAACGTGGATTTCCCCATCGACATCGCATCGAGGAGTGGACCTTGAATATAGTTCTATCACATTGAAGAGAAAAGTTGTAATTATATCATCCTGAAATGATATATTGAAAGCATTGAAACACTCGGTGAGTTTTACATGAAGATTGGGTACTTTTTATGTCACACTGACACGTTGTAAAGTAGCCGCCAAGCTGTTTTCTCTACGTAAGTTAACTGAATTACACCCCGACAGTTCCCGTACGATGTCACTGATGCGCCGCTGTTCTCCGCTGGTACTGCGGCCGTATAGCCAGGTTTCGTGTATTTGCTGGAATTCCCCATAGTCCACTCACATTTCATCCATGGTTATTTATGGATAACGTAGCACACCTTGGCATTCTCATGAAATAGTCCACAACCCATTCACTTTGCACAGTATATGGTATACAATCCAGAGATCAGACAAGAGGGCATAGTAAGAAACTGTTTATTCCTAGACTAGTAGTAGGACCAAACTCAGAGGTACAAAAATTCTTTTTATGTACGGACATGTAAACCATGGAATAATCTCTCTAACGACACCATTACTGCCCCGACTGTGTACAGTTTTGAAGTAGCATTGGATAGGTGCTGGAAAAGTGAGCTGATTAAGTACGACTATCATGACTATGAGTCGCCTGCACCACGAAATGATCCAGCCATCTTAAAAAGGAAGAAGAACTTGGAACTGAATACAGAGGCCTAGTGCCTGCGTTCAGTATCTTCCCTAGGTATCCCTAGGTATCCCTAGGTATAGTAATAGACTCACTCACACTTATGCGAGGTTATTGTAGATAACCTCGCACTCTCTACCTTCATCTGTTCATACCGTGAGCAATTGCCTCCCATAGCAAGTGTGTGATATCTTGCACATATGTGTGCGGCAGAGGAGCAAGATCACCAACCAAAAACAGCCAGAAAATTTCACTTGATCAAGATGATAAAGATACTATCGAAGGATCTGGCATGAAATTAGCTATTCTATCATTCTAAAATGTAGAAGGAAGTATTTTCTCAAAATTTTGCTGATTATATTGGTGTTTTTACCTCTTCAACTTAGACGTCGTGACAGGCCAAAATTGACACAGCCCCATATAGTGATGGTCCCGTGAGTGTACTATACTAGTAGTAGTCATGGTAGTTCATTGCTTGCGATTGCGTGCAATATGATATTTTGGTAAATGATAATAGACGTAACACCAGGCCCACTCACACCTATGCGAAGTTATTGGAGATAATGTAGATATATTGAATGCTGTGAGAGGCATAGTTGTTTATATAGGCTTAAGGTTATCTCCAATAACCTCGCATAAGTGTGAGTGGGCTTAACATGCTTAAGGGGACCTTACATCCTGCTATGACCCTGAGGCTCGCCGAGGGGTCATAGCAGGATGTAAGGTCCCAGAGAGCCTATAGAAACTACTGTGCCTCGAATACTGAAGCAGTCAATATATCTTTTATATACCGAACAAAGCCAGGGAGTCAAAGAATACATGTGCGACATACCAGTCATGGGGTCCTCATATATTTAAAAATCATCATGAAACTGTTAATAAACTAGAAAATCGGAGATGAATCGAGATAGATCGCCGGTCTTAGCTGCGCAAGTAAAATAAATTTAGCGACTAAATCGCACTGCCGCGATTATGGTATCCGCGCTCTCGCTCGCACAAAGTAATTTTTTTTACACGTAAACCAATGGGGATCGCAGCAAAATTTAACTATGCCCGTGGGCATAGTTCATTTTTGCGGGCATGGTTAAAAACATGACTTCACTTTCAACCAATCAGATGACAGGATTAGGAAAGATTCTTAAAGTAAGGTATATAATATATTATATAGCAGCATCTTCATTCTATTGCCGAGTTAGCCCGACCCCGCCTGGAAGACTTTCTGGAGTGTAAAAAAAAAATGCTATCGCATACACCCCACTGAAGGCTGGCATATTTATCCCCCTTTGCAATTTAGCTGGGTTATCACATTCTTGAAAACTTAAAGCCCCTGGAAAATCACTTTCTGAGTTCCTCACTGTTCCACGCTAACTTTGGCAGACTCAAAGTGCCGACGATCTCCGACCTTAGCGGAGGAAGGATACGAGAGAGAGCTACTGACAGGTTCTTCACCATAGGCATAGCATTTCCTCCTGAGGCACTCATAGGCCCTTGCCTATGTTGGACTGTGTCCAACAGACAACAAAATAGCTCTAAGCAAGATTTAGTTTTCTTAAATTTGCTATATTACCTGATTCAGGGACTCTTCAACTCTTACTGTGACACAAATTTGGGGATTTAGAGTTGAAAGTGAAATTTTAAATTACTTTCCTCTCATGTATGAATGATCTAGACTGGAAAAAGGCCCGCTGATACACACAAAAGCTATTGAAGCCCATTCACCCGTAAAAGCTAGTCTGGAGTACAAGGTTATCTTCAGATTTATAAGCTAGTACATGTATAAGTGCTCCTGAGGATACTTTTGATATATTTTTTTTTGAAATTGCTAAATAAAATATTGTAATATACACAAAAAAAGCTGTTCAGAAATTATCAAAAACTTACTGAGCGTTGATCTCCATGGAGCCTCTTGTGTATAATGCAGATTCAAAAATACATCAATCCTGAATAAAGTAACAGGTTTGGATGGCTTTCATTTGAATGATTTCCTTGTGAAAATCTAGGCTCAGAAAGTTGGTGTCGGTGGCATGGAAGTGCTGATCACATAAACCTGGGCTTTACACTAACTTAAAGGTCATGTATAGTTTTGGTAAGCCCTCAAAAACTGTTCGTCAGATTTCTTCAATTTTTGTTGATAAATAGCAAGATACTAGCAATACTAAGACACTGTGAAGATTTCGCCTCCTAAAGTTTAATATTAAACAAATAAGAGGCAAAAACTAATTTATGTGCCGGGACAGGCACGTAAAATCCCAACAAAGGCAGCATGTGCTATACACTGTAAACACACGTGTAAAACCAATGATGAGTAGCTACACACAGTGCACACACGCTGTCTCTATTCGAAGCCCCAAGATTGCTGTGCGGGGAGCTGTCGGGGTGGAAGGGTCCTAGCATAATGGCAGTGATCAAGCATTCCTTACAGATATTTACACTGAAATTCACCAGAAATCATAGATGGAATACCAAATGATCTCTTACAGACATCTTTTAATACAAGGAGAACAACATGAGACTATATTTAACATGTTTCTTTCCAATTTCCTTTTTGCTACCGATACTGTACATGAGCTTTAACAGAGGCTCGATGAACATGGGCCCTGGAATTCTCTACATCGAAATAGGGGCCCCATCCACACAGACCTTAAAAATTTCACTCCAACCCCCTGTGAAATGGTTAGTGTGGGGCCCTGCGTAGACACCCCTAAAAATACATGGGGTGTTGTGGTCCAGTGGATAAGTCCCCGGACTGTGAACCACAAGGTACAGGGTTCGAATCCCTGGTGCAGCACTAGTGTCTTTTGGCAAGACATTAATCTACATTTTCCACACTCGACCCAGGTGAGGTAAAGGGGTACCCGGCAGGATTTAATTCCTTGAAATGCTAGAGCGTCGTTAGAGCAGCCATGCTAAAGCCGGGGTAATAATTGTGGAGTGCCAGGAGTGTCAAGTCTGACAGACATGTGCGCTATACAAGAACCCACTCTTATTTTCACATATCCTACTTACGAAATGTATGGTTTAATCATTTTTCAAAAAAGTTTTAAAGGTAACAGATAGTTTTGGAAAGCTGTCAAAAACTTTTTGTGAGATTTCTTTGATTTTACTTAATAAATAGCAGGGTACTAACATAACTAAGATACTGTGAAGTTTTTTCCTCCTCAAGTGAAATATTTATCGAATGAGAGGTGAAAAGTAATAAAAATCCCGGGCCCAAAAAAGAGGGGATGTAAATTCAAACAACGACCACACACATTACGCACATGGGGATTGCTGTGTGTTATAGAATACGCTACACATAGTGTGAAGCGCTGGGTTTATTGTGCGGGCAACCTTCGGGTGGATATGGTCTTAGCGTGAGGCAGTGAAAAGCCGTTATCAAGCGTTTCTTACAGATATTTACACTAAAATTTGTTCGAAATCGTGAATGGAATGTTAAATAATCTCGTACATGTGTCTTATGATAAAAGGAGAATAGTATGTGACTATGTTAGATAAGTTTCTTGCCAGTGTGTTTTAGCTACTGAGACTGTCTGTGAGCTTTAAGCTCTCAACTAAGAAGCAGCATGACTTTTATTCTTCATAACTGTACAGGTACATCGTGTGAAGAAAAATGGCAGTGTCGCCTTCTCTTGTAACATGGTGCTCCGAAGAGCTCGGTCGTCTGCTTGCATCAGAGACCACGAATGAGTTTGCTAGGTAAGTACAGAAGTTGTAAGCCAAACAGATATTTATCACTTCAAAGTTTCAATAACCTTTGGTCCGACACTAGAGAAACATAACATAATTCTGTTATTTGTGACCTGGATCATACTTTAAGTGTTTTTGACCGTAAATAAGATTTCAAATCAACCAAATGAACTGCAATGTATGGATGAAGTGTAGTTCCTCGATTTTTTAAAAATCTTGCTTTATTTGATGATTGTTTTATGAAAGTTTGAGATATAATTGTCAAGCAACTGTTAATAATTGTTACATGCACTAATTTTTATCAAATAGCAGTTACATTTTCCTTGTAAGAATTTTAAAATATTCTTTATCTGGTTGGGGTTTACAATAGGAATTAGATATTTGGTTATGTAAGGAGGTGCCTCAGTTTGTTCTAATGCATCATCTGATATTCCAGCTGTTCTTTTTGGACTGTGATTGCAATTGCATGTCCATGTACAGCTCTAAACCATTCTAAATATTGAAGAAGAACATAGATATTCAATATTATCTCTTTGTAGTCTATTCTGTAATTTTTGTCTCTGTTGATCTTTTCATAAATCTTCTGCTCTGTCTGTCTGTCTGTCTTTCTTTCTGTCTGTCTGTCTGTGTTTACAGTTATCTCCTTGGCATCGATGATGATCAGGAGCTGCGGGAATACCTGAGCCAGCTGTTGGATAGCTCCAATGAACAATGCACAACATTCATAGAAGAGCTGATGAGGAGGAGAAACAGTGGGCCAGCACTCCCAAATAACTTCACTGTAGGTATTCAAGAATTGAGTACTGGGGAGATGGTTTGTGTGTGTGTGTGGGGGGGGGGGGGGGGGGGGGGAGAGTAGAGTGACAGGATGTTGCTTATGTACAGGTCTATTGAAGGCATGGTTAGAGTAATGATGGATAAATACAATATTTATATATCATAAATAGACATAAACACTGGTAGAAACTTCAGAACGAGAGTACATGTATGATTTTAATAAAATCTGATTCTAAATCAGTTGACTTGAATTATGTGATGGCAGTTAAAAGCAATAAACTTTAAAGACCAACTGTGTTCTAAGGTTATTGCTATTGAAGTCAGTACTGTATTTGTAAAATGTTTTACAAAGTGGTCTAAGCTATAACAGGAGACAACTTCTGAGACTTTCTGCTGCTCCAAACCTGTCTGCTTGTAATAACTGGAGAATACCAATATATTGAGTCTGTAGGCAACTGAAACAATGGAAGCCCTACATTTTTACAAACCTACAGTTGTCTATAACTTCTGTCTAAAAATTATTTCCAGACAGTGTCAGGCTATTCAGATGATGCTTTTAAGGTCTCTAAGTTTCCTTCAGTTTTACTATCTCTCTCTGCTCTAATTCATCTTCTATGGAATTTGGAAGAAACTCCTGTATGCTCTATAACTAGACTTTTTTAAAATGAGGTGTTCCCATATGTCACAAGATGAATGGAATGATTGTGGATTTCTAAAACCGAGTCAAATGTGTTTTCTCACAGTACGAACACTTGGCGATATTGTATTTATAGGCATTTCTCTAAACTACAGAAATATAAAGATGTATTTTTGTTAGTACATGTGTATTGTGTTTCAAATGTTTGTAATTGTCTAAAACCTTCATTAATGAGGTTGTGTAACCTGTGTATTTCTGAACATTGCCTTCATATATATTTCCTTTTCTTCATTCAGGTCTACAGAAAGTCTGCAAGCCAAGAAGAATCTAAGAGGGACACATCGAAACACAAGGGCAAATCAAAAAGCAAAGAGAAAAAATCAGCTAGTTTAGAAACAGTATCACCGTCAAACCAAAAGTCCAATGCAACACCACAATTACCACCACAACCACAACCAACTCAGGTAATGTACACTCTCCCCTCACCTTTGTGAGCATGCATATCCCTCCCTTGACATGAAATTCTCTGCATCAGGTAACATGTATTGCTGCAAAATTTATAAAGTTGCTCCCCCTACTGTATTTAAAAAGGAGCAATCTCTGTTGATATGTTGTTATATTTGTAAAAATATGTTGATTATAATTTGTATGTGATGACAGAATTTCTAATATACTTCATTTATATGTGGTTACAAACTAATTCTCTCTATGGTCACTAAACAAAGCACTTCGGACCCTTAATATCATCTAGTAAAATGTTTCACATGTGTTACCTGATAAATCCTCAGTTGGAGTGTACACTAGACGTCATTATTACAGATTTTATCAAGATAGCACATACATGTACGTAAAAGAATGAGAATATGCACTGATTGCAATATATCCTTTCCTACAGCTCCTGCAACAGCCAAGTCGCAATGGCCTCTCGCCAGAGGATGAACAGAGCTTAGCCCTTCAGCAAGGAGCACGCCGCAAGACCAAATTTGTTCCACTCTACAGCCAAGAGGGCCAGGCCCGTACGGCCATCCACTTACCAGGTCGTCACCCATGCGAGTGTCAGGCTCACAAGCATGCCTTGGTGTCTAACTGTCTGGAGTGTGGAAGAGTCGTATGCAGCCAAGAGGGCTCTGGACCTTGTCTATTCTGTGGTGCCTTGGTAAGTTGGGTTGATATTTTAGAGGGATAGTAGTGACCTGTGAGCATCAGGCTGACAATCATGCCTTGGTGTCTAACTGTCTGATGTGTGAGAGAGTCGTATGCAGCTAAGAGGGCTCTGGACCATGTCTATTCTGTGATGTTTGGTAAGTTGGGTTCATGTTTTAAAGGGATAGGAGTGTCAAGTGAGTGTTAGGTTAGGCTCACAAGCTTGCCTTGGTGTTTGGTTAGGCTCACAAACTTGCCTTGGTGTCTAATTGTTTGGAGTGTGGGAGAGTCGTATGCAGCCAAGAGGGTTCTGGGCCATATCTATTCTTTTAAAGGGATAGGAGTGTCAAGTGAGTGTTAGGTTAGGCTCACAAACATGCTTTGGTGTATGACTGTCTGGAGTGTGGGAGAGTCGTATGCAGCCGAGATTCCTCTGGACCATATCTATTCTGTGTTGCTTTGGTAAGTTGGGTTGCAGTGTTGGGGGAAGTAATGTATAGGGTGTGAAAATTATAAAGGGAGACAGGGAATTCTACCGATGCTTCTCCAATTTAAAAAAAAAAAAAATCCTTTTTTTTTTTCTATTTCTCTCATATCTTGTTTTCTCGTGTTTCTGTTTTTCTCTTTCTCTCTCCCACTCGCAATGTGTCTATTGATAATATTTTTTGTCAAAATTTGTTTCTTCTCTCTCTCTCTCTCTTTCTCTTTTAAAGTCTTTTCCACTGTTTTTTCGTTTTCTTTATGTTTCTCTGTTGTATTTGCTTTTGCTCTGTCTTTCTTAAATGTTTTCTCTTACAGGGATGTAAGACTTTCGGATTTTTCCGGAATTCCGGATTTTTTAAAATCAAAGAAATATTTCCGGGTTTTTTTCTGTGACATGTTAGGTGTTGAAGGCATTATCGTACTTTCGTGTGCATTAACCTAGTGGCGGAAAAAAACCCCTCCCAAATGAAATATAGTCTTTTATTGGCCGTTTCATACGAAGTATGTTAATATAGTGTGAAGTGGTTCTCGTACGCACAGCACGAATTTTGTATAAAAATCCTGGTAACGAGTATGTGTGGATAAGTGCTATGGACTGTAAAACCATGCGCTTTACTAAAATTCGCGTAACAGCCACGTAATGATTTTGTATTTTGAACGTGCGGCGACAGGAAAAGTGGCTGATCTATGAGACTAAGCGTTCTGGAATGTGCATTGTCAGGACGACCGCATGGCGAAGCTAGCGCTAGCACACTAATATACACACATACACGTGCACAGCGCGATGCGCTGTGTATTGTGTACTGTCGATGTCGCATCGCATACTGCACAGATACTTGGAAGTTTACGACTTTGTGATTACGTTTCGACTTCGTTTCCTTGGGGGGGGGGGGGTCTCCTCACACCAACACCTACACTTGACTGAATCACTGTGCTCGTCAAATATTTTCCTGATTTTTTTTTGCTACCCACTTACATCCCTGCTCTTATACTCTGTTTTTCTTCTTTCTCTCTCTCCCTCTCTCTCTTTATCTCTCATTTTGCCTGCCTGTCTGTCTAGTATATTTCTTTTAGTTTTCATTGTTTGTTTTTTGTTCTCTCCCTCTCCATCATTCTGTCTGTCTTTGTCTTTTCCTCTTGCAGGTATGCAATAAAGAGGAGCAAGAGATCCTAGCCAGAAATTCCAAGAAGAGTGAAAAGTTACGGAAGAAACTGATGGGAGAGGCCTATGTCAATGGTGATGCATCGTCTCTGAAATTCAAAGGCAACAAGCCAGACGGTATAGACCGGGCCATTGCACACAAGGACAAGCTCATTGAGTTTGATAAAACAAGGTTAGTGCTATGGAGAAAAACAGAAATACTTACTTTTTGCATCCCTGTCACATAACGAGGCACCAGACAACAGACTGACAATAGACAGAACAAAGGTCACATTATCCCAAATGGCCAAGATTTTGTTGATTATTGGTCTGTCGATCTGTCAGGGTCGGTTATAGGCTTCAATGTTATAGTGTCTGGTATACTATGTGGTTGACTTGTAAAGGTCTTTTGGTTATTCTTTCTTGAATCTTTGAAACCCTAAAATGAACTAGGTGCGGTTGTAGAAATACATTTCCCTTTGAAGACCTTAAAACCTTAAAAGGTCTCTCTGTTACCTTGTCTTTTATAGGATTTCAAAATTGGAAGAAAAAGTAACCAGGAAGTTTTTTCAGATGTGCATTTCATTTAGAACTCATATGCTCAGTATGCTACTTTTGCAGAGCATTTAATGCTTGTACACGGTACTCCAATTTTATTACAGTGTAAGGAGAACTAAGGTCCATGATGACCAATCAGATTACTTCTCCAGCGACACAAACCAGTGGTTGAGCACCAAAGAGCGGAGTGAATTGAAGAAGAGGGAGGACGAGCTGAGGGAGCAGAGGCACGGGTCACGACTCAACAAGAAGTTCACCCTGGATTTTGCAGGTAGAAAGGTTGTGGAGCAGGAGGCAGAGGAGATGTACAACAGCAAGGATGATGTGGTACAGAGGGTCGTCTTTGGAATTAAGCCAGGAGGAGAGAAGGCGTCAACAGGAGGTTCTGATGCAACGATATTGAACCCCAGCATTACAAGAGAGGCCCCTAAGGTAGGAGTACTAGATCAACTGATCATAGATGCAAACCTGACCTAGCATTGTACCAAGAATTTTCGGGGTGATTTTTAATCTTATCATGTACATCTAATTCATGTAATGTCAAACAAAATAACCCTTTGAGTCCAGTTAGTGGTTTGAATGGTCCAAACTTTCAATATTATACAAATAGTTTACATGTACATCAGTGAGGGCAACAGCTTAGGGTTTTTTGGACTGTTTCAGAGTTACCAAGGGTGGATAATTATACTTGCACCCAAAAATGCAATGTGTATTATTTGCATTTTTATGCCTCCGCCCACCGAAGGTGGTGCCAGAGGCATTATGTTTCCGGGTTGTCCGTCCGTCCATCCGTCTGCCCGCTTTCTCGTTAATGGGATATCTCAAGAGCCATTTGAGGTATGAACAGCAAACTTAAAGGGAAGGTTGAGTTCTGGGAAAGGTGAAATATAATTTGTGAGCTTTCTCGTTCCTTTTATGTCAGTTTGGAAAACATCATAGTAGAAATGTCCACTGGAAAGGATTTCTCTTCAAATGCCGTTATATTTGAAATATGAAATATGATGAAAAATAGCTGAAGTGTTCGGGCCGAACATTCATGCCACATCTGTGTGCAGTGCCATATACCCATTTCTGTGTGCGGTGCATGTGCTTTTGAGTGAGTTTGGGTCATTTCTTATCGTTTTGATGATTCCAAAACCTCACAGTATACACCAATCCTCATTTAGAATGATCAACATTTCCCAATTGCTTCCAGACAGTTTCTTTCACAACATAATCACATGACCAGGACTCAACTTTATCTTTAATGCTAGTATGTATCACCATAGGATGACAATCTGATTAGATTTTGGGTTATGTAGGTCAAAGGTTAAAGGTCATAGAGGTCAGTTCCTGAAAATTCAGGTTTTAGCCTCGTTATCGAGATATATCAAGAACCATTTGAGCCATGAACTTCAAACTTGGTATTATTATGCATGACCTGACCATAATCAGATCAGATTTTGGTATTAGCAGGTCAAAGGTTGAAGGTCATAGAGATCATGAAATGCGAAATGTTTGAGTAATTATAAGCAACTCCAAGTTTGAGTGTTGCTTACATTAAAATACATATATAGCAATAATTCGCGATGATGTACATTTGTTAATGCACCCGGTATGACATGAAGGACTAATGATTGGTCATCAGTAGATCCTGATTATGTGTCAGGAAAAATTAATGCCTGGGCCCTATTGCATACAACTTACCATTAATGGTAACTCTGCTATCAATGGTAACTATCATGGTAACATCACTCAACAGCCAATCAAAATAAAGGTTTCCATGGGAGTTACCATTGATGGCAAAGTTACCGTTAATGGTAAGTTTTATGCAACGGGGCCCTGGTCATGTGTACTCTCTCATCCGATCATTTGACTAGGATCTACATCGCCATTTTATAATGTATCTTTAATTTTATCTCAATGTGCAAAAAATACAGGCAATCAATTTACCCTGTTATATATTAAAATTTACTTATCTTCCAATGCCTGGGCCTAATATTTTTTCATTCCTCATCTACTGTATCCTCTTTCCTACTTTCAATTTTTTTTACTTACATGTACATGTAGATACAAGGAACCATATTCATTTCATATACTACAGTAACTTGTCTTTATTTGTGCTTGGCGTTCCCAACACAGGATTTGCTTTTCAGATTTTTGCCCACTTTTGTTTTTGAAATATTTACTTCACTCAGTACTATAATAATGTTGTACCTTTTGTCAGAAGGAGTTGAATGTGATTTTAATTTCAGACATTCAATCAATATTTTTTGACAAAGACCTTGTCTTTCTTTGTAAAATTTAAAATGGTTTTATGTATTTTACATTTAGATATATGGAACAATGTTTGTATCTAGTTAAAACATGAAAAAAAAAGGCATTATGGTTTAAAATATGTCCCACAAAATTGTGTTTGCTTGTAAATTAAAATACCAAGAGTTGAGGAATAAAAAAGGAAAAAATGTAAAGAGACCTACTTTTTGATATCATTGCAGTTTGTTCCCAATAAACCAACCAATGCAAGGCAAGGCTCAAACAGTCTAACATCATCAAGAAGAGACGGTTCGTCTAAGACCAACACTCGTGTGCAGGACAAGGAGTTGATGGAGATGTCAGATGAAGGACATTGTCTCAGCATGCATCAACCATGGGCGTCTTTACTTGTTTGTGGTATCAAAAAGTGAGTTGAATCTGTATTCGTTATTTGCTATGCCTCTGCTGTCAAAGGTTGTTCCTGTGGTTTTTTTTCAGGTAGTCCTTGATTGCTCTCTGGGATATTTGGGTGGTTTTACGGCACAGGGTCCTGCAACAAATGCCCCAAGAACCATTTCCTGCTTTAACCAAATTCTTAGCCCTTTCTGGAAAGGAATTATTTAAGTGCTAAATTGATCACATTTTGTTCTTCAAATTGGCAACAATGATATTTTTCTTTTAGTGCTACACATGTACATGGTTCAAATAAGGTGTTATGTCTTTGAAAACAATATACATGGTTAGGAATTTTGTTGAATAGTTGAAAAAATTGCTAATTTTGATGAAAAACAATGATTTTGAACCTCTCAATGTGTTGCCAATTTAAGGATTTTAAAACTTATTCTCGTTTCTAAAATTCCTGGCATCAAAAACAATGTGGTCATGCAACAAAATGGACATAGTGGGTGCAGAAATTGTTGCTCTTTCTACTCATGCATAAATTTTGTAGAGCTCTAAATCAAAAGTTATTAAGCCAAAGCACAAAATGTGGTCAATTGTCACATAGGAGTTCACCAAATTCCAAACTTCAACCATGGACCCAGCATTATACCTACCCTAACCCTAACCCTAACGCTGAACCTAACCTAATATCCAATGGCAACCCTAACCCTAACGTCATGCCTTTGACGACATAAAGCCTAGAGCAATTGTTGCGGGCGCAAATGTCGGATCACCATTTACCACGTGATTCTGTCCGTCTGTCTGTCTGTCTGTCTGTCTGTCTGTCTGTCTGTCCGTCCGTCTGTCTGTCTGTCTGTCTGTCTGTCAGTCCAGGTTTCAAATTGAAAGGAACTGGCTTTGCTGAATCCCATTAGGGTGATCTGCAAGGACCAACTAATTTTGCAGGTTGAAAGTATGGATTGACTCATTTATTACCCTTGTCGGTACACTTCGGGAGAATCTAAACATGGTTATTTTTTTCTGACATTCCCTATGCTGGGTATTAGCACTAAGGGTGTTATATACTGGAGAGAAGGCTGTGTCAGTCCATTCGTCATTGGAGCATATTATTGTTACAGCTGCAAAGGCGTGTATTGCAGCTGACATTATGGCAGTATGCCTAGATGTATTCAATTCGATTCATTTCGGTTTATTGATAAAAAGCAATACCTTGTAAAAACAGTCCGGAGACTGATGCATACAAAGTTTACAAATTTACATACCTGTAATAATATTGAAAAGATTACATAAAAAAGTACAGTGCATGTCAATAAATTGTCAAGAAAATAACATTGAAAGAAAAATGAACATGAATCATTTCAAATATTGCACTTCAAATTGATTATAAATACAATAAACTCACTAAAAATGCTATTTCATTACTCCAGATTATATCAAAACAATTCCTGATATTAATAATAATAACTATTATTATTATCATTATTATTCCTGAAATAATAGAAAGCAAGAAATAGTTGTGTATGTATAAGAAACCATAAATACTGAGAACATATAAAGTGAAACATATAACAAACAAAAAAAAATTAATAATAATAATAATAACAAAAAAATTACAATCGGACTCTCCGCATCAATAGCTTCCCAATTTATGAATTAATCTGAATATGGTTTAAGATTATGAAACAATAACTAATTATCTAAATCTAGAAAACCCCATCCAATTTGGTTCAGTAGTCACGAAGAAATAAGGATCTTTGTAACGTACATGTACATGTATGTTATAAGTCCCTTCCATCCAAGTTTTAACACAAGGGAGGCTCACAAAGCATATTGGCATTAGGGTATCGATTGCAAAAGAAATTGTTTTGCATTATAGAAAGTCATACTGGATTATGAAACTGCAGCTATGACCCTGTTCTCATTACGAGATTGGAAAGTAGATCGCTCAATTGTGGGGCATGCCAGGGAGGTCCACTGGCACGCCGCTGGTTCTCGGGTTCACACCTGCAGAGGGTAGCGCGATCTATCTTAGCATTCTGTGCACAGTAAACTGCGAATAGGCGCGCTCTAGATCGCGCTATCTCTCATGGACCACCCCCCCAGAGAAGGTCCGGTTTGGGATTGCCGTGGACCGCCGTGGAGCGCGCCGAAACGACGTCGCCGGGTTCTAACCCTAGAGGTGGCGCGATAGATCGCGTTATCCCTTGTAATGAGAACGGGGTCTATTTCTCTTTAAATCAGTGAAGACCCCGCCCGATTTGGTCTGGTAGTCACAAATAACATTTTTGTAAATCATCTCATGTGTCCCTTTCTTCCATCTTTCGTCACTTGGATGTTCTTGGCATACACATGAATGAAAATATTTGTGTTCACAATAGACAGGTTTACTAACATATTCAAGTTTTATGCATAACTTTTTAACAAAGGTAAACAATCATGTGAGTAATATCTTCCTAAAAAGATCAAGACCTGTCATTCATTAAACAGGCTTATGATTTTGTTTAATCATTCATTTTCAATAACAAATTACCGAAGTCTTTAAAACTCTGAAAACTGCGTATCTTTTTACATTCATGGTTTATTTTGTTTTGGAAAAGAAAATCCACATGGCCTTTATTTGCAAGTTGCAACAACAGTAACAACATGAACAGGAACAGTGATAATTATGATGATAAATGAAGCATTCCCGTAACAATCATAACAGATAAAACAAAACAATAACTTCCTTTTCAATTCATTTAAAAGGACCTTGGAATTGTTCATCGTACTTGTGAGCCTCTCTTCTATCAAACCTTGGATGGGAGGGACCAATGACATACATTACAAAAATCCTTATTTCCTCATGACTACTGAACCAAATCAGATAGGGTTTTCGCCAAATTGCAGATAATCATATATTATTTCATAATCTTAAACCATATTCAGATTAGTTCACAATTCTGAAAGCTGTTGATGCTGAAAGTCTAATTGCAATTTGTTACTGCATATGATTGAGTTATAGAACCAGTAATGTATAAAGGAAAGTTGCAGCTTACATATAACTGGGCCAGGCCTATTACAACTAGAAAAGACTGTTAAAAGCGTGGGTCACGTTTGTCCGATAACAATAATGAGATTTTTCATTTAAAGATACACACTAGAGCTGCCCCAGAATTGACAGACATGAGCATACTCACACATACACACCATATAGTAGGGTGTACATGTACCTTTAACTGAAATTCTTTTTATTTTTAATTTTTAAATTTTTAACTGAAATTTTTTAAATTTTTATCGGTCACATTTTACTGGGCTTAAAAGTACAGTTAAAAAAACTGATATGTTCAAGAACTTAGTGTTGCAGTGAACTTTAAAACAATTTAGTCTATACAACAGAAAATTAAATTTTGCTTGTATGAACATCATATTGTGAAATAAGGCTGGGGCATCTTTTTGTAAATGATTTAAAACAAAAGTATTATACATGTACATGTATATTGTATTTTGATAGCTAAATTTGTATAAGTACTTTACATGCAATTATTATGATCTAGTATGGGAATCAAGGATGACTTGTGTGAACATTGCATATTAGTATGTTCTGTTCACACCAAAAACTTTCTTCCCAAACAAGTTCCTTACCCGATATTCTCTTCTGAGTATGGCCCTCTTCGACATGTTTCTTCTTAAAACAATTCTGCTGGTGAATAAACCCTATGTCGTATGAGCGTCACCTTGTAGCACTGTCATTAAATTTCTGCGCATGCTTGATCTGCTTTGACTAAATGGGAAATATCTCCACTGGAGGGTGCAGTTTACAAAATGAATTATTCATAAAGCAGTATAAAGCCTTCTAATGGATCCAGATGAAATAGCAGAACTCTAGAGGCTTTCAAGTAAGGAGAGTTTAAAGCCAGGCTCAGACTTATCTTTTAAATGTTTTAATGTCTTGCTCTTGATGCCTGTTGAATGTAGGTTCCATTTCATTTGTGACATCAGTATTTCGAGGTTTGGAGGTAGGTAAGTTCAAGGGGAATTAACCCTTCGTAGAAAAATTGGCTGTTTCTGATAAAAGAACAAGCAGGGAAAAATTTGGGGTGAAAGGTTGAGAGACACCAGACAAAGAAGGAAAAAAAAAAAATGTTGCTTGAAAGTGCATATTTACATGACTGAGAGAATAAGATTAGATAAACTTAGTAAAGGTATTGGCATTTCAGTATTCCTGGAAAGGTCTGTTCATGTTATTTCTTGGAGGTGTGTATTCCAGAACAGTTCTTTTAAAGAATAATGGACAGTAATTGTAGTGAAATGGAAATTAGAATGAAACATGTTGAATATTTTCTCACAATGTTCTACCAGTATCAAAAGATACATGTGCGAAAATATTTTGAAGTTGAGGCTTCAAGCATCAGCAACAAATTTTTGATTTGTGCTTCAGTGCACAAAATGTTAGAGGTAGCCAAAGCTGAGAAAATAAGAGCAGGATATGTGAAGTCAGATTAGCTGAGTGTGTTGTCTTAAGTCAGCTTGCTAAACTTCAAAACTTTGATGTTATCTGAATACAACTTTAAGTAATTATACTTTATAGCCAAGGTACTGTAAAACCAGGAACTATCGCAAATTGTTAATGATAATGACAGCCAATTTTGCAGCAAGAATTGCAATAATTTCTTGTTTTTATGCCTCCACCTATCGAAGGTGGTGCCGGAGGCATTATGTTTTCGGGTTGTCCATCCGTCCGTCCATCCATCCGTCCCGCTTTCTCGTTCTAGCGATAACTCAAGAACCACATGAGGTATGAACTTTAAACTTGGTTCTAGTATGTATCACCATAGGAAGAGGATCTGATTAGATTTTGGGGTACGTAGGTCAAAGGTCAAGGTCACAGAGGGGTAATTCCATGTCCACTTTTGGTGAAAAAACAAAGTTTATTTTGAACATTTTCCTTTTATTTCACTTGAATATGCATGATTTGAACTTTATGGAACAATATTCAGTTTTTTAATTTTTTGAATATTTTGACCCAAAATGGCCATTTTTTAACCCATAAATGAAATTACAATTTTTTATGGCAAAATATTGTTAATTACATATTGAGTCATTTTTAGAAATTTCATCTGTTATAATAATGAAGACAACCAAATCTAGTTAGGACTAAGGGGAATTTTGTGTCTATATACAAAAATTTTAAAAATATTAATATTCTTCTGATTTAATGGAGGTCAAAGGTCAAATGGATTTTTGTCCCGTCTGTCACGTTTTTTAAGATACTTTTTGCATTTACAATAAATTAGACCATTGTTTTTGAATAAAATTTTGCAGTCTTGCTCTTTGGTAGGGGGGAAATTCATTTCTACTGCTAACTTGGCAGAATTTTAATTTTATGAAGATAATTATGATTCATAAAGTAATGTCCCGTCTGTCACGTTTTGCATCTACAACAAAAATATGTATGGATGGGACTACATGAAAATTTTCCGATGGATGAAAATTAAAATCCTTTTGCTATTATGTTTCATGATATTAAAGATGACCCTTTAACCCCTTTAGAACATGATAATAAGGTATTTAATGCTGGAAATTTGATTGTCTTTAAAAATTCTATTTTGTGTACAATCTCAATGTGTCCCGTCTGTCACGTTTTTATTGTCCCGTCTGTCACGCTCACTTTTTGGCATTTTCCTCCAAAAGTAAGATGAAATTTTAAATGTATACTAGCAGATTTCTAAAAGGTACCAACAAGTGATGACATGAATACACATATTTTGTTTCAAGATTTTCCAGTGAGGAGAGCTTAGTCGAAAAGTATCGAAGCAGAAATGGCTTGGTAAATTCATGTCCCGTCTGTCACGCTGAACTTGAAGCCCCACCCACAATTTGTGGGCAGGGCTTGAAAAAAAAAATTTCCCCCCATTTTGTTGACCAAACCCTATAGATCACATCTCTACATCAAATTAAGTATCACTTTTAAATGAAATATGAAATATCAAGTAAAAACATAAAAATGTGAGGGTTGGATGTCCCGTCTGTCACGCTGGAATTACCCAGAGGCCAATTTCTGAGATTTCAGGTGTTAGCCTCGTTCTAGTGATAACTCAAGAACCATTTGAGGTATGAACTTCAAACTTAGTGCTAGTATGAGTCACCATAGGAAGAGGATCTGATTAGATTTTGGGGTATGTATGTCAAAGGTCAAGGTCACAGAGGCCAATTTCTGAAATTTCAGGTGTTAGCCTCGTTCTCGCGTTAACTCAAGAACCATTTGAGGTATGAACTGTAAACTTGGTGCTAGTATGTATCACCATAGGAAGAGGATCTGATTAGATTTTGGGGTATGTAGGTCAAAGGTCACAGGTCAATTTCTGAAATTGCAGGTGTTAGCCTTGTTAACGCGATATCTCAAGAACCATTTGAGGTATGAACTTCAAACTTCGTACTATTATGTGTCACCATAGAAAGACGATCTGATTAGATTTTGCGATACGTAGGTCAAAGGTCAAAGGTCGTAGAGGTCAATTCTGAAATTGCAGGTTTTAGCCTTAACGTGATATCTCAAGAACCATTTGATCCATTAACTTCAAAATTGGAACTAGTATGTATCACCATAATGAGACGAACTGATGAGATTTTTGTTCACGTAGGTCAAAGGTGACAAGTCATAGAGGTCATCATACAGGTGTATGTGAAATTAATGTTTTTTTACCTTTGTTATCACCATATCTCAACTATTTTGTATTAGGAAATTTGGAATTCTTGCGCGAAAATCTAGGATTTCTTGCCTAAAAATCACTGCTTTGAAAATCTCTGGGGGGAGCCCCCCTGGACTTGGCTCCTAGTCCTAGTCATATGCCAATGCAGAGTTTTTGCAGACACGGATATTTTTGTTCTTCAATTTTTCTTTCTCGGTGAAGAAGTCTGAGAATATATTAAAGATATGGATACGGTGTAGAGATAATGAATATTCAGCTATTTATATCTCTGTTCTCTTAATTTATCGTTTTTCTTGACAGTCATGTCAATTTTATGTCTTCCTACGTGCACTGCTGATTGGAGCATTCAGCATTTCACCCTTGCATTAGGCCCCGGCAAGTCCCCAGGCAGCTGTGGCTAGTAGTCATGATCCCATATCAGTAACAAGCCTTCGATCACCTTTTCACTAAACTTTAAAAAAAAGGTTTCATAATATTTTAATATTACCGAATTAAAATACACACCTCAGAGATCACAAAGTTGACTCATTTTAAATTTTTCTTGCTTAAAGAGTCGTTTTCAGGAACTTTTTTAAAAAGGTGACTGCATTTTTCGCGCAACGACAAGATGACCACAAACTTTTGAAAATTCAATTAGATAGCTAATGAATATTCACTAGCAAAAAGGCTGATCACAGAAACTGTCTCATGAAAAAGCCCTGTGTACAAAGTGAATGGCAAAACAGTGTGTCAGGAAAAGTGTGTCAGGGTGTCAGAAAAAAAAGTGGGTCACCAAATGGAAACACTCTTTTACAGTACATGCTAAGTAGAATGTTGACTTAAATGGGAATGAAGGGCAACATACATTAGCCGATAATCATGTAGATAATTGTCATCCTGTTAAAAATATCTTGAAATTACTCCTATTTGATTATTAAAAAAGGAGAACAATGTCTCAAAAAGTTGCAGTTTCCTTGCTATACATTATCCCATGGGGGCTGCCATTTTCTTTACAAAGTAATGTCAGAGCAGTGCTATTTGTGAGATACCCACAGACCTGTATACTAGCTAAGATGAAAATCATGATCACCTGTGGAATGCATGACACTGGATTTCATTATAATAGACCATTTTTGTAGTCATGGACATTGAAAGGAAGAGATATTTATCCTTTCATATAATGTCAGACAATGATTTGTCAATCATTCAAAGAAGTGACAAAGACCTACATGTAAATACAACTGCTCCATACAACATCACCTGTTCCTGTTCAAGAGTTGGGGTACCAAGATGGCTGCCATTTTGCATTGGTGGCTTTGGTTGTACAATAGTTAATCATTATGCAACACTATATCAATTGTGTACAGGTATATGGACATGTATACTATAGATGACATCACAGTTTTTCAAAATGGCAGCCCCCATGGGATAATATCTAGCACGGAATCTGTAAACTTCAGAGAGCTAGCTCTCCTTACTGAGCAATCAAATACGAGACAGTATTTTCAAGATATTTTGAACAGGCTGACAACTTTCCACATGATTATCAGATAATATTTCCTGAGTTTCATTCTCGTTTAATCAAAGACTGTATTGAATCCCAGCCCATAGCTCTCTCAAGTCAAGTATTGCTTTCTGCTGGTTTATTTAAGGGATTAAAAAAAAAAAAAAAGCAGATATGATATTTTCGCAATTTAATGTAGATTGCATTTCCAAAAGAATGTGAAATCTCCAGGGTGAAAAGGAGTTCATAGAAAACCGATATGTTGGGGAAGTTCCTCATGTCAGAAAGAAAAACATTGTGAAAATCCATTGGGAAATACTACTGACTTATCAAATTTTAGACAGAACTCCATGCATGTACACATCCATTGTTGTGTACAAATGAATTATTGTAGAAATGCTGTCATTCTTGTTAAAGGAGAATGAAACCCTTGGGAAATATCCATTTTAATGAAAAGAGAGGATAGAGAGAAGCAATTAAAAAAAGTTCCATCAATGTTGCTTCAAAATGGTAGATTAAGTGGTACAACTCTCAATATGTTTTGTACACAAACTTTCATATTTTCTCCATTATCTCTAAAGATGCTGCTTGTCTTTTTGTGAACTCAACATATGTTGTGTCAAGTACATTTTCCCATGATATATCTTGAGCTAAGGAGACAAGCTGCACCTTGAGAGATAATGGGGAAAATATGAAATTTTGTGGACAAAACATATGGAGAGTTACTACTAAACCTTTGACTTTGAAGCAACATTGCCAATTTGAGGATCGCCATAGAAAGTAAATTGAGACTTTTCAAAATTTCATAACTTTCTCATTTCATAACTGATTTTTATGGAACTTTTTAAAAATTACTTCTCTCTATCCTCTCTTTTCATTAAAATTGATTTTCCCCCCGGGTTTCATTCTCCTTTAAGTATTCAAATACCAATTTCAGTTTTCTGTGGAGAATTACATGTATCATAAAACTTTACAATAAACACTTGCTGGCAAAGAATCAAATTGGGGGGAATTTGTAAACAAAGTTTTAGGCTTCACTCCCAGTGTGTAAGATTGTACGCTTGATCTGTAATGAAAAAAAAAAAATGTAACTAGCAGGATTCGAACTTGTCATTTACTGCTTTGCCAGGCAGCTCCTCAACCACCAGGCTATTCTGATTCATAGCTAAGTCACGATGAGCTAGAATCAAATACCCAAGATGCTCTTTTATCCAAACTCCTTAATATTTTGCCCGTCATCCACGGACTATAGATGGGAATGGAGTAAGATTGATGGAAGAATTTTAATTTGTAAACAAACCTTTTTGCTTTACTCTTGTGGTTTAAGATCGTATACTTGATCTGTAATAAAACTCACTAGTCAGAAAAAAATGAAACCAGCTGGATTTGAACCTGTCATCTACTACTTGCCGTAGATGATAAAGAGCCGTAGTATTATCTACTGCTTGCTGGGCAGCAACATGGCTTCCAGGCTATACTGGTTCATGACCGAGTGGCAATGAACTGGAATCAAATACCCAAGGTCCTCTTTCTTTCAGACTCATAAATAGTCATTGGTCAACCGTGCACGATAGAAGCTTAGTCGAAGGAATTTTAATTTGTAAAAAGCGTTTTTGATTCACTGCCCTGCAAGCAGTAGACGACAGCTTCGAATCTCACTGGTTCTCAAATTTTTTCTTACCTGTGATTTTCATTACATTCGAGCATACAGTCTTGCACTGGAAGTATAGCCTGAAAATTAATTTGTAAGCAGTATTTTTGATTCACTGCCCGGCAGGCAGTAGATGACAGATTCAAATCTCGCTGGTTCTCAAATTTTTTCTTACCTGTGATTTTCATTACATTCGAGCATACAATCTTACTCTGAGAGTAAAGCCTTAAAATTTGCTAACAAATTAAAATTCCTCCCATCGAGCTTCTTTGGAGGAATGGTTCTCAAGTTCATCCCTAAGCAAGCAAACATGATCCTGCATCATAGTGAGCCTGGCTTATTAATTTGGTAATTTGTAATTTATGGATGAAATCCATTGGTCAGATGGATTTTAGCAGAGAAACATTGAGTTTGTACAAGAGTCATTAATGTTGTATTAGGCCCTCCGCAATCACTACCATAGGACTATCTCCACTAGTACAATGTGATATCTTTATCGTTGATATATTTCCTCAAAAAATCTGTTTCCAGTTGCTGCATTCTAATAAGAGGTCTGATACAAGATTTTCTTCTATAAACAGGTACCACTGTATTTTGCAAACTTCGTAATCTAAGCCTGCAAAAGGTAAACCCCCACCTTTAAGAGAAGAAGTTGATGTTCCTTGTTCATATGACAAGCGTTAATTGAGTTTCATCGCTATTTTCTACCTTCGCTTCTCCCCTTTTTCTGGCCGGCAGGCATGAGGGTAGGACGTGGTATTCCCCTCACAGGGGACGACTATGGATAGCTGCAGCAGCTAAATTAGCCAACCAAGAGGAAATTGACGCGGCCGAAGCTGCTTACAGGCATATTTATGACGGTAAGAGACCTTTAACTCTGTGCTCTCATTTGTAGTCCCATGATGATATAAAGAGTGCTGCATTAAATATCTTTTTCTCCTGTTTTTTAATTATCTCCTATGTCTCTCTCTCTCTTTCTCTCTGTTCTCATTCTCTCTTTCTATTTCTCTCTCTCTCTTTCTCTCACGCTTTCCTCTCTGTCACACTCGCTCTATAGAGTACATGCTGTCATTTGTAGTCTTAATGATTGCTTCATTCTGTCTTTTTCTTTTAATTTTTTTCCCTTTCTCTTTCTGTCTGTCTCTCTCTTTCCTCCTCTTCTCACTTGCTCTGTAGAGTATGCTTTTATTTGTAGTCTCATGATGAGTTTTATATATATATATATATATATATATATATATATATATATATGTATGTATATGGAGAGTGCTTCAGTCTAGTCCTTTTCGTCATCTTAAAAAAAGAAGAAGACTATTGCCTAATATACCTTTCTCTGCGTCTTTTTCTTTTCTTTCAATTTTTCTATCTCTCTTACTCTATCCTTCCTCTCCCTCCCACTTTCTCTACAGTTTGCTTTCACTTGTAATTCCTTACTTCATAATTGTCCTACCTATTCTTATTTGTTTATACCTTTCTCTCTCCCTCTTTCTCTTTCTTTCTTGTCTTACTCTCTTCCGCCATCTTTCTCGCCATCTTTCCCTCTTTTTGCAAAATTATTAACTCTTAGGGTTCCAAAGATAAATGAGATTTCATGAAACTAGTTTTTAGCTCATCCGGCCTGAATGGGCCAGATGAGCTTATGCCGTGGCGAGGCGTCCGTCGTCCGTCGTCCGTCCGTCCGTCCGTCCGTCCGTCCGTCCGTCCGTCCTTCGTCTGTCGTCCGTCCACAATTTCAAAATGCTTCTTCTTCGCCATTTCTTACCCGATTTTAATTCCGTTTGCTTTATATGATAGCACTAGGTGGGGGATTCGAAACTCCTACACAGAATTTTGAAACTCATTAAATATGCTAATTTATACGCATTTCTCAAAAATCACAAAAATTGCTTCTTCTTCCTCATTTATTGACCGATTTCGATTTTTTTTGTTCCATCTGAAAGACTTTCATGAGGTTCATTGAACTTCTACACAGAATTTTGAAGTTTTGTCTACAAAATTAATTATGCTAATTTATGCGATATTTATTCAAAAATCACAAAAATTGCTTCTTCTTCCTCATTTATTAACCGATTTCGATTTTTTTTTTCCATCTGAAAGACTTTCATGAGGTTCATTGAACTTCTACTCGGAAATTTGAAATTTTGTCTAGAAAATTATATATGCTAATTTATGCGAAATTTATTAAAAAGATCACAAAAATGGCTACTTCTTCCTCATTTATTGACCGATTTTGATTTTTTTTTTTTGTTCCATTTGAAAGACTTTCATGAGGTTTATTAAACTTCTACTCGGAATTTTAAAATTTTGTCTAGAAAATAATTTATGCTAAGTATTTATGCAAATTTATGCAAAATTTATTAAAACATCACAAAAATTGCTTCTTCTTCCTCATTTATTGACTGATTTTGATTTGTTTTCTTCCATCTAAAAGACTTTCATGAAGTTCATTGAACTTCTGCATGGAATTTTGAAATTTTGTCTAGAAAATTATTTATGCTAATTTATGCGAAATTTGTTACAAAATCACAAAAGTTGCTTCTTCTTCCTCATTTATTGAGGAAGACTTTCATGAGGTTCATTGAACTTCTACTCGGAATTTTGAAATTTTATCTAGAAAATTATTTATGGTAATTTATACAAAATTTATTTTAACTCTTTGCCCTGTCCATTATGAAACCCATGGCTGCTGGATTATTTCAAAGGCTATACCTTTCTACATGATTTCTGTCGACATCATCGACAGAACCGAGAACCCAGAAGTGACAGTGGTCAACAATAGCGGGTTATGAGCTAATAAAGACTTGAAACAGTGAGGGACAATGCACTGAAGCCACCCTTAAATGTCCCAACCTTAAAATTCTTTTTTTACACCAATGCATAACTTATGTCATTCAGTGCTTTTCTCTTTTATTACAAATCTTAACCTTCAAATCTCTCTCAATAAAGATTTCACAGTTGGTAGAGATACATGTACCTCACCTTGACTAACTTTATGCTTTATTTCAAATTTCTCTGTCACACAGTAAAACTATTAAAATTTACATTCCCCAAAATCTTTTAACTGAAGTCGTGCAACTTGAGTTGTCAATTTCCAGACTTTCATTCATATCTACATGTCACTGTCTCCTTCCAAAACCACATTTAGCCAGATCTGCAATAGGCACTTCATCATCTGTACATGCATGTTACCAATACATGTACATTTCATCGATTCATTACAATGTCTACTGTGTTCAAAGTACAAATTGCATCAATTTCTTTGCTGCATGCCGGATGAGCGCCACATCATTGATGTGCTAGTTAAATCATGGTTCAATTTTTCATCAATCATATTGACACAAACAGTTTTTTTTTAATTAAAGCTTCTTAGTAAAAAAACAATATTAGAAGTTTTGCAGTTACACCATTATTCTGCAGTGCTGCACGCTTAATGTCTGTATTTGTTTTGTCTGTTTATTTTCCTCTGTGTCTTCCATTTTTGTCGATATCATTTTGATTTTTTCTACATGGGTCTTTCTCCCATGCACTCTCACTTTCTCTTCCCCTATATTTTCTTCTTTTATTCAGCTTCTAACTCTCTTTCTCTTTCTTTCTTCTATATCTCCCCCCCCCTCTTTTTTTTGCATCCTCTTTCTCTTTACATACTTTCTTACCCACCACTTCTCTTTTTCTCTCTTTTAAAAATCTTTATAAATACATGTAACCTATTTATTATCCCTTTTCCCCTCTTATTTCTGAAATTCTCTGTTTCTCTTCATTTGTCTGAGTGCCCCTGTCTGTTTCATGTACATGTATGTACCTGGGAATTTCCATGAATAAGGGTCCCAATTTGTGACATTTTTGGTGTCCTGCTTTAATACATAAGGAATACACTGGTTTTGTGTGTGGCTCTGGGTAGAGAAAAATAGTGGAGTAAGATTGCCTACTATTCTAACAGTGAAGATGCAATATGTTATGCTCAAAATCACTTTGCAGTCTTACTCCACGATTGGCATCTTACACTCAGAGCCACAAAAACCTGTGTATTCCTTATGTAAGCGGGACACCAAAAATGTCACAATTTGGGACCCTTATTTATGGAAATACCCACCTTTATTGTTTTCTCTGCTAATCCTTATTTGAATGCCTTTATTTTGCTCTCTTATCATCACCCTCCTCACTTTCTGTTCATGTTTGTCTCTTTCATGGCTTTCCTCTCTGTCTGTCCTCTTTCTGAACATACATGGCTTTCCTCTCTGTCTCTCCTCTTTCTGAACATACATGGCTTTCCTCTCTGTCTCTCCTCTTACTGAACATACATGGCTTTCCTCTCTGTCTCTCCTCTTTCTGAACATACATGGCTTTCCTCTCTGTCTCTCCTCTCTGTCTCTCCTCTTTCTGAACATACATGGCTTTCCTCTTTGTCTCTCCTCTTTCTGAACATACATGGCTTTCCTCTCTGTCTCTCTTTCTCTTACTGAACATGGCTTTCCTCTCTGTCTCTCTTTCTCTTACTGAACATACATGGCTTTCCTCTCTGTCTCTCTTTCTCTTACTGAACATGGCTTTCCTCTCTGTCTCTCTTTCTTTTACTGAACATACATGGCTTTCCTCTCTGTCTCTCTTTCTTTTACTGAACATACATGGCTTTCCTCTCTGTCTCTCTTTCTCTTTCTGAACATACATGGCTTTCCTCTCTGTCTCTCTTTCTCTTACTGAACATGGCTTTCCTCTCTGTCTCTCTTTCTTTTACTGAACATACATGGCTTTCCTCTCTGTCTCTCCTTCTCTTTCTGAACATACATGGCTTTCCTCTCTGTCTCTCTTTCTCTTACTGAACATACATGGCTTTCCTCTCTGTCTCTCCTGCTCATCATCTTTGCCTCTTTATCTTTGTCCTACATTATTTCTCATTTAAGCACTTATATTCCCCCAAGATGTAAACGACTGTTATCGTTCATTTCACCTCCCTTATTCAATTTAATATATCTGCAAGGTGTTGTCTATGGTATTGTTTCTGACTTGGCTAACAAAAGTGTGAAAATGTCCCCGAAAGCTTTTCGGGGAATTAATTTTTGATAATAGACGCCTATTCTGCACTTCAGTTATTTGCTTCATGCTTCGAACATGTCTCCACGCACAATATTGACAATTACTTCATTACTTGATCAGTCTTCATGAACCTGAAAAGTGGAAGAAAGAGTTGGAGGCAAAAGTAGGTTGAAAATTAAAGACATAAATTCCTTACAAACATAACACATAGAGCCGAATCCATGATGTGCCAGCCTCCACCCCAAGGAATGCGTTTTGTGTTTTCTTTAAATGTACTGAAAATGCTTTGTAATTCTAGATGAAAATCTGCCCGGTCTCAAATTCACTGATTAATTCAATCAACTCAACCTGGGTGGACTTGTTATTTGTGAAATATATCTAGGGACTTTAATACTCAATTAAGTGATCTTCCTGTTAGGGCTTTAGGGGCTTTCCTCATTGCGGTGAATATCACATGTTCAACATTCTAACACATTAAAGAAACCATATCATTCAATCTCTCACTTGGCAGTTCAATTATCTTTGTGTGGATCATTAAAGGAACGAGATTGATATACAATTGGAATTTATTTTGAAATTTAATTTCAAATGTCAAAGACTACTGCGATTATTACTTGGAAAGGTGATTGGTCAAGAAATGTCAGTTTTGCAACTCTTTCTCTGCCCCTCTCTCTGTGCCCCTCTCTTTCTCTCTCCCCCTCTCTCTCCCCCGCTCCCCTCTCCCTCTCTCTCCCCCGCTCCCCTCTCCCTCTCTCTCCCCTTTCTCTCTCTCTTTCTCTCTCTCTCTCTCTCTCAGTGATTTCTATTTTATAACAATAAAAGGTTTTGTGTTCATTCATTATAAGCACTGATCATTATGCAACATTTGCCAATATGCACAGATAATTATACAATTTAACTAGGGGGGCCGTCAAAGGCGGCAGACCCACGCCTTGGCGGTGCTACAGAGTAGTTGCAATACTATACTATGGGGTCAAAACTGAAATCTACATCATGTGTACTAACCCCTGATGATTTTTCTTAACACATGGCTTTACCTAACTCAAAATTTATGTACCGAAAAAACATGACCCCTGTGTCTGACTGAGGCATTGTACAATGGCTGCTAAAACTGCTTCGTACTTATACGTGCGAAACGGTGATCTTTACATATACAATACTATAGAGTCAAAACTAGAAGGTCACACAGAATTTGCAGGGATCAACCAATCATCACCAAAATCTAATCGATTCTTTCCTGTCACTATCCAAACAATCCCTGAAAATTTGGTGCAAATCCGTTCACCCGTTCTCTAGTTATCTTGTACACAAACAAACAAACAAACAAACAAACAAACAAACATACGGAACCCTTTACATAACCCTGCCGATTTTATCGGCGTGAGTAATAAGCTTCACGTCATACCCATTTCTGGTAGAAGCGTAATGATTACTCTGTCATGTTGCCGCAGTATGGGGGTATTTCCAAATGAGTTGAAAGCTTTTGCAGATATACGACCATGCAAAAATTAATTTTCTGTTCATGAGAGCTCTCTCTCTCTCTCTCTTGATTTGGTGGTGTACAACTGTGCTTTTCTCAAAGCGTGTATCATGAATATTCATAAATATGCACTAGATTATACAGTGCATACACTGTGATTACAATGACTAAAAAGATGACCTTTATTAATGTACCAGTCAGGCATAAAGAAGCAGGATGATACGTATATCCAGTATGTTACGTCAGACACCAGATGGGGAAATTCCCTGGTTTAGAAATGCTAGTCTCCTAGGTGTGGAAAAAGACACGGTATTCCTAAAATGCAACTGTCGTGTGATCACCTGTCTAGCCGCACATTATAGCAGACTTGGTATTCAGCGTGACTGTGATTGGATATCGATGTGGAATGATGTCCCATCTCGATGCTAAATCTGGATGGAATGGGCAAGGGAGGAGAGACAGAAAGCATTAAAATAGAGCATGTGAGAGTATGAGAGACAAAGGAGAGGGGAGCAAAGAAGATGTAGATTTGAAGAGATGGTGAAAAAGGTGGAAGGCGAGATGGAGGGAGATGAAGAGAGCAAGAGAGGGATAGAGAGAGAGAGAGAGAGAGAGAGAGAGAGAGAGTTTCATAGAGAGGTATCGTTTGCATTTCCACACATGTTTGATTTTTCATTTTATACAAACTTTATGCAACAGTTATCTATTTTGTATTTATCCTGTACTTAGAAAATTGGCACAGATAGATAGTCCATCACTGAACATCTACTAAACATCATAAAGTAAGCTTAATTTCCCTGGAATCTGTTTTGTAATGTTGATTTAGTCTTTTTGTGTGCAAAGATCATTCATTCATTCAAATTCCTTCTATTTGGGTGATTTATTGATTGCACAAGTAGATTTAACCTCAACCTCCTAAAACAAATGTTTATTTTTGTCATCCAGATGTAGATTTTCCAAAGCACTATCCTACTGGTTGCCTCCTGGGTTGTGTCGACATGGTGGATTGCTTGGCTCAAGAAGACTACAGATCACGGGTATTAAAGCTAGATCATATTTATTGTATGTATTACCTTGTTATTAACTCATGGCATGTCTTGTAAATTCATTTGGGGATGATTATCTGTTTTCGTAGAGACAAGTGTAGAAATCTAATTGTTGGAGAATATTGCATTTGCCTGAAATATGCATTTCCATTTGGTTTAATGTAGAGTTATCTTGGGTTACAATCTTAGTGAAGGGTTCCCTTTTGGTACAGTTTAGTCTTGCTTACATGTCAGTGAAAGATACATACTACACGTAGTTTTCAGAGAATCGCGCCTGCTTTTGAATGAACACGGTGGAGCTAGATGTGACATGCCCTACATTATACATAAATTCATCCGTTTTTGGTAAGGCTTTCAGTACGTACGTAAGCTTGTGCTCTATAATCGGTTCTTGTCGGACTAGAAATGCATGTACTATGCATCGCCTCAAACTCTTACAGAGTACTGTCAACCTAATATGTAATTTCTTAAAAGTGAAGGCGATATGGATGTGTTATTGCATAAATTCATGAATAAAAGAATATCAAAATGCAGTTGATGACATCGTCAATTATACATTTTGCCATTTCTGTGGGCATTGAACTTTATTTGTCATCATTACCTGTCATGGATGTATATGCAATATACAGGTAGAAGCTTATAATTTGTTTTCTTTGTCTTCTTTATTTTTTTCAGTTTCCAAAAGGAGAATCATCATCTCCATTTGTTTTCATCTGTGAGAATGCGCAGGAGTTATTCATCAAATTCCCTGTCAAAGGAAAACATAAGATATGTACGTATCCTTCATGCTTTCCTAATGGTTACATGTCGTTTTTCCGAAGGTTCATAATTCTGAAGGTTCGTATTTTGCGAAGATTCGTTAGTTCGACTGTTCGTAATTCCGAAAAATGAAATGGGTTCATAACTTCGAAAATAAAAAAGGGTTCATATTTCTGAAGGTTCGTAATTCTGAAAAGTTATGTAGGGCTCTATTCCATTTTCCAAATTGTGAACTCTATTTCCTTTTCTGGAATTACGAACCCTCTGCTATGGGAAATCTGTGTTTCGGAATTATGATTCTTTGGAAAACGAACCTTCAAAGAAACGAGTACCCCCTTCCTTATAGGATTGTAATTGGTACCATAGTGTATAAAACATTTTTGTATTCCCCCACTTACATTCAATGTGGAAAAGTGCAAGCAAAATTTATGAAATTGTTTTTTCTGCTTTGCTACCTGTTTGATGGCTCATAAACAGTTTGTATGTGCTGTGCGAGATATCATGGAAGCAATGCAAATAAAAGATCTGGGCTCCGTTTCATAAAACTTGTTATCAATAACAAGTTACAATAACAGTTATAAGCTACTGAAATACTTGCATCTGATTGGCTGAGAGCAAATTTGTCATAGATTTGTCAAAGTTGTTATTGATAATAAGTTTTATGAAACAGGGCCCAGGTTGTATTAGTACAGAGCGTATGTAGAGCTCACATTCAGGAGTTCACAGTTTCAGATAATTACACAGTTCCACACTTGAGATATTTTGGAGTTGGTACTTGTGGGTGTAGTTTTTATGGCTTAAAAGAGAGAATCAATTTAAGAAGTGAGTTCTTTCTGTTTCAAGTCTTATACCTGTGCAAATATGTATCACATGATCTGAAAGATTCAGAGATGTTATGATTTTTTTTTCTTTCCAATCATCCTAACAGCACTCAGAGAATCCTTGGGAGATTGATAAATTGAATATTTGTAGATATAAGGCGTTTCATTTTCTTGTTCTGATTTCCAACAGGGAGATTGGATGGAGCCATGCATAAAGCAGCCAAGCAGGGTCTAAGAGAGATTCTTCAACACTCATGATAGCATATATAATATATTACCAATAGAGACGGAACTGATCAGAGACTGTAATCATCTGCAAACCACTTGGATTATCAGCACATTCTTTATGCTGGACTTCTTTCTGAATGGAACCTCAGAAAACTTGAGAACTGGAAGCTTCAGCCAGAGACGCAACTAAGCACTGTCAAAAGAATGACCATTTTGTTCTCACCCATGCATGAATGATCTAATTGCTGTTAAAATCATTGAGTCTCTTATTCAGGCTCAGGAGGTTATATTTAGGGTATTGGGTAATAGCTTATGAGTTATCAACTCTCACGCATGTGTCTCATGTACTGTATGTGATAACAGACTAGGCACCGAAGGTGGTCACAGAGGCTTTATGTTTTGGGATTGTCCGTCCGTCCGTCCGTCCGTCTGTCCCACCGTTCTGCTTTATCGTTAACGTGATATCTCAAGAACCATTTGAAGTATGAACTTCAAACTTGGTACTAGTATGTATCACCATAGGAAGACAATCTGATTAAATTTTGGGGTACATAGGTCAAAGGTCATAAAGGTCAATTCCTGAAATTTAAGTTTGAGCCTCCATAATGCAATATCTCAAGAACCATTTAAGGTATGAACTTGAAACTTGGTACTAGTATGTATCAGCATAGGAAGACGATCTGTTTAAATTTTTGGGTACATAGGTCAAAGGTCATAGAGGTCACTTTTCTGAAATTCAAGTTTGAGCCTCCTTAACGCAATATCTCAAGAACCATTTGAAGTATGAACTTCAAACTTGGCACTAGCATGTATCACCATAGAAAGACGATCTGATTAGATTTTGGGGTACGTAGGTCAAAGGTCATAGAGGTCAATTCGTGAAATTCAGGTTTTAGTTTCTCAAGAACCATTTGAGGTATGAACTTCAAGCTTGGTACTAGTATGTATCACCATAGGAAGATGATCTGATTAAATTTTGGGGTAGTAATTCAAAGGTCATCCATCTTGTTAGTCATACACTGCACTACTAAACAATTATTATAAAGTTATATCAATATTTCAAGCATGAATCATGCATTATCAGCATTCCAAAATCTTTATAGGTTAGCATAAAAACTTTGAATAATAAGTGCAGGTTTTGTACAAGACCTCTTTGGTTTTTTTTTTTCATTTTGGTGAATTCTATAGGACTATATAAATCCATTTTTATTTTACATACGGTTTTACTACTAAAATGTTCTAAATTCACATGTAAAGCATGTTTTGAAAGGCCCTAACATATCCTTTATCTTATGTTCACAACAAAATATGCAATGCCTAGGTAAAGAGATGCAAGCAATCATCCCTATTTTTGTGAAATCTCAAAACATATCCCCCCCCCCCCCAGGCCTAGCAAGTTTCAATGCTTTGCATACACCAAGAGGAAAGTGACTGAGGAACTAACCATATTAAAGCTGTCACAGTAAATGATTAGTTCCAGTACAAGAAGTTTTCAAAATTAGATTCAGCATTACAACAGTGCTATCTGCCTTTTCTCTATTTATTCAGATGCAATAATACCAAAGGAATAAAAAACATGGAGAAATTTTTTTCTTTATGTTGAGTATATCGTCTGTTTCGCACCAGAAGGGCGTTAACTCATAAACTTTCCCACGGGGTTGATGCCCTTCTGGCTCTAAACAGACGATATCGTCTCCTGAGAGACAAAAGGGCATTGAATCATATAAAGGGCATTAAAGGGAAATCCAACCTTAATAGCAAGTTACTTTGACAGAAAGAGGAAAAATCAGAGAAGCAGATAGGTGAAAGTTTGAACGAAATCGGACAAGCAATAAGAAAGTTATGAATTTTTGAAAGTTGTAATCACTATACACATGGGAATTTCAAATTGGCCGAATAGGTAATGTCACTGTGATGTAGCTGTGGACAACTCCCCCATTTGCTCCAACACACAAAATGACTAAAATGTCACTTTTTTCAAAATGTATTACTCAGTAGTTTCTTTTTCTTTCATGAGGACCTATAACAATATGCTATCTCCAATATATTTTGAGTACTGCCCTGAGGGCAAAAGTACCTCAAAGAAAACCGCAAATTAATGATATTTTTGTGTATGACAAACGGGAGAGTTGTCCACAAAAGTGTCACAATCAAATCATCAAATTGCCAATTTGAGATTTGCATAGATGTAGCGATTTCATTTTTCAAATATCCATAACTTTCTTGTTTCTTGTCCGATTTCTTTCAAACTTTCACCATCCTGTTTTTCTTAATTTTCTGCTTTCACACAAATCATCTTATTACCAAGGTTGGATTGCCCTTTTATGAGTTAACGCCCTTTTGGCTCGCAACAGACGAAACGCAAAGCAATTATTTTATTTGTTTGCTCATTTGCAGAACGTGTATGACTCATGTTGTAGGAGTATGGTTTACCCACAAGTATGTTATCACTAAGTTTCGTTGCTCTATTTTTTTTTTTTTTGGGGGGGGGGTAGGCAGTGCTATTAATGCCAGAATATTTCAAATTTAAGAAATAAGCATAATCTACATGTATATTCTTCAGGACTTAGCTTACTCTGGTTGATATTTCATCTATCATAATTGTGCACACTTCGCCAACGCTTTTGATCTGTTATTAAAGGGGAAGTCCACCCTGATATTTAGTTGATTGGAATAAAAGCATAAAAATGAGAGCAATAGATTAGTGAAAGTTTGAGCAAAATCCGACAAAAAATAAGACAGTTATGAATTTTTGAAGGAGTAATCAATCAAACACAAATTGGCAACTTGGTGATGTATCTTGCGAGCTCCTCTCCCACTCGGTCTGTACAGAAAACTTTATGAATTTTCATTTTCCTTGTAGTTGATGATGGAGGAATACATTTGTTTCATACAGGTTTAGTGTAAAAATTATGTGCAATGATTATATCTAGGTTGCATGTATGATTAAGTATTTTCTTTAGAAAAAGTTGAAATTATAAATCTTTTAGTACAGGTTATAAATGGGAGAGCAGATGCGTCACAGAGTTGCCAGTTTGTGTTTGATTGATAACAACTTTAAAAATTCTGAACTTTCTTATTTCTTATCTGATTTTGCTCAAACTTTCTTTAATCTGTTACTTCAATTTTTCTCCTTCTTTTAAAACCAACATGATGTCAGAGTGCACTTCCCCTTTAAGTAAAATCTCAAACACTATTTTTAACATCAGAAAGAAGTCTCGATATGGTATTAACTAGTAAAACCGTACTCTGGTAAAATCTAGAGATATTACAATATATTAAGTTTCTTTTTATATATAATTTCTGCCTCTGTATGTTCAATTCATCAAATGAATGCTGCAATGTGTCAACTTTTTTTTAAAGCTCACTAGTCTCAAAATTACTCTCTCTCCTTTTTGATTAGTTTTGTTTGTGCAATTTGTTATTTAAACATTCAGGATTTACATTTCAGTTGAACAAGTTTGTGTGAAACTTTTATGCCTTAAACTGTTTACATACATGCAGATAGGTGTATGTTACTGTCTTTGCTTGTTATGATGTCAAATAGATGTTATGAATCATACGATGTGATTGAGAATCAGATTCTCAGAGGTTGCATTTTGGAGTAATAAAATATATATACTTATTGCAATATTCCACTCTAGCATGCCATTAGTGCTGTTATTATAGGTAGCCAGTGCACAAAGAGTAGGTTGAGTTCTGGGAAAGGTAAAACATAATTTGTGAGCTTTCTCATTCTTTTTATGTTAGTTTGGAAGATTATCATTGTAGAAATGTCCCTTAAAAAGGATTGCTCTTCTAATGCCTTCACCTTCAAAATATGGCAAGAAACAGCTGAAATGTTCGGGCCAAACATCTGTGTGTACCGGTAGTCCCATATACACATTTCTGTGTGCAGTGCATGTGACTCTCAGCAGGATTGAGTCAATTTCTTATCAATTTGGTGATAAAACCTTACAGCATACACCAATTCTCATGTGCTATGTAATCAACCTTTCCCAATTGCTTTGAGACAATTTCTTTCGAAATTCAATCTCATTACCAGAACTCAACTTTATCTTTACAATGACGATGATAATGTTCCGCTCCATGCCATCTAGCTGATATGATACAATGGTGGATCCTAAGGGAGGTGTATGCTTCCCCTTTTTTTTCTGCCATCTGCTACAACATATGAGCAAGTCCAAGCTATTTTGTCCAATATGTCACTAACCAAATCTACGATTGTAGTATATCTGATGATTGTGCTAATTTGGAACCCCCAGTTATAGCTTGGATCAGATCAAATGTCAAATGAAATGATTCTTTGGTGTCAATTCATAACATTTTCATAACATCATAATGCTTGGTTAAGTATGGGACACCAGGGCCCTGTTTCATAAAACTTGTCATCAATGACAAGTTGCAATAACTGTTATAAGCTACTGAAATCCTTGCATCTGATTGGCTGAGAGCAAATTTGTTGGTAAAAACCACTGACAAGACACTTGATGAAAAGCCCCTCTGATGACCAAATACCTTGGACTTGATCATATACATACGTGTATAAGGTTTCGTGCTTGCCCCTCTATTTTGAGGAGATCAGAATTGATCCAGTAGTCTCCTCTCTGGTCTGTCTAACCAACAAAATGGGTTCAATCCCAAGTTGGGTCTTCGGATGGTGATGTTGGTCTCAAAGTGTAAATGATCATAATTATCTTGTTGATTCACCTCTGCATAAACCCAACCACACACACTGTATTTCTCTGCCCATTGCCATAAGCATGCGTGTTTAACACTATCGCAAAGACTTTCAATTTAACTCAAGGGCAATTTCAATACTCTGTAGTAATGCATATCCCATAGAAACCATGTTCGGATTATGTAGTACTTCATTGTAATGTTCACTCATTTCTAGGCTATTGAAAATGCCTTTGCGATTGATCGATCGATCGTGTTGTTTAAAGTTGTAGCAAAATAGCGACCTTGCTATTTAGATCTCTTGATCCACTGTATGAAAAAATATTTTATGATTAATTGTCTCCCCTTGAATTAAGAAATGAAACAACATGGTTGTAATACAGGAAAAAAAACCTATAGAAGACCATTGGATTAGGCCTGATTTGAGTGCACTGCTTAAAGACATGACTTGTAGCACTCTCAAAGAGTCTAAACATTTCAGGATATGCTCCATGTGAACTAAAGACTTTCTTACTCGGGACTTTCATGATTTTTAAAAAAAAATTGCTGTAGTCCTTGCTATTGCTTAATTTTTGTTACATCTTGTCCTTGTAATAAAAAAACGTTTTGGTTTTACTGAGTTAGACTATCAAATTTAGTTGGATCTTGGTAAACTTCTGTGGAGAAAGGACATGGGTATAGGGATTTGAACACTTTCCTACAAATTGATGCAGGATGGCTGTAGAAGTTGACAGCACAGGTGCATGAATTCCCACATGTTTCATGTGAGACACATCTGATATGCTTTAGGGACAGGTTTATTCTTCCTCCGCAAAGTTGTTCTCTTTAAGGCTCGTTCACATATTATGGCATGGTAAACCGCCTTAAAAAAAACCTACAAAAAAAAAAAAAAAAAAAAAACGCCGCAGTTTTTTGTGTATTAATGGCAAGTGGAAATGCATGACACAACAAAGGTGAAGCGCAGTACACGTACGCTTAAAAACCCCATGGATTTTTTTTAGGCAGTTTATCGCTTCATATCTGAACGGGCCTTCGTGGGCAATTCTTGGTACTCTCTTCGAGGGGTGATCCAAGATTTGGAAGGGGAGAGGGGAGGGGGCACAATGCAAGAATTTGGTCTAAAACTTGAAAGAAGTGGCACAAGAAGACACTTCGGAAGGGCAAAGTGTACTTAATAATATGTCACATTGAATTTGAAGATTGGGGGGGGGGGGGGCATGCACAGGTCAATGTGACCTTTCTTTAAACCGAAACAGCTCTCTGTTTCATTGTGCCTCTCAATATAGATTGCTGAATACAGTAACAGATCAGTTAAAGGTAATGAACAGTTTTGGGCTTAGATAAAATAGATGCCTCAAGAAAAACCTTTCACCACATCCATGTCATTTTACAACACTATTACATTTAATACTTTACAGATAAAATTATATTTGGGCAAGTCAAAGATATTCATGATTAACCAAGAAATCACACATGTTCTTGATTTTTCAACTGACTATGGTAAGTCTAACTTGATTCAGTCATCAAGTGTACTAAAATAATTGATGTAGTCAGGAACGCATGGGACAAAATACAATACAATACAATACAATACAATACAATACAATACAATACAATACAAATACAAAACAATACAATACAGTACAAGGCACGAAATATTCTATTGAAAATATAATTTAATAGCAAGCTGCAGAAAACACAATTGTGCTCTATGAAATTAATTTAAATTTATAATTATAGTGTTATTGTTTGGAGAGTATCTTAATCAGTACATAACAATACCAGATGAATTCTTGGTAAAACTCATGCTCGAGGCACATTTCATTTCATTACATGCACAGCACCTGTCAAAGATTAATAAGAATATGACGTGAGTGTTTTGAATTATAACACATTGCACCTGCACACCCCTACTCTCCTTTTTTTTAAATTTTGTTTTATTTTGTAATAATTTCCCCTATTTTTAATGTTAAGAAAAAAAGAGAAAAAACTCAACCCTTTTCTCCCTTAATTCAAGCGTTGTACCATTACAATATCAGACGTGGGGTTTCTTTTCTATTTTTGAGCTAGGAGTAACTTTGTATGACACCCTACCCCCCCCCCCCCCCAAAAAAAAAATAAATAAATAAATAAATAAATAAATAAAAATAAAACAATAAATAAATAAATGAAATAAAATAAATAAATAAATAAATAATAAATAAATAAAATAATAATTTAAAAAGATTGAAAAAATAAAAATAAATAAATAAATACAAATTAAAAAAATTAGGAAAATGGTAATTGTGAACTCCTGAACAAGCAATGAGAGTGTGTCAGATCGGATAGGGTGTACAAAGAAAAAAAAAGGGGTGTGGGGTGGCATTTGTCTTTCTCAGCAAATATGCATCCATTTCTCGAAGCTGACCTCATCATCCACTCTCCAAATCATCATCCCCACGCCTTCTTGCTCTTTCCCTCTCTCCCCTCTTTCACTATCACTCCCCGTCTCTCCCTCTAATCTCCGGCCCTCTCCCGTCAACCCCCTCTCTCCCTCTCTCTCTCTTTCCTTCTCTTCTCTCCCCCTCTGTCTCACTCCCTATCTATCCATCTCCCTTCATGTCATCTCTTTCCACTCACTCTCTCCCTCGCGATTCCCCTTTCCTTGAATCTTTTTTTGTTTTCCAGATATATCCACCGCGATCATTTTCTGTCGTTAATATTTGTTATATAAATCTATAATATTGAATAAACAAACTTCCGATAAGCAGACAAGACGATCAGAATAACGTCCTTTTCCCTCGCAAACGACTAAAGAATAGTGGTCGTCTTTGAATTTTCTTTTAACACATTCTGCCAACTATTTCGGAATTAGAAAGGGTTCAGCTGGTTGCCCCAATTAATTTGACGGTAATTAACTATAAATACTTGAACTGGAGAAATAGTCGCAGCTGTGTAATAGGTCAGTGATAGTAAGGACGGTCACACGACGCTGCTAAATGCGCACGAAGAGCTGCTCGAGGCTTTAAAGATGAGTTATTCTGAAACATGAAGGACACATGGGAAAAGAATACCACAATGTTGATCACTATCGTAACCACTAACGGCTTTTAATTTCGGCTCCCGCCAATTATTCATCCGAAGCAGGCTACTTCGGAAAGCTGATAGCGTGATTCCAGAACGCACATAAGGGGCTGTAAGACTATGCACTTTCAGCATGTTCATCTTGAACACAAAAACAGAACTTTCGCTGCCAATAATAATTTTTGACAATTATTAGATTGTGATGTGTTGCGCGTGGACAGGGTGTTTAACCCACAACTGTCCCTCTCGACCCAGGTGTATATTTAATGAGGAGTTGGCAATGCTTTGGGTTACTGTATAGGGCCCTCAGGAAGAGCAAAATCAATACTGACAAGGCAACCATAGGGTAAATTACATCAAATGTATTATCATCATCATCAAGGCATAGCCTGGATGGCTCATTTGCAGATGACACTTTGTTCATGTCGCCGGAATAGACTTTATACAAAATCTACATTTTTTACTCCTCCTCCTCCACCATGCTCAAAAAGTCTCTAGCCTTCTCCATCCCTGGTTTTCAACCCACTTCTCTCTCTCTCTCTCTCTCTCTCTCTCACACACACACACACACACACACACACACACACACACACTTTCTATCTCTCTCTCTCTCTCTCTCTCACTCTCTATGTTTTTATCTCACCCCCTCTCATTCTCTCTCTTTTACATTTCAAGTAAATTTCAAAATTGATGAAATACATCATGTACACAGAAAAAAAAACTACCAGTTGCTCAAATAATTTTTCTGCCAAGATTCGACGGCAAAAGATGAAACCGTCGCTTTCCTGAAATAAGCCTCCTAGATATTCACGGGATCAGGGTGTGGGCCAAACTATACAACAACGTGGTAGAATTTTTTTTTAACGAAATAACAATTTTTAACTGTGATAGGAGCTCCTCTCCACCCAGGGGTTAAATGGGTACCCGGTCGGATGCGAATGTCGATGTGGTTTGGACAGGATTGTGCGCGACTTTAAAATGGCTCCTTGCTGAATTGCTCCACAGGGAGTGGAGAATTTGCACACATTTTTAACGGGTTAGCCTTAATCCGATAACCGGGGTAAATAACACCCATGTAAGCATGCAATTCATGAACTAGTTAGATAGATACATGGTCTGTCCCCAAATACCACTTAAAAATTGGAAAGTATTGCGGGAGCATGATATTATACATTCACATCGAAAATAGAAAAATAATCCATCATTACGTGATACTTTCGTGATCTTAATAAGTCCTTTTGAAATTCATTAGATATCCAATTGTGCCAATTAAAATAATTAGATATCCAATTATGCCAATTCAAATACTTTCTTAGATTATTCATGTTGAGTTTTCCCGTAGGCCTATGTAATCCGATGCTTTTGTTTTTCTCTTGCTCTGTGTAATGTGACATAACCATGCTTCTATTTCTTAGAGTATACGCTCGATAATGCCTGCAGTCATTTAATGTACACACTTGGAAACATTAATTGGAGAGTATTTATTACGGATGGGTATCTACAAGAACACCTATAGCCCATAAAAAGTTTCAGATGAAAATACGTGATTGCCAACATATCAAGCTCCGAGGAACGACTTTAGAAGCTAATGGGGGCTCTTAAAGGGAAAGTTCACCCTAAAGATTACTAGAGTTGAAAAAATGCAGAAAAAATAAAGAAAAATATTGGCGAAGGTTTGATGAAAATCGGTCAAATAATAAAAGAGTTATGACTATTTAAAGTTTTGGATTCGTGACGTCACATGCGAGCAGCTGCCCATTGGTCATGTAATAAATATTCCATATATTCACATTTTTTTTTACGTTCCACGATAAATTAATATTGTTTCTTTTCAGAATCTAGTATTGAATAACATTTCTGACAATATATCAAATGCACAGACGAAAATATTCTAAATTTTCTGAGAAAACTGTATTTTATGGAATATTTATCACATTACATAATGGAGGAGCTGCTCGCATGTGACGTCACAAAATCAAAACTTCAAAAGTCCATAACTCCGTTATTCTTTAACGGATTTTGTCCAAACTTTCGCCAATATTTTTCTTTATTTTTTCTGCATTTTTTAAACTCAAGTAATCTTCGGGGTGAACTTTCCCTTTAAAGGCGGTCAGTCGGCGGTGCCCGTGTGTTTCTATGCAGTCCAGGCGAAGGCGAGTTCGGAGATTTCCGTATTCGTACACATCAACTTACGTAGACATTACAGCGATCTATGCGGATTTTTGCCGAGGAGAAGGACATTTCGCTGATCCTCAATATACTTTCGACTAGACCTAGTTTCGTATGCGAACGAACTATTTTGCAGCATCAGCAAACACAGATTTTTCTCCATTGAAACCGCCGCCTGACCGCCTTTATAGTGAGCAAACAGTGAGCGTGGAATCCCTGAATGGGCGTCAATCCCATAATCTGATAATAAAAAAAAGTAGGGGGTGATCTCTCTCTCTCTCTCTCTGTATATAATTATAAACACAACAAAAAACTCCCCCTTAATCAAAATGGCGTAACTTTTTAACGAAAATGTTTTGAGCAAAATAACTTGGCAGGAGTGTTCCTACACTTATTGACTAATTTTACTGTGAAAATAAGATTGATCCATTGAGACATGCATGAGTGAGGAAACATTAAAGGCAAAATTGTCACTTTTCAAAAGTCACAAGGGTCATTTTGGGGATTCTGTGAAACGAGATTTTAGCGAATTCGGTTTCTGGTGCATATTTATGTGTTGTTGTTGTTGTTTATTATCCATCGCTTGACCCCCTCACACATATCTCGACACTTTTCTCATTATTATGGTTGGGTGAGAACAATTTTTTTTTAAATTCAACCCTCGTGAATCTGAAATTGCAAAATCCATTCAGCTTATTGAAAAAAAAAATAACTCCCGATATTTTTACCAATGTATCACAACTGTTGTGTGAACATAAGAGGTTGTCATCGTGTCATGATTGAGTGAGCACACTTTAAAAATCACGCAAGAAATGCTAAAATGTACTGTTAATACAGCATTAAAAAATGACACTTGTGACTTTTAAAAAGTGACATTTTCGCCTTCAATGTTTGCCCACTCATGCATGACTCGATGGATCAATCTAATTTTTAAAGGGAAGTGGATCAATCTCATTTTTAAAGGGAAGTTAGTCAATAAGGGTAAGAATACTCTTGCCAAGTTATTTTGCTCACAACCTTTTCGTTAAGAAGTAACGCCAATTTGATTAAGGGGGGAGTTACTTTTTTGTATATATATATATATATATATATATATATATATATATATATATATATACACACACACACACACACACACACACACACACACACACACACACATATTATATATATATATATATATATATATATATATACACTTTTATATAGGTAATGTGTATATGCGTGTTTTTTTTTCCTTCTATGGGAAGCTTGAGCCCCCGGCCGGAGCCCCCTCCCCATCCTGTTCCGTGGGCCTTGTATGTTGTGGAAGAAAAAGTGTTTTTCTTCTTCCAGGTCTGTTTAGTCTGACCCTTTTTCAGGTTGGTACATGTATGGCGTTTGGAGGGACCTGAGTGAAAGGTAATTAGTACAGTATACTATTTTGAGAATGCAGATTTTGATGAAAGACTTTTTTCTCCTGCTGATTTATATGCACTGCCTTTGCAGTGATTGGCTAAGAATATAGTCGGTCATCTGGTTATGCCGGTTGAAACCGCACCTCGATGTCGTTTTTGAAGGAGCATTTGGTCATCGACGGAAGGTAATTTGCCTCTAATTATCTTCAACAGTCCAACTTTCTTCTTCTTCTCCATTTGTTGTACATTAATATCCCCAATGACAATGAGGCTGTAAAAGTCCACATCACATTTTAAAAGTGTTATCCGTTATTCTGCTGGAGACACAAACTCATCATATATAAACTGGGGCATCGCTAAAACATTTTGAATGGGAGGAAATGGTGTCCGGACCAATATTTTCCGACATACATCAGCGTCTCTCCACAATGAGTAGTTACGATTTTAAATTTTTTTAAATGTGATGCCCAAAAAAAATTTCACTCTTGAAAAAAAAAATATGGATTAAACATGCACTATTGGAAGGGCAATTACCCTTCCCCCTCTCTCTGTCTTTCTTCCTCTGTCTTTCTCACTCTGTCTCTCTCTGTCTCTGTCTCTCTCTCTCTCTAGTGCCGACCGTGTGGCGACAGGCACGTAACTTGAATATATTCAATACTGGGATCGCATCCACCGCCTTACCTGTGCTACACCCATGGGTTCTTTACAGAGCTCTGTGGGGAATAGATGCGCTAGTACTACAGCTTATTACGTTCCAGCAATTAAGGCTACCCTCAATTTGCTGAGGAACAGAACAGTATGATGCTGGGCTGAGCCTGTGATGTTGGGGTGTCTGGTTCCGGGTAGCAGCGGAATCGGTAGAATGACTGGTGGAAGATACATAACAGCGCATATGTTTGGGTAAAGCGGTATCACATGAATGCAGTTTGTGACATACCGTGCTATCAGGTGTATTAAATTTTAAAAAATAGGGGTTCTCACAATTTGTTCGGATGCGTTCACAACCGGTACGTCCTTCTGAAACCCAAGTAGCTTACCTTTAAGTACACAACTCTAAGAATGTGCCCCTCCCTTCGAGTTGATGACCTTGTTTTGCTTGTCAGATAGTTTTTTGTTTAAATTGTACCAATCACCAAAATATATTTTGCTCTCTATGTTAGGGGATTCATGTCGTTATACTATATTCAAAATATGGGCTTCAAATATTAATTCTATAAAGAGATATTGCAATTTTAATTACACTCTCTATAAGCGTAAAACCGACTCGTGAAAAGACTACTCGACGCACACGTACGCGCTCGCCAAGATAAGGACTCGCGCGGAACCAAACTCGAAGTTCGGTTCCGCCCGAGCATTTTCATGTTATCCTTTATTTCCTTCATACTCCTTAACTGTTGACTGATAGAATGCCAGATAAAGTTCTCCGAGATTGATTTTATATTTTTAAGCTGTACACAAATTATTTTTTCAGGTTATTGGTACACTTTAAAGAGGCACCCAAAATAATGTCCATCTTTTTTGTAGTTTGTCAGGATATTTTTGGAACATTGTGCTCCTTCTTTTACAAAATCCTGGATCCGCCCCTGCCCCGAAACTTTTTTTGTGTGCTTTTGTTATATTCCTTCCATTTTCAATTTTCAATGGAATCTACAAGCCCAGCTTTTTAGCAGTCCCGTCCACGACAAACCTAGTTTATGTTTTTATGCCTATTGTACGCTGTAAACCAATTACATGTAATATTAGTCCAGCAGATTGGTGAAGAAAATCGATGGAATTGTGCACTTTTTCATAAAAGCATAAAATTTGGCATGTAGGTAGAGTTTTTTATGCCGAATAATTCTGGATATGCGGTCAACAAAAATTCGGGCCCTGGGGCCCGTTGTGCCCATATTTTTAAAATGGCCCTCTCAGGGTCTTTCCCCTTCAAAGTTGATGTAATCAAATCTAGTTTGGTATAATGAAATATCATGTAGTATTTCCCGGCCTCTAAAATCAGACAAATGCTTTAGGTGCCCATTTTTCAAATAAAGGGCCATCCTATCAAAATATCATAAAGTCACTGATTTGTTGAATATAAGTAAAATGCTTCTAATTGTGATCAGTCAACATTACGTCTTTGAAAGCAACAACATAGGTGCCACAGATAGGTGCCCATTATAACAAAAAGGCCCAGAAATGCTCAAATAATTTATCTGCAAAATAAGATTTTTAGAAAATATTTGGTTTCAATTTTAAATGGTAGACATTAATTTGGAAATCAAGGTCATATAAAAATCCCACTTTAGGAATCACATGGGCCCATTGATGGCCTATCAAAGACAATTTTTTCCCTCACAAGAGGGTTGCCTAATTCAACACGGTGCCGAAGTGTTTGAATTTGCATACTTGCATATAACTTTGAGTTTGGGCTTTAATGTATACTTTACAAGGCAGTATGTTTTATAAGCAGAATACCTCTAGTATAGGATCACTTTATTTCATTAAGACGGCCGTCATATTCGAAATGACCACTGGTCTGTTTTAAGATGTTGTTATTTGCATTACGTTTATGCTGTGTCTGGAAGCTTATCTTATAATTTATGGATGTTGGAACTTTTTTGCCTAAAATAGACATAAGCGAGTTACAGTGAAATACTAGTATGTGGCTGAGACACAATGAAACCAAGGTAAAAGTATATCTTATAATGCTGAATAATTTAAATAGTGGGGAATTTCATTTCCAAGATTGCTATCAAATTGAAAAATACTGCATAAGCATTGAAATGGAATTTGCATCTGATAATTTTGCATTTTGGCATAAAGCATCAAAATGTAAAATGATTAATATTCTAAAGAATTATGTATTCAGGCTTTCTTTCTTTCAACGGACATCCAACCTTAATGGCAAGTTGCTCTGAAAGAAAGTAGAAAAATCAGAGAAGTAGACTGTTCAATGTTTGAACAAAATCGGACAAGCAATATGAAAGTTGTAATCCCTTTACAAATTTGAATTTCAAATTGGTCGAACCAAGGGCGGATCCAGGATTTTGTATAAGGGGGGGGCACACAAATGCAGGTTTGTCAATTTTGCTTGGAGAGAGACCCCTATTTTTTTGGTCTCGCCAGCTCTCGGAAAGTCGCTGAGTGGGTGGGGGGGGGGGGGGGGGTTATGCGGGTCTACTTCCCCTCCATAAATCTCTGACAAGCAGCAGCAGCAACAACAACAACAACAACAAAGTTTTGGGGTTCAAAAAAAGGGGGGGGGGACACAGTCACAAAAAGTGGGGCCACAGTGCATACTTCTCTTCCGAAGGGGGGGGGGAGGGCAAGGGGCCGGATGTGCCCCCCCAAAAAAAATCCGCCACTGGGCCGAACCAGTAATGTCACTGTGATGTAGCGGCGGACAACTCTTTGTTAAAAAACACAATATCCCTAAAATGTCAATTTTTCAAAAAGTTTTACTGAAGTATATATTTAGTAGTGCCCTGAGGGAAAAGCGGTTTATGAGAAAAAAGAAATTGATCACGTGTACGACAAAATTGAGAATTGACCGGGAATACCTGACAATCGACTGACCCAACTGCCAATTTGCGATTCAAATAGTGATCTTATTTCTCAAATATTGATAACTTTCTTATTCTTGGTCCGATTTCTTTCAAACTTTCATCATTATGTTTCTATGTTTCTCATTTTACACAAATCAACTTATTACGAAGTTTGGATTTTCCTTAATAGGTGTTGCAGATGTTTATAAAGAATACAGATATTAATTGGCATCTTTGAAGATATTACGATGTCTTGGTTGTTCTTAAGGACATATCAGTTTTGTCTTTTTTTTCAATATGGCCACGAAGATGAAAAAAGAGGAAAGTGAAGCTTTATCACTAAGTTGTTTTGCATCTGATTATAGTTAATTTCGGCATGATAACATTTATTTGTAAAAGAAGAGTTTTTTTGTTGTTGTTGTTTTTTTTTTGCTTCATAAGGAATTAATGTATATTGTTCATGAATAACTCTTATAAGAAGAGAAACATGTTTTATACATCAGATAGCTATTTTCTGTTTATAGAAATTTGCAGCATATCAGTACTAAATTCCACACTTTTAATGCCAAGTTATTTATAAGCTTCCAGATATAACGTAAACTTTTAAATGCCAATAGTCACATATTAAATTACTACCGAGGTCATTTTGAATGTGACGGCCATCTTAATGAAATGAAGTGACCCAACGATTCTGCTTATAATAACCTGCTGCAAATAGCTTTGCTTTAAAGCCCAAACTCAAGTTACATGCAAGTAGGCATTTTAACACTTTGGCAGCTATTTTGAATTTGTTGAATTTGGCTAACCTCCGTGAGGGAATTAATCAAATTTAATTGTCTCAAACTGGCCATCGATGGGCCTATGTGGTCTGCTAATGTGGGCTTTTTATATAACTTCCCTCTTAGAATTGTTGTCTATACCATTAGAAATTAGAAACAAAGATTTAAAAAAAAAATATGTTGCAGATAGATTATTTGGGGCCTTTTTTTGGTCATAATGAGCACCTGCGCCACATATCTCATTGATTTCAAAGACGTAATGTCAACTTATCACAACTAGAAGCATTTTACTTATATTCAACAAATCGGTGACTTTATAATATTTTGATATAATAGGATGGCCCTTTATTTGAAAATTGGGCACCTAAAGCATTTGCGTGATTTTAGAGGCTGTGAAATATTATATAATATTTCATTATATCAAACTAAATTTGATTACATCAACTTTAAAGGGAAAAGACCCTGAGAGGGCCATTTAAAAAAGAATGGGCACAACGGGCCCCAGAGCCCGAACTTTTGTTGGCCCCATATCCAGAATTGCTCGGCATCAAAAACTCTACATACATGCCAAATTTCATGCTTTCACCGATCTGCATGACTATATTGTTAAGTTTCATTGTTTTGCTATGTACATTGCAAACCCATGTATTTTATTTTGTTGGAAGTGGAAATAAACGAAATGAAATGAAATGAAATGAAAATGACGTTTTCACAATAATCAAAGTAAGATAACATTAACGATGCCAGAGACGCATACGCAACCTTATATAATCATGACAAGTTTTGTACAATAAAACTGAACTATTATTAAACTATAAGTCAATTCAACATTTCTTTGAATGCGATTTTGATTACTGCTAGTGCTACACAAGAATTTTATTATATACTCATATTGCTGTATCATGCATTGCTCGTTCCTACTATTTTCGGACTATTACAAATCTTATTACTCTTTGGAGCCTATAACTCACAAGCGTAGCTTTCTCCTTAGGCTCCTCAATATTTCACTTTTATTCTAGCCCAGTCTGTTCAATTTATAGTGCATGCAAACGTATAGATATGAGGTACTCACCTTCTTTCATTTTCTCTGACAATTATATCTCTTGTTTGTTTGTACCATTTATCTTGTTTGTACCAATTATATTGTTTGTACCATTTATACTGTAAAAAAAAAACATTGTAAATGTGAAATATGAAACAATAAACTGAAACTGAAACTGAAACAACATAACATTTTACTCGCACAATGATATGCATCGCATTATTTAATGAAAGTTTATACTTAAAATATTAAAACAAGAAGGAAGGGAAAAAAAGAGAAAAAGAGAAAATGACTGGGACGACCATGACGACTGTCCAAATCGATCATGAAAGGACTCTTATTTGCAGTATTAAAACTTGCAAACATCTTAGACTAGGTTGGACATATTAATGTTTAAGTTTAAACCAAAAAGCTTTTAGCCTTTCAAAAGGGCAGCACGGGAGAAGGATTCCCTCGGAAGTAACAAATGACTGCTAGGACCGAGAAGTGAACCATGATCTTTAATGTTATTTTTGAGGGTTCAAAAAAGCAATTAAGGATCACATTAAACTTTCAAATTGAATTGAAACTTCTAAATCATTTATGTTTAGCCTTGTCTGAGAATTGATTTCACGTATCATTGCCACGATTCTTTGAAAATATAAGAATGATTTTATTTCCTGATGGGGGGATAGTCCGCCTCTTTTCCCAGAATGATAGAGATTATAACAAGCATAAAAAATATTTCTCTGTTTTGTTTTGTTTTGTTATTTTTTCTATATATCAGAGGGTCATCGAACTGCATTGCATATCAGATGCAATCTGACCATCCGAAAAAGGGGATTATTTTTGGTTTATATTTGAAGTATCTGCTTTGCGAAATCAGCTACCTATATAATGTCATTGATGTGTTCCATCGTTTTATATTAGAGCAGTTTCATGAAGTGTCATAATGTATAAATATGATATATTACCCACTCATCCAAGAATGTTTCATCCATTATTGCGACCACTGTGTAAGTGATTTCTCTCACTCTCTGTCCTTTCGCTTCTTCTCTCCCACTCTCTTTCTCTCTCTCTCTCTTTCTCTCTATCTTGCTCTCTGTGTTATCAATGCCCTTTCTTCCTCTCTTCCTGTATCTCTCTCCTCTCATGAACTGTTCTTTCCGTCGCTCCCCCTCTCACTATTTCACACTCTCTAAACTCTTTCTTACTTTGCGCGCACTCTCTCTCCCTCCCTGCCTCATATCCCTTCAAATGTCTAACATCTTTCTTATTTATTTAAACTGTCCAAGAAGACTGATGGGATGTGTGAAAACATTTGCATCTACGTCTTTTAGTCGGGAGTGGCCACTGATCAACATATTTAGCTTTAAAAAAATAGGAAAGGTATGTGTTTTCCTGAGATATTTCCTCTCGGTCGCCATGCGATCTCTGATTAATACATGGAAACACCAAGCTATAGACCTAAATCTCAAAGAGTAAGAGGAAACTCGAGTGAAAGGAATGGACATACATATATATGTGATTACGTGATCGGTAAAACATGCCCTAGTGAATACAGCCAAAGAAATACTGTAATAGAATGGAGTGCCAAATAAAATTAACATCTTTCTCTAAACTCTAAGAATAAACACATCCAATCAAACCCTTTTCAACGATAAAACATTTTTATCAACGAAATAAATTGATAACACACTGCACCCGTGGCAGATAGCTCAAAAGGCTTGATTTTTACTCACTTGCTCGCATGGAGCTGATCAGTTTCAAGCCAACTGTTGTTATGCAATAATGAAGTAATAATATGCATGATTAAAAAAAATAGAAATACAATAAATATTCAGTCATGAAATATGATGGATACATCACTAAAGGGAGGAAAGGTGTAAGATATCCATTTAGGAAGATATAGTGATTTTCCAGTGGGTTTTGCAAATGCTCCTTGTTCCTCCAAATTGTCTTTTATTCATGGTATTACGTTATTACGATATATTACGACGTTCCGCCGCTCTTTCATAAAGAAACAGATGTATATATGCTGTAATCAATATTTTCAATGACATGAAGAAACCTTTACCTACAAAATTTTAACACAATGTGGAATTGAAGAGTTCGGACATAATGATTATATGACTTCGAACATTCTCTTACCAAAAACATAATACCTCTTCATTACCCTGCATCCTTTGGGAAAGGCTTTAATAAAGAGGGTTTATTTAAACTGATTGTCACAAACTCGTGTTAATGCCTACTCTTTCTACATGGATTCTTCTTCTTCTTCTTCTTCTTTTAATCTTCAAAGGGCTATGCAGCCTATCACGAAGATGAAGTAAAGATTGCAAGCGGTGCGAGGAAGAGTAACGTGGTTTCTTCAGATTTAATGAGATGAAAGATGGTTCAGGAGTAGGCCCTGGAAGCACTGTGGATTGTCAGCATGTACTACAGATGCCGGCAGGCTATTCCATCCAATGAAAATTTGTCTAACTGGCCTCATGCGTGGTACATCTGGAGGGTCTTGTCATGGTTCTTCCCTGTTTGCGATTTGTTGAAGGAGAATGGTGTTTCTAGTGGTATGGCAGGGAGACCATTAACTTCTGGTTCTCTTATAGTCTCCCGTAACGTAGCGCGCACTCCAACGTTGGAAACTTTCACGTTTCTGGATATCCGAGATGATATGTAGGGATCCCATACACTGGAACAATACTCAAGATTGGAGCGGACTAGAGACTTGTATGCTGCTTCCCTGAAGGACTGCGGCAGTTGCCTGGTGTTGGTTGGCCTTCTTTGAAGTGGCTGAGATGTGGGAAGACCACTCGAAGTCATCTGAGATTAGAACTCCACGGTACATGTGAGAGCTACTTTTCCTGAGGGCGGTGCTATGGATAGATAATTTAATTAAATTGAATTTTATTAAACATCAATGATTTACATCAATATTCTTTTCATAAACATATAACGGAGTATATATATATATATATATATATATATATATAAAAACAAAATATAGATAGAAATAGTGTATAACAGAAGTTTAACATAATTTATGTCAAATGGAAGTTAAATACAAAAAATGATAAAATAGTGTATTCAGCTTCAACTCTGGTGCGAGTAGGGCAGAAGTCTCCTACTATTTCTGGAGCAATTCAAGATCGTTCTGCAGATTCTTGGTATCAGCTAGGGTGGAGATTTCACTGTAGAGTGCACAATCATCTGCAAAAAGCCTGGTAGTTGATGAAACCATGGATATACTACTCGAGTAGTATATCCATGATGAAACACACTCTGGCAGGTCGTTAATGTATGACAAGAAAAGGGCTGGACCAAGTACGGTACCTTATGGGACGCCAGAGACTACCGGAGCTGCTCTAGATTTAGCACCATCCAAGACAACCGACTGGGTCGATTGGTGAGGAAAGTTGTAATCCAATCCAGGGTTTGGCCTTGAATACCGTAGTGATTCAGCTTTAACAACATACGGCTGTGGGGCACCTTATCAAAGGCTTTGCAGAAGTCAAGCATGATCATGTCAACCTGTTTCTTGCGCTTGTATGCGTGTGCAAGGTCCTGGGTTGTGAGCAGGAGTTGCGTCTCACATGAATGATGTCGGCGGAATCCATGTTGACAAGAAGAAAAGAAGACCATAAATGAAGAATTAACTGCGAAGAGCGATTTTCTTGGAAGAATCCAACTAAATCTACACTCAGTGATGTCTGCAGAACAATTTCTTTTATAAATAATGAATAGCTAACAAAAAAGGGAGAGAAAGATGATGATATCGGGACCGTCAGACCATGACTGTATACCATACAAAATAAACACAATGAAATTGTCATTTCATGTGCTGGTGTTTTTCGATGTAATAATCAGCACGTTTCTGTACATCTCTTTACATCTGGCTGGGGAGTCTAAACAGCTACACGATTATACGAGATTCTTTATAGAATGCAGAAGCGAATATTTTGATGCCCCTGAACGTTTATATCTCACTGCGTGATATGTAGGCCTAGTTCATACTTAAATCATTGTACACGTAGATAAGTTTGGTAAATGGACTGTGAATATTCATTTGCCGTTGGTTTAGGCCTACATGTCTATCATCATAATCTACGTTACTCCATAACATCGAAGTACTGTTGTGTCGACAGAAAACTCTGAAAGATAATCCAGTCACATTGATCAAGTTTAATTCAGCACATATTTACTTGACGGACTCTTTACGTCAGATGTCATGGGTGATTCATTATAATCCTATACTGACTTTCAAAGCATTCTGCTTACGTTTCAACGCCACACATTCTTTTGTGACGTAATATTGTGTTGATGTATATCAAACGACAGTTGGTTGTACTTTATAAATGCGACAGGACATATATCTTACTCTTTCTTTGAATTATATTGATGAAGGCTACATTCTTATACCCCTCTCTGTACCTATCATTTCCTCCTCTCGCTTGTAGAAATCACATGCACGCACTCTCTCAACACACACCCACATACGCAGACACACACCCTCGCCCACACGTTCTCGCTTCCTTTTCCAGTATTTCCTCTCACTCTCTCCTGTCCTTACCTACGGCATTCTTCTTTCTCTGTCATTCACACTCTCTCTCATTCTCGATCCACTTCATTTTGGTGTGTCATTCTACATTCTTTTTTCTTCACTTATTCCATATTTTTTTTAAAATCTGGATACTGTCTTTAGATGTATCTGCATCCTCTTTTCTCTCTCATCCCCATTCTCGCTCATTGTCGATCCACTTCTTTTTGCTGTCATTTTACATCTTTTTTTCTTCATTTATTCCATATTTCTGATCTAGATACTGTCTTTAGGTGTGTCTCTTTCCTCCTTTCTCCGTAATTCCAACTCTCGTCCGTTCTCGATCTACTTTGTCTGTGTCATTTTACATCCTCTTTTCTTATTTTATTCTTTATTTTCATCATGATGCGCTCTTTCGGTGTATCTCTGTCAATCAATTAGCCGAATAGAGCTTACATACAGTGCAACACCTGTATAGTTCAACAAAGTGCAGCATGACATTTTGCAGTATGACATCGAAAGGCTAAGAAAGGTTCCAAATATGCAAACTTGTCACATACCTGTGCATATACAATATACCTGTATTTAAAAGTTATAAATATGTACCTGTATGTATTCCTGTGTCCTATAATCTATACTTTAACATTTGTCTCATTATAGTATTTTGAGTTTTTATGGTGAAGTGGTTATCATTTTTTTTTTTACTTATTTCAACACGAGGCCCACATCGTAAATCGCCAATAGCGTTTCGAATTTTCACTATTGAATATCTTTTACACTTTATAAAATTAAAAATCAAAAAAAGATTCATTCATGGAGAATAAAATATATCTTTAGAAATCAAGAAAAGATACAAAAAATTAAAATGGCATCACTAGTTAAAGTGCAGTGGATGTCATTTGCTTTATCTGCTCAAAATGAACAGACCAGAACAAATCTACTGCAGTGGGAATTTCTTATATGTTGGTGAGATCAGGTAGGTTATGTAATGAGGGGTGGGGCGAAGAAGAGGAGGGAGGCAGAGAGAGGTCCAACGATTTACAGGATTCACCAGCAGATGTGTAAGGTGATGAACTAAACATTTTTATACATTTCACATTTTCCTGTACGTCTGCAAAGAGCGTAATTAGTACAAAGCCTTTTGTTATGGGGTAAATGTGTGTGTGCTGAAATGTCACATATGAATAGGATAGTGCGTTTGATAACATTGCATGCCAACAGATGAACATAAATCACGGGCGCGTTTAGAATGGCGGGATGGGGAGGGGGGAGGGGTGCTGACGTTCTCACCCAAATTTGCTTTTCAAACTTGCCGAAAAAGGTTACAAATCTTAAATGGGAAGGGGTAGTGGCGTAGATAGGATTTTTTTTACAAGGGGGGCAAATTGGGGGGGGGGGTTGGGGGTAGCGACAATTTTTTTTTTCTCGCCAGCCCTCAAAAAAGTCGCTCAGTGGGGGGGGGGGGGGGGGATTTATCAGATATTTTCCTCCATAATTCTCTGACAAGCAAAAAATAAATAAATAAATACAAAAATAAATAAAAAAAAAAAAAAATCGAGGAAAAGTTGTCAGGGGGGGACACTCTGCCCCCTGCCCCCCCCCCTCAGCTACGTTAGTGGGAAGGGGTCATATCGCCTCACATCCCCTGTAGCAACGTCCCTGTTGGTAACGCATATAAAAGACCATAAAGTTTGGTTGATTCTGAAATTTGTGTGTGTGTGGGGGGGGGGGGGGGTGATTACAAACGCCTGAATGGTTATATACCTTATATCACACCGTTGCCATATGAAGAGAAGATGAACGTTAATCGAAAGCGACAACATGAACTAGATTCGTGACTGATGTGCGTAATTTCATGTTTTTACGTCTCGTCGAGTGATTTACCAATCTGCACCATGTCAAGAGATAAATAGGTGTGTGTGTGGGGGGGGGGGGGGGTAAACGAAGAAGAAGAAGAAGAAGAAGAAGACAGAGAGAAAAGAGGGCGAAGGGTAATACAGTGACATGTATATTAATATCTATGGCGAATAATAAAAGGCAGGGAGTGAGAGGAAGAGAAAGTGAGATAGGGTTGGGGAGGTAGATAGAGAAAGAGAGAGAAAGAAACTACACAGTAAAATGGAGGGGCAGATACCATGAAAATTAGAGAAGGAAAGGGAACTGACAGGAAGAGGGCAAAAGGAGGGTGTGTGTGTGTGAGAGAGAGAGAGAGAGAGAGAGAGGGGGGGTGGGGAAGAGAAAGGGAAAGAGAGAGAGAGAGAGATGGCAATATAAATCTGTCGATCACTAATAATATATCAAACATTTTTTCCGCACTTTAAATCACATATGAGCACAACTGTTGAAGAAACCTTAAACTTGAAGATGAACTATGAAGGCACATTGCAAATAAATTATTTCTGAAGGTACGAATACTGATGATAAAAATACATTTTTTCCCCCCAAGGAAATTGCATGATATGTGCTTCTGCTTTTGTTCCCCTTGGCAAAATTCGACGTTTCATGATAAATTAGTTTCGAGCGAGAAAGCAACAAAATTGAAAAGCTGGTCTCCGTTTTCATTCACATTTTCATATAATTAATCTAATGTAGTCTTCACTGGTGTTTTTTTTTTCTTACAACTCAAATGTTAATGCTCTTTATTTTGCTTGTAATAATCGAAAATGTTTCTGCAATTTGTTTTGTTATCAATTATTTTATATATTGTTAATTGCACAATAGTTATTGTTATATACCTTGAAAAAATGAAAATGAAATGAAATAAAACCAAAATCTGAAATATGAAAATATTTGTTTTTGAATTATTAATTAAATGTCATCCTATACCTTCAATGCATTAGGTATAGGAGTGGGAATATAAAGTAAAGCTTCAATTGAGTGCATTTAAGGTATCAAATATGTAACAGGTTGATACTACCGATTGCTGATTGATAAGATAAAGTAACAATATTATCAATATCATATGTGAGATGAAAAGTAGTAGAAAGTTACTTTGAATAAAACTCATCTGTGCAATAAAAATATTAATCATCTTACGTACAAAAAACACAATATCCAAATATGTGAATCATAATCATAAGAAATGTACTGGAAAATCATAGAAATTACTTTTTGTAAAAAGACAGTATACCATGAGGGGAATCATCCCCAATCAAGAACCACAATTCGTTAATCTTCACCTTCACGGATTTCAAGAAGTCCCAGTATTAAAAAATCAACAACAACAACAACAAATTGCCATTATTCTTTGTGATTTCATTCAACAGTGTTCAGTGATACTTGTTATCAACCAAAGACAAGCCACCTGTTTTTTTTTTTTTTTTTTTTTTTTTTAGTGGGGTTGTGTGTGCCTGCAATGGCCTCTTTGCATGTCAGTGGCGGAAGTAGGAGGCACATCCGGCCCGTGACCCCCCCCCCCCCCCACTTTAAAAAAGAATATTAGATTGAAAGCGAAGTGGCATATGATGCCTTTTTTCAGAAATTTATCCGAAAACTGTGCTCTAGTTCTCTCTCTAACAAAATAACAAACATACCCTTTCTAAGTAAACACTTTTGTTTATGTGCATATCAGTCAGTAATCTTTTCTCATGATATTTGTAGCTTATTAGATATAAATCTCGCCTGTCCTCCCCTTTTCTCCATACAAAGATGCTTGAGATTGACATTGTCATTTCAGCAATGTTGATGTTTTAAGTGCTAATTCAACTCGGTGTACTTGTCTTTCTGAACGTAATTTCATCCTCGATGCTAATTATAATCCTGTTGAGTCCCATAAGTGTTCCGTCTTGTTCAAAAGGTGATCTAACAAGCACATACTCTTTTACCGCTGTAAGTAATATTTTAACGAGATTTGGGACATGCTGTCCAAGTCAGTAATTTGGGGCTGGATTTCTTTCAGATTTTTGTGAGATGTGCTTTGTTCAGTTCTTTTAATATTATTATTGGAGTCTGACGTTATATGGTGAGAAGCAAATTCAAGGCCAAGGGCGCGGGAAAAATCAGTGTATGGATGATTGACGGATGAAGATCTGACGGGAGAGAGAGAGGGGGGGGGGGAGGGGCGGTGAAAGACAAGAGGGAGTGATTAGAGAGAGAGAGAGAGAGAGAGAGAGAGAGAGAGAGAGAGAGAGTAATAGAGAATGAGAGAGAGAGTAATAGAGAATGAGAGAGAGAGAGAGAGAGAGAGAGATAGAGAGAAAGGGGGAGATACAAAGGACACATTCGAGAGAGGGGGAGGTGGTGAGAGGTAGGGGAGGGATAGGGAGAGAGAGAGGAGGGGGAAGGCAGATGGGTAGAGATAAAGAGGGGAAAGTAAAAAGTAGAGATCGGTCAGAGGGGGAGGGGACTGAGGGAGAGCATGAGAGAGGTGAGAAGGAAAAAAAAAGAGGAAGAAACCCTCCTCTCTTTTATTAACAAAATATGATGAAATGTATAGTGGATAGCTTTCCGAAACTGAACAGAGAGGGGGAATATTAACAGATACGAAGAACAGAAGTTGAAACATAATTAACTCTGGTTGGGAGACCCTTTTTTTTGCCTTGTGATGATGGAGTTATTTTGGGTCCCTAAGTGTGTGCATACATGACAATGAATGTCAATGGCATTCTAACTTCTGTTAGCCAGTTAAGCCAGAGACAAGATGCTACCTCACGCATTGCTGCCAAAGGGGCGAAAAATAGCTCGTTAACTCGTAATCCTTATTTTCTCCCATTCCCCCCCCCCCCCCATGAAAAATGCAATCAAATATTTTCATAAAAGAACATGATCCTTAACCTTGAAAATATCAAAATAAACGATTTTAATAATTATCTTTTCTACTTTGGAAGATAAATCCTTTTAGTTTCACTCCTTTTCCCCATTCCCCCCCCCCTATTTCTTGGGCGGAAACTGAAGTAAAATGTGTCTTTTTTGTTCTTGTTGTGTTTTCTGCATTCAGATATTTTCAAGATATTGGAACCCATTATTGTTAGCCATTAGTGATAAACCTATTTCTTAATCAATGACTTTCCCATTACTGGAGAATCGCATATATATATATATATATATATATATATATATATATATATATATACTCAACAAATTCGTTTGTGAGGGAAGGGTTCGGGACGTTAGGGAGGGAAACCTGTTAAATGGGAGACCCCTTCCACAACATAATTCTTTTTCTTCTTCTTATTTTTTCCCTTCTGTTTTTACTGAAAGCAAACAAAACAAACATAACAACAATCGATATCATCAAGATATAATTTAAACAAAATAAAGTCAACAAGAATTACAGAATTATAAAGATGAGAATCAAAAAAGGAGGAGCATACATACATTGATTTTCAATAGACATGACTGTATAGGCAGGCAAGCACAACGATTACAAATCGAATCTCCATTTACGAAAACTTAAGATGAATTAAATTTACCTTTCTTTTTCGCTACATGATATTCTAAGAATACTGGTGTTATAATATCAGCTTTAAAATCTTGATAGTTGGGGGATCTACTGAGGAATATGCATACATGAATATAATATTTCAATACAAGAAATATGTAAGTTAAGAATTTGTCTTCTTCACATCCAAACATTTTGTTAAAAACAGATAAATCTAGGATCTTATAGCACTTTTAAAGAATAATTTTGATTAATTCATCCTAACAACAAATTTCTGGTTACACTTATCTTCAAAATTCTTTCTCATCATTATATTCCATAATTTGATAATGAATACAAGATTTTAATACTAAAGCAGACAGAATATGTATGTATGTATATATATATATATATATATATATATAGGCGTGTTTGTGCGTGTGTGTGTGTGTGTGTGTGTGTATGTATATATATATACATATACTTAACAATTTTAAGAAATTGAAATGTATATTTCGATGTAAATGTCAGCCATCAATTTGTGTTTTTTACGCAGTCCTGATGAAGATCACAGATCGAAAGCTTGACAAATAAAGGAGGATTATACTTTAATAACCATTACAATCAAATGAATCAGCAAAACTCTCTTTAAAAGCTTTGTAAAGCTGCAAAGGAAAGAACGGCATGCAGGAAGTTTTGAAGTGTGATCACAAGAATCGAAACCCACATCTAATAACAGTCACTTCTATAATTACACTCTTCTTCATTATTCACAACACCATGCTGCTCAAAAAAAAAAAAAAAAAAAAAAACTTGAAGAGTCCCAAGAGGCAGCTAAGTGTAATATCATATAATTATGTTTCTGCACGGAAGGAATCTTTGTTTTGATCAGTGTCTATTCCCCTTATCGGAACAGATCGGCTGGAGAATCATACCTGTCATTTTATAAGTTTTACCTCTGGTGACTAGTGTACCGTGTCTTTCCAAATTAGCTTCTCGGTTTTATAATCTGATCGAAAGTTCGTGGTAACAATAATTATGAAAACAACACTAACAAGTGCAACATTAATAATTACGATTATGATCGCAGTGCTAACGTATTCCACGTACTTGATTGTATGCTGGGGCTTAATGTAGCATAAGCTGATCAAACAAAATTTTAATCATTCAAACCTAATTAATCCATCTTACAAAATACGGGTTTCGGTGGCCAAATGAAATAGTATACATACGCATTATCATCAGCTAAATGTCTTTAAAGCATATAACTGCATCATGCAGTGGCGGATCCAGGGGGGGGGGGGCAATCCCGGCCCGTGCCCCCCCCCCTTTTGAGGGAAAACAATGCAATGTGCCCCCCCTATTTGCGATTGTGCCCCCCCTTTTCGAGCAGAAAAACTTTTTTTTTTTTTTTTTTTTTTTTGTTGCTTGTCAGAGAATTATGGAGGGGAACTGGACCCCATAACCCCCCCCCCCCCCCCCCACTGAGCGACTTTTGGAGGGCTGGCGAGAGACCAAAAAAATATGGGTCTCCCTCCAAGCAGTTTCCAAAAGTTGACAATCCTGCATTTGTGTGGCCACCCCCCTTATATGAAATCCTGGATCCGCCCCTGGCATCATGTATCACCCGTGGGTGAAAGCAATAAAGAAAAATATCGAATTGTTGCTCACATACTTGCTTAATTTTAGACCATCAAATCACAAACCTTTACAATAATAATGAAAAATATTGAGGATCGCTTTAATTATCATTAATGATCATTCAAGATCATGCATTGAACATGAAGAGGAGAAATATAACTATGCCTGTAAACTGGATAGTATATTATAAAGGGGGTAGACTATCAAGGAAGGGATATTGAAAATGAAATATTCATAATGTTGATACCATCACTTCGTCCTCATAGTTCTTTATAAGTGTAAATTCGTTGCAAATAATTTATATTCATTTTAGTACCCCATCTCTCTCTCTCTCTCTCTCTTTCTCTCTGTTTGTTCTCTGCTATCCTCTCCCTCTAACTCTCTCCCACACTCCCACATACATACACACGCGTGTACACACTCACGCACGCCCCTATATAAGAGCGCTTGCACCACGTCCTCAAGCTCTATATCTCTCTCTATCTCTCTCCTTCTCTTGCTCTCTGTCGGCCTTGTTTGTTTATGAAGAAAATTGCCCACTTGGGTGAAGCCTATTCACTTCCCGCGTGACGTATAATCACATTCCCAGGTATCGTCCATCTCCAGTTATAACAGCATCCGAAACCGTACTGGAACATCTTGTCCAAGCAAAACTTGTATTGGTCATTGTGGCACCACTCAATTCGATTTCAGCGGAAATAATAAAATTATTGAATGCTATGTTCACTCCCTCTGTTACAGATAACAAAATAACAGTTTACCAGCGACCGTATACTGTTGATATAAAGAGATCTGAGTTGGCATAAAGGTAATGGAAATAATATTATGAAGTCTCTTGCGATTGACATTGTAAAATAGACGCAATCAGAAAAAGAGGAGTAGATTGGAAGAAGAAAGTACGTTTACGATATTGTAGATAATTAATCCTTACCCCGATAGTAAGCAAATATTGTTATAATTATAGAACAATCACAAAAATATTGATTTCAGAAAGATCTTTAGTCTGTAGAGTGAACAAAAATTAATGGCCTGCTAAAAGGGGCTACCGCAGCTAAAAATCCAATATCATAATATCCATTTTCGAAGGAGATAGAGTTTAATAGAAGTATGTACTATACAAAAAACTGATAACATTTCATATCTAGAAAAGTTTAAAAGAATCATAATCTTATTTCGATTCATTTGATTGTTCTATAAGAATCTACGATAACAAACTAGACAAGTATGAAAAATATCCCTTTAATAACTCTTTCCAGTGAAACATCAGTGGTCGTCGAGGGTTTTATTGATGTAATATAAGGCTGAAGGCTATTCAAAGTAAAGCTCAATAACATCCATTAAGAATCAGATGAACGGCCCACCCGTTTCCTCGAAAGGGTTTTTATCTGGAATATGTTTCACTTTAAATTGTCATTTTTGCTCACGGCATAATTTTTACTACAAAGGGGACTTCGTTTTTCGAAGGGTATACTTGGGATTGAAGGAGACAGTCATGAAAAACAGACGGAAAGCAGGATTATCGTTGAAAAAAGGGAGGAAGGGGGCATCAGAATAAATTTTTCCCGACTATAATGCTTCCTTTGAACTTGATTTATGGAATGCCACCGGCCCTCTCCAGACTCTCTTAGTGGGAACAACAACAACAACAACAACAACAACAAAACTAACAATTTTTCTTCCACGAAAGTATTTTTTGCGTGAAACTCGCTGGCCCTCTCAATGCCCCCAAAGGGGGAGGGTTTCCCTTTTATCATAACGATTTTTGGCCAAAAATATCACTCTTTAAATCACCTATTCGATCCATATTATTGGATACATTAAAACATAAAATGGTTGAAGAAAGCAAAATGAACTGAACCTATTTTCAGTAAAGCTGTCTATAATGTAGGTAAACATTTTGGTCCCTTTTTTTTGGGGGGGGGGGTTGCACGAAAATCACCTTTGTCGTTTGCGACTCGGCGAGAGAAGTGAGCAAGCAAAAAGTTTGACACTTTGCACGGTAAAATAAAATAGGAGTAAAGGGAAAATCATAAGGGGGGGGGGACAAACAGGAAATACGGAAATATTGCAAATAGAAACACAGTCACCACAAATTGTTGTTTTGTATCAAAAAAACATACTTTGTCGATTATTTCGCCCAGCAGTCCCGCATTTTTCGGAGTCCATACATCAAATATGAAAATAAAGATATGTTGCTTATTGTTTGTAAACACCGGGGAGAGAGTAGGCCCGAGTGATTTTGTTTAATCATTTCGTCTTCGGAGGGCAGATCTTATCACACCCACGGGAAGATGCGCTATATATATATATATATATATAGGGGTCTTCCCCTTTTTGTTATTCACCAGAAAAGAACGATATGTCGCATTCTGTTTAGAATTTCAGTAAAGGGTCAAAGACCGCCCTTTAGATTGTGAACAATCTTTGAATGCCCAACAAATCCTGCCAGATAGATTGGAAAAAAAACAGAGGTGTTGATGTGTGGTGATCTACTAGATAAGCCACGAGACAGTTGAGCTTAAGGTACACGGGATTAAGTCCTTATCACGTTGCTAACGTCCTCAGACGTTTATCTATAATGTGTTTGCCACCCAGGTAAGGTAAATGGGTACCGGTGGGAATAAATTCTCTGAATATTATTGTTGTTGTTGTTATTATTTCATTATGATTATTTATTGTTATTATCATTATCATCATTATCACAATTATTATTATCATTGTCACTGATGTTATTATTATTATTATAATTGTTCTTGTTTTTGTTGTTATTAATATAATTATTGGTATTATTATTATTAATAATAATATTATTATTATTATTATTAATATTATTATCATTATTATTACTGAGCAAAAGATCAAGTTCGAATATTTTCCTCGAAAGACGTTGCTTTCCTTGACGGCAATGTTAATGTTGCGAGGAACAGAAACTTTGATGATTAAAAAAGAAACTTTGATGATTAAAAAAAGAAATACTGTTGGTATTTCTGTCCTTTATGACGATATCTGGCTTGTTGCAGTAATAGTTCTGTCAGTTAGTATGCCAGAGTTCCAGTATACAATCATGGTATTATTGTTGTTATTATTATTATTGTTAGGAGTAGCAGTAGTAGTAGTAGTAGTAGTAGTAGTAGTAGTAGTAGTAGTAGTAGTAGTAGTAGTAGTAGTAGTAGTAGAAGTAGTAGTAGCAGCAGTATTATTAGTAGTTGTAGTCTAGTAGTAGTAGTAATAGTAGTAGTAGTAGTAGTAGTAGTAGAAGTAGTATTAGTGTTAATATTATTTTTGTTGTTATTACTGTTATTACTATTGTTATCATTATTATTGTTATTATTATATTTTTATCATCGTTGTTGTTGTTGTAAACACTCTATATAAAAGTTTAAATTTACAACTCATTGCTAGAACATACTTTCCCTCAGCCGAACTGGACAAAAATACAAATAAAGAACATGCAGCCATTCTAACTTGTTTATTTTGACCCTATAGATTGCAAAAGTTTAGGTATTCATTTCCGTCAAGTAAGAGCAGATTTGCTTTGTTTTTATTCCCTTCAATTAAGGCTGGATTGTTATTCGAAACGAGGGGATTTCGTTGAGTCTGAAAAGGTTCATATGCGTGCCGCCAAATTTGTAACGGAATCTAGGCGACCTTGGCTCATTGGCGTGCAATATCAGTTATTTAATACAAGTCTGTGATGAGCTGGAAGATATGGTACAATTGCGGGACGTGGATGCAAATCTTTTTACGAATCTCATCAGTCTTCTAGGACAGTTTAAGTAAATAAAAAAGACATTAGATATCTCTTAAAAAGGCATATGTAGTAGGAAGATAGATAGAGAGAGAGAGAGGGGGAGGGGGTAGGGAGAAGAGAGATTTGTAGAAAGAGATGTGTGGAGGTAAATGAAGAAAAACACAAGGCATATAATGTAGTAGGGAGAGAGAGGGGAGGGGGAGGGAGGGGAGAAAAGATATTTATGGAAAGAGATGGGCGGAGGTAAATGAAGAAAATCAGAGAGAAAGAGAGATAAATGATAGAATAAGAAATAAAAGATAGAGAAAGAATAGGAAGATAAAATAAGCATTAAAAGAAATAGAAAGAGACGAATTGACAAAGAGAAAGGGAGAGAAAGAAGTATGTTTACGTTCACATCCACAGATAATTTGTCAATGTTACGACATTAGTGTGCTCGAGAAACTTTTAGATGGATGCAGAGATGGTTGTTTCATCACGATAAATAAGGAGAATATCACAATTTTGCTTTTTATAAGCATTTTCTTGAGCTTGAATCGACATCTAATCTATTCAGATTCACAAAGTCTAGTTTTAAAACAAGATATCAATTCTTTCCCAATTGCAAACTGCAGTAATTAATATAATGACTTCTGGCTCACATGCTTTGCTTAAGCGCAAACTTGGTACAAGAGGATTTTGAAAAACTTTAAAAATAGTGCTCAGTCATCCGTGGCAGCACAGATATGAATAATCAACCGAAACAATATAATACTATAAACCCTGTGATCTTTTATAGAATAAATGCCAAGATCACAGTTTTTTACAGAGTTTAAATTTGATAGGCACAGTATAACCTTCAAAAGGATTTCTAAAATACAGTCTGTGTTTAAAAAAAAAAAACGGCTTAATTTCTACTTAGAATATTAAGATGAGGCAGTGAGAAGTATGATAACTCTTTAAAATGGTTTTGATTTTCACATGTTCACTGAGCAGAAGCGTAAGATCTTAGTGACTAGAGCCAACAATGTAAAAGCAGATTGAAGCAGGGTTGGGCACGTCCAGCCTCAAAGCTCATATTTCATCAAACATAGTTTGATTTTTCTTAATGAACATTTTATTTTCATATTGTTATTAAATTTTTAATATTAGGCAAACGTCACAATGGATTCTTGCAAGCCAACGGCGATCATGCCTGTCGACATTTACAATCCTTTTGTTCCAGTAACCTATTATTACCCAGCTGTAGCATGGCTGCTATTACGGTAGAGGCAAACAATTTAACTCAGTTGGGTCAAACTGGAAGATGCAGATTAATGTCTTGCTTGTGATCTACAGTCTGGTAATTTACCTGTACCTTGTGATCTACAGTCTGCTTATTTACCCTGTACCTTGTGATCTACAGTCTGCTTATTTACCCTGTACCTTGTGATCTACAGTCTGCTTATTTACTCTGTACCTTGTGATCTACAGTCTGCTTATTTACCCTGTACCTTGTGATCTACAGTCTGCTTATTTACCCTGTACCTTGTGATCTACAGTCTGCTTATTTACCCTGTACCTTGTGATCTACAGTCTGCTTATTTACTCTGTACCTTGTGATCTACAGTCTGCTTATTTACCCTGTACCTTGTGATCTACAGTCTGCTTATTTACCCTGTACCTTGTGATCTACAGTCTGCTTATTTACCCTGTACCTTGTGATATACAGTCTGCTTATTTACCCTGTACCTTGTGATCTACAGTCTGCTTATTTACCCTGTACCTTGTGATCTACAATCTGCTTATTTACCCTGTACCTTGTGATCTACAGTCTGCTTATTTACCCTGTACCTTGTGATCTACAGTCTGCTTATTTACCCTGTACCTTGTGATCTACAGTCTGCTTATTTACCCTGTACCTTGTGATCTACAGTCTGCTTATTTACCCTGTACCTTGTGATCTACAGTCTGCTTATTTACCCTGTACCTTGTGATCTACAGTCTGCTTATTTACCCTGTACCTTGTGATCTACAGTCTGCTTATTTACCCTGCACCTTGTGATCTACAGTCTGCTTATTTACCCTGTACCTTGTGATCTACAGTCTGCTTATTTACCCTGTACCTTGTGATCTACAGTCTGCTTATTTACCCTGTACCTTGTGATCTACAGTCTGCTTATTTACCCTGTACCTTGTGATCTACAGTCTGCTTATTTACCCTGTACCTTGTGATCTACAGTCTGCTTATTTACCCTGTACCTTGTGATCTACAGTCTGCTTATTTACCCTGTACCTTGTGATCTACAGTCTGCTTATTTACCCTGTACCTTGTGATCTACAGTCTGCTTATTTACCCTGTACCTTGTGATCTACAGTCTGCTTATTTACCCTGTACCTTGTGATCTACAGTCTGCTTATTTACCCTGTACCTTGTGATCTACAGTCTGTATTTTACCCTGTACCTTGAGATCTACAGTCTGCTTATTTACCCTGTACCTTGTGATCTATATTCTGCTTATTTACCCTGTACCTTGTGATTTACAGTCTGCTTATTTACCCTGTACCTTGTGATCTACAGTCTAGTAATTACCTTGTACCTCGTGATTTAAAAAATGTGTGTATGAAGATGTTGATATAACTTTTTATATCAGTTTGTTAAATGCAAGTATGCACAACAACTAAACACTACTTTCCTCAGTTTTTATCATCTTGTATACTCTTGTGGTTTATCGGCCCCCAGCACTTTGGATTTTATTTGAGTTATTAGGAACTGAAGTTACTTTAAACCACATGACGTACGTTTATCTGAAAGAACATGCAGGTCCTATACAGTGGCGTCGCCAGAAGTTGGATGGCGTGTGAAAATCTTATCAAAAAATAATGCACAAAAACTTGTTTAAACGGCATATCCTTAACTGTCGGTAAATTTGTAAGTACATAGCTTTGACCCCTGTTGGCAAACGAAAAAGCTGATGGCATAATTTTGTCCTAGTGATCAAAAACTCTCGTACAATTTGCCAGGAAACTTGGACTGACCAGCTCCCCTATCCACTTTGATATTGTCTCGTGAAGCCCCTGCATCTCAACAGGAAAGCTGGCTACTGACTGATTTATTGATTGGCAAGAAAAGTCATCCATGCCAGTGCACTGAACATCTGTGAAGTCTCACAAAAGCACACAGCACCAGGCCAGTTTTAGAGAATAATCGAGTCAGGGAACCCGAGAGCTGTTTTTCACTGAATTCTAGATGTCGTTGTTCCATTCCAGACCTGTAAAAAAAACCCAAAACAACGCCAAAGTCAGTTCTCGCACATTGCTCTTGCAAGAAACTGAAGGCTCAAAATAATTGAGTTTTGATTGTATTTACCCAAGTTTATACATTACGTTAACTCAGACAACTTTCCATTTGTTTCTATTCTACATTTGATAACAAAAGTGCCCGGAAGCATTGCTCCGAGTTTTCTTTTATATTTCCAATTTAATCAAATCCTATAAAATTTCATGGTAATTACATAAGACTTTTAATACCATAGTCCATAACATAATTTATTTCATCTAAAGATATGTTACGCTATACAACTTTGTAGGCCTATTGCATTAAATTTCGTAAATAAATAAAATTTGAAAGATTTGTTCAAAGTGATTTGAATAGCAAGACGATCAAGAAAAACAAACTGCGAGGAAAAAGTTTCCTCGAAAATACATCCCGAGTTTCATGAATGCACTTTGAAGACAAAACAACCACGAAAATAAGTAAATGTGTCTTTCAATATAGAGACAGATAACTTTTTTCTCTACTATATTTCGGATTTCATTTCCTTTTCGAAACGTTGAATGTCTCTCCTATTTCTCATAGTTATTCTTAAAATTGAATTGTACAGATTATACTTGTTGATGTTAACTGGTCCATGGAACAATTGTCAAACTTTAAATGTCTTTTCAGATTGATCGCGCTGATTGTATAGCTAGACTGGTAATCACTAAAAGGTTGAATGTCGTCAAGAGGCACGTCACTGTTGAATATTACAAGTGGCTCGATACAATTTGTCGCTCGTGATCAGCTTTATTATGTCTTTTGAAAAGGAATATTGAAACTTTGATTTAGTACCATTGGAATGTCTCATATAATTTGGGGGGATATATTTGTTCTTCTAATGATATACATTCTTTGTGCGTGTGACTGATCCCTTTCAATGATAGAATTTATCACAAAGTATTTGGCGTCACCTGGGCAAGAGAGGGGAAAACGAACTGAATCATTGTGACCCTCGGGCCTCGGGTCTCTCCTCCTGGTCTAACTAAGTAAAGAGCTGAACCCAGTTTTGCACCCTCATGGACTAACATACCAGTTTAGGAGTGAATTAGAATTACGTAGTTTCAATTTTGAGAGACAAAAGTGGAATTCGGGTGACCAAAATCAACAATCCGTAAAATTTGGTTGCACTGTACTTACTGTTATCTATAATTGATGACGACCGTTTGAAAATTAGCAATTTATTGAAGGAGCTCGTTCTCCTGCATGATGATGAATAACGAGTCTGCGTGTTCAAATTTCCTTCAGGTGATTATTTGCTTCATCAACATCATCATCAACCAGGGGCGTAGCTAGAACATTTTGAATGGGAGGGGAGTTGACATCAAAATTTGCCTTAAAAAATGCTGAACCCTAATCTCTCCCCACCCCCACAAATAATAACATATAAAAGAAAATCGCAGATGTAGACATCTTAGGAAGAGGAGAATGACGCCTTTTGTCCGAATATTAACTTTTCAATTTCTAAAGATTTGCGAGCGGGCGAAGCGAGCGAGCAACATTTTTTCCTTAATTTTCGTTGTGAAATGTACAGAAGTTACATATATACAGAAGTTACATAATTATTTGGGAACCTTGCAGCCTGAATAAATTTCATGTGGATATTCTGGCACCTCGATGCCTGAATATGAAATGGTGGTTGCCCGAATATCGGAACTTTGAAAATCCTCTGGAGGAGGGGCGCTGCAGCCTCCGAAAGGGGACGCCTTTGCCCGAATATCAATTTTCTGGCCTTTTTCTTTTCTTCTTTTCTGTTTTTTATTTCGTTTTCCTTTCCCTTTTTTTCCTTCTCCTTTTTCTTTTCTCCTTTTTTTTCTCTTTCCTCTTCCTTCTCCCTTTTTTCCTTCCCCCTTTTTTTTTTGCCGACAGAGGTGGTGCATTTGCTGACAGCAAATTTGAGTGGGGGTGACCCCCCCCCCCCCAATGATGTTGATGACAGGGGGTCACCCCGCCCCTCTAGCGACGCCGCTGTCATCATGGTTCTGGAGTACCTCTTACCTACTTGACGATCTCCTGACGACATCAAAATTGACTCTCCTGGTTTTTTGTCGACATCTAAAAGCTGCAAAAGGATATATCCGTGACATTGTTTTGTTGTTTGTTTTGTTTTTATTGTATTCTGCACATGCCCCGGTATCACCATGTTCATAATTTCTATGGCACATCTATCGTGGCTTTTCCTAGGTAAAATCGATTCTTGAGGTAAGAGATAATATTCAATCCATGTTCAATCACTTAATATCAATATAGTGAATAGTGAATCATGAAGTGCCACTAGTTTAAAATCTGATGAGAAATGGAGTGACACCCTACACACAGAAAACGCCTGATTAAAAAATTTCGGTGTAAATTATTTTCCGTGTTTAATCGCATTATATCACCAGGAATTTGGTAATTTGATTAGAGAAGATGCGTTGGAAATAATCAGGCAACGGGATAAAAATTACCAGATTTGTGTTGGCTACTGGTCAACCAAAAACTCTGGTAAAGTTTACCACTTTTTGTGTTAACATTTTACAAGGATTTTTTTTTTATGTATGGCATAACATATCCTAAAACATATGCCTAAAAAATGGCAAAACATATCCTAAAACATTGAATTATTTTTTGTCATTTCATTATTTTCTTTCAAAAAGATTTTTAAAAATTTTAACTCATTATGTCACATGCATTATATATTGCTACGTCCATATCAAACACGATTACTACCACATATTGTCAAGAGCAGATCTTAGTAGGAAATCCGACTAAAATGTGAATATAATTCTTAAAATGGCAAGGTAATCCGGTACTGAGCTTTTGGTGGGTTCTTAAATGCTAGCTAGGACAGTAATTTACTGGAGAAAAAGTAGACGCCAGGAAGATCCGGTCAACACCACTCACAAGTCACAAGCTATCCATACTGTCAATTTCATCTCTGAACGCCATTTCAAACTCTAATCAATGATGTTGACAAGCCTAAACCACGTCTTAAAAACACTTGGTTCCATTTGCCGAGTTATTAGATTTTTTGCTCGTGATAATTCTTATCAAGATGTTGAAGTGTCTACGGTGCATTCCATGGCACTGTTTTTAATAAGCAAAGAAAGTCCGTTTGCATATCATATACACATGGACGACTAAATTTTACTTTCAACGTCACTGACAACATTTCAAGCATTTTGAAGAGTTTTGCAATTTTGCTATTTGTTCAAGTACTATGCCTACCATTCTTGAATAATTCACACTAAGCATGCTAATAAAGTACATGTATTTTCTTTTACATGCGAAAAGGTGTTCCTTTCGTGGTATATAACCCCCAAAATAGCCATGCAGATGTAATCATAGAAATGATTTTAGTGTAACGCATTTTTCTATATGAAATGACGTAAAATAGGCCTATATAAAGCTTCCAAACCGTGGTTGCAAAAATTATGAGCTTAACTACACGATTAAAAGGTCGCCGCTGGTATATAAAAAAGCTAATACAATCTGCGTGAGGTTTCCCTTGCATTCCGCTCAGACAGAACTATCATAAAGTTTGACTCATTATCATTGAGGACGAAAATGCTAAAGGGCCTACATTCTAACTTACCTATTATAAATGCTTGCAGTGTTCTGTGAACAGTTGAAGCTTGCAATGAGATATGTATGTATGTATTTATTCATTGAACTTCATTGACATATCCATAAATATTTTGCTCGAATATAACATTAATAGTAAGAACAATAATAATAATAATAATAATAATAATAATAATAGGAGTAACTTAGTCATGACAAAAACAGAACAATATATCGTGAGTATAGCATTCAAAACAAACAAACAAACAAACAAACAAACAAACAAAAATACTCATAATTGATCAACTAGACATGCTCTTTCATGAAATATAAATTATCAGATTATGTACAAGTAGTGTAAGGTGATGAGAAATAGAGCCATTAAAAGAATTATATACATATACTTATACTATATATAGATATGTCTAATAATAAACAATTTAAAGGTTACCACGTTGATCAATAGTATATCGCAAAAAATTGGCAAATTCTTTTATGAGATCGTCTTCTTTTAGTGACATTATAAATATGAATCTCTCCAAACTGTTTATGTTTTCAAAGTTATCATTGAGTGCTTTAAGATTATCAAAAAACATTTCTCTTCTTATTCTAAATTTATCACATTGCATGACATAATGGAATTCGTCTGCTACTGTTTGCATACTACATTCTTCACAAAAACGTATATTCGCTGGTATTTTGTGAGGGCGATGATATCTTCCTTTTTCAATTGGTAGGTTATGTGAGCTTATGCGAAGTTTGCAGATGTTTTGTCTTATGTTTCTGTCAGTAAGAATTTTTAGATATTTTTCTTCGTTGATGGAAGTTTTGAATAATCGATATGTCCGCAATTTGTTACCCTCTCCATTGTTTTTATCATGGAAAAGATCAAGTTTTATTTGGTTATCAAATATATCTTGTAGCTTACCCTCACAGTGGGAGACGAAGTCGTTTTGCGTCATTTGTACATCATCTGGTTCACACATTTCTATATCATTACAGATGTCTACGGTATCTAAAATCTTTTTTATGTTTCTTAACCAGCAATGCTCCTTGATTTCATAGAGTTGTTTGTTTTCAATATAACTATCATACAATATAGTATCTTGATCAATATTACGCATTCTTATCCAGTACTTAAGAGTGTTAATTAAAACCTCAATAATAAGAGGATATCTTCCAAGTTCAGCAATAACGCCGATATTACTACTTTTGCGATTCATACCAAGCATATGTTTACACCATTGAAGATGGATTTTTTCGAAATTCGGTTTGAAATATAGTTTTGTTTTGTTTGCTTGTTCTGAGAAGAGCTTGCTGCAGACCATTGTACTACCCCATATTTCCGATCCGTATAATAAAATAGGTTTGATCATACTATCAAAGCAGCGTGTAGAAATTTTAATGTTAGGAGTATATTTGCCAAACGATTTGTATAATTTAAAAAGGGCTTTTCTTCCTTTATCGGCTAAATGTTTTGTAGCTTGCTTAAACAAGCCATTACTGCATACTACAATCCCGAGATATTTGAATTCTTTTACATTCTCAAGAATATGCCCATTCATCCAAAAGTTTTCTTTTATTAAATTCCTTGAATTATTATTACACACCATAATTTTGGTTTTAGAATGATTAATTTCCAGCTTCCATTTCTTGCAGTACTCATTCAATTGGTCCAAACAATGTTCCATTCCTTTTTTGGCAGTTGAAAAAAGAACAATATCGTCTGCATACATAATGCAATTAAGGATTCTTTCATTCAACTCTACTGGACTGCTTTTCTCTCGATCAAAGATATCGGGGATATCATTCAGGAATATATTAAAGAGAGTAGGACTGATTACACAACCTTGTTTAACTCCAATATTTGTACGGAAAGTTGGAGTCAACCCCTCATTTAATTTTACAGATAGATTGCATTTTGAATACATATTCTTTATAACACTGTAAAATTTATTCCCGATACCCAGTTCTAATAATTTATACAAAAGACCTTCTCTCCATACACTATCAAAAGCTTTTTTAAGATCGACAAAACAAATATATAGCCCGTTCTTGCTACCATTCTGGTGATTGTACTGATTGTCTGATGATTGTACTGGTAACTGAATTACGGGAAACAATATAGCCTTTCCCTGAGCGATATTTGAATCTAGCCCGGATTTAATCTCGATTGTGATGCGTTTCTTCTGATACGTAAGTCTGGAATCGATTAATCAAATGATTGGCTTATTTACAGAAGCGTATTTTTTATATCTGGTGACGATTATATTCATGAAAACCGAGAAAATCTAAAAAATAAAATCCAAGGAAATCCTTTAGTGAATTACTACACCATGAACAATAAATCCCCAGTCAAATGTACCCGGGACAGTCACCTCCCGGAAAACTATCACGAAGGAAAACAACCCCTAGGACTATCATACTCGAACAACTACACGAGGAACAGGTACCACTTTCCATGAGATGATTGTAGCTACGTTCATACGGGACTCGTGGTTTCGAAACTTTGAGTTAGCGAAACTTTAAGTTAAAGTAGATATTCAAAGCAAATCACAAATATGCTCAATAATGTATCTCTAGAAACTAGAAAGCTTGCAGATGGTAATCGTATAAGTTTTACTTTAACTGCGTGTTTGATGATTAAAAAATAACACACACTCTTAAAAAAGTTGGGCAAAAAAATGCCCAATTTTTAACCAACACTGGGCAACATACTGTCCACACAACTTTTGGTTAAAATTTGCCCAACTGATGTTGGGCAGTCCATTTACTATGTTGTTGGGCAAATTAAATTGCCCATCAGTTGGTGACCCATTAGATTTTACCCAACTCTACAATTGCCCAACTGTTGGTTATATTCTCAGTTGGGTAATTATTGCCCAACCAATCTTACCCAATAGGATTGCCCAACCCTCTATTTGTTCAGCTGTTTGGTAACAAATATCATGTGGTTGGGCAAATTCAGCTGCCCAATTTATTGTTTCCTTTTTCCTCCAACCTAGGTAAAAAAAAATGAAATCTGCTTGTTACATCCTTCTGGGTCTTAACCTAATCAATCCTAACCTATCCTATTTTAAGCTATCCTATCCTATATCTTAACCTATCCTATCCTAGTCCTATCCTATCCAGTTAGTGCAAACTAGTGCAAGCTCTTATATACCCCTTATATTTTTTTATGCATTCGGTGACAGTTAGTAAATCGGGCCACCCCAAACCATACGCTACTAAAAATTCATGAATATTCATATAAGTGTTTTCCCCAATATTGGGTAAAAATATTTACCACAAGTTGGGCAAAAGCGAATTTCTAACCAACCATCAGTTACCCAACAAAATTTACCCAACTGGCAAAGGAAATGTGACAAAATTACACAACTACAGGGCAACAAGTACCCAACCCATAATTACCAAATACTGTTGGTAAATATATGCCCAATATTTAGGTAAAAAGTATTGACCAATATTGGTTACACCACTCGAGTGTCCAGTTGGTTAATAATAGCCCAGAATTGGGAATATTTTTAACCAACCAGCAGTTACCCAACTAAATTTACCCAACATTTTAAGAGTGCAAATAAAAACACTTCTCAGCATCTGGGATATCCGAGCGATTCGCCAGAAATATACCGATGTTTTCGTGACGTCACATCAGGTGCCAATCCTGCCTAAGCAGACGACGTCCTATATCAAGTGAACGTAACTGCAATGCAATTATTTTTAAATTATAAAGAGTTTGGTTTGTTTCACCATGACCGTATTTCACATCATTCTAAAAGGGAAGTGAAACCGTTTCTAGTAACTAAAATCTTTTGTTTGTAAAAAGTCATGATAAGGGTCAATGATCACTCAAAGAAATCACACTTTCGAATTGTAAAGCCCGCTGAATTATAGCATGGATGGTAATCGTTCCCTCTTGAAACGCCGACATGCCGCGGTGCATGCAGCTGAAAATACAATGGCATCTTTTTTTGTTTACAATCGATTGATTCCTTTATTTTTTTAACGCTGCATTTTTCATCAAAATAATACCATGCAGGAAATTTAGAGTGAGGCAACAAATAAGCATTTATACTGACGCTAGTGAAGTAAGAGAAATAAGTGAAGATGAGATGACAAAACAGGCACTGAAAATGTATAAGATGTTATGGGGCATCGTCTGCTTAGGAAGGATTGCTCCCCGGTATGACGTCACATATCTCAGCAGCGTTCAAAGAGCTCTATAGATGCTATAGCGGGGCTGTGTTATATCATTTTATAATTGATAATAATCATTACTTCAAATGTTTCCAAGCGTTGAATTTTGATAACCTTGTTCAATCTAAGCTTCACCTATGCAATAATAAAAATTAAATCAATATTCAAAATTAATGAAATTCTACTTTAACGAAACCACGACTCCCTAACCGCAACGAGGGTTCATACGAGCCTGAAACAACGAGTTGTAACTACAAGCCGAGCGATCGTCGTGGTTGACCCGGGAAGTAGATACTACCAATTGTGTGTACAGTACACATACAGATCCTGTGTTCATAATGTGTGCGAAGGGTATGACCCGGAAATTTAACATGAACAGCAAGGTCATCCTAAACCACAAGCCTGCGAAACTTTAAGTTTATTCCGTTCACATGGTGCGAAACTCCGAGGGAGGACCACCCACTGCTCGTGGTTTCGACCTTAACCACAAGCTAGCTTATGGTTCTAGAGCTACAAGTAAACTTAAATTTTCGAAACCACGTGTCCGTTCATACGGGCTGAAACTACAAGATAACTACAAGTTAACTTAAAGTTTTGAAACTACAAGCGAAACTTAAAGTTTAGCTCCCATCGTGTGAACGTAAATAATAACATCTTCTTGAACAACTACATAAGGGGTATAGTTCATTTTGTCCATGGGGATTTGTTCAGTTGTCCGAAGATTAAAATGATATATAACTCATTAGCATTGGATGTTCCTAACCCACTGTATAATGAGTAGAATGCCTAGTCCCACAGAATGTTACTTTTGAGAAGTAAGGGTTTAAAGTTTGCAGCCTATAAAAGCACTCTGACTTGCGAGGTATTATGCAAAAGTGACAAAAGGAGGATTAGAACTCAATAGAAATTTTGTAAAGGGATTATCCGATTGTCCTAAAACTTGGCATACTAATTAAGCACATCCTGCTCATACAGTGGGTTAGGAACATCCGATGCTAATGAGTTATATTATCATTTTAAAGCTGAGAATCTCCTCTTTCAGAATCAGATCTTAAAGGGAAATCCCACCTTAATGGTAAGTTGCTCTGAAAGAAAGAGGAAAAATTAGAGAAGCAGATTGGTGAAAGTTTGAACGAAATCGGACAAGTATAAGAAAGTTATGAATTTTTGAACGTTGTAATCACTATACATATCGTCACCGTTTTCACGAAGTGGCCTCGTAGTGCGCGCAGCGACAAAAGTAGATTTCGAGAATAACGCATTTTCAAAGTTAACGTTATTCAAATTGTGATTTCGGGGGTTAAACGTACATTTTCCAGGATTTTTTTTTATAACGACATAGTACAGAATTTAACTATTCTGCCCATATACTTTTTGTTTACAATAAATACATAATCAAGAGGAAATGTTGTTACAAACTGTGGGGACGGTTTGTGAAAACGACGCGTATATGGAATACGCATATTTTCGTTTTCACGAACCGTCCCCACAGTTTGTAACAACATACCCTCTTGATTATCAGCTCAGTATGTATTTATTGTAAACAAAAATTATATGGGTAGAATCAGTAAATTCTGTACTATGTCGTTATCAAAAGAAATCCTGAAAGATGTACGTTTAACCCCCGAAATCACAATTTGAATAACGTTAACTACCGTTTTCACGAAGTGGCCTCGTATAGCATGTATAGTGCGCGCAGCGACAAAAGTAAATTTGGAGAAAAACGCATTTTAAAAGTTTACGTTATTATGGTAATTTCAAATTGGCCAAATAGGTAATGTCATTGTGATGTAGTTGCGGACAACTCCACCATTCGCTCTAACACACAAAATGACTAAAATTTCATTATTTTTTTTCAAAATTCATTACTGAGTAGGATATTTTTCTTTCATGAGGACCTATAACAATATACTATCTCCAATATATTTTGAGTACTGCCCCGAGGGTAAAGGCGCTTCTGAGAAAACCGCAAATTAATGATATTTATGTGTATACGACAAACGGTTGTCCACAAGTATGTCACAATCACTGAATTCTATGGTCATAATCGACTCAATAAATTGCCCATTTGAAATTCGCATAGATGTAGTGATCTCATTTTTCAAACATCCATAACTTTCTTATTTCTTGTCCGATTTCTTTCAGACATTCATCATCCTGTTTTTCTTATTTTTCTGCTTTCACACAAATCATGCCCTTTAACTAAAAATTCATATCTGGCGACTTTTTGGTGGTTTTGTTGGTGCCTGGTCACCTGGTCAGTCAGATCTCTAAGCGAGACGGTTTCTAAGCAACCTATACTGAGGATGCGCGGCCTATAACTATTTCAATTATTTGTATGATACCTTATCATTTATCGTTCTCCTGAAGAAGAAGCCAGGGAGCGTCGAAAATCTGAGAAAATAAAACATCAAACTTACTGGCTACAATGCATTAACTGTGTGTTTGTCTTTGCCTACGTCAATGCCAATACGTGATATATAAATATATATATATATACAGTGCGTATTAAAAAAAAAGTATACCCATTTTTGGTAGCTTCATATTAAAAAGTTATAATGTCTATGGGCTTCACAACTATTTCATAGTAAAGAGCAACTTATATTCTGTTAAATGATACATTATTCATAACCGTGCTGCAACGGATGACTGAGCAGCAGGCTTTTCAAAAAGTATTGTCAAAATCATCTTGTACCAAATTTGTGCAGAAGTAACGAATGGGAAGCCATCTCTTTTTTTATGAAAGTCTATTATCAATTACTTCTGTTATTGTCAACACATGTATCCTTCCTTGTATTTTTTTCAGTCTTTTAAAGTCAGTAAACCTTTGATTTCATGCACTTTTGAGGGAAATAGCTTAATATGCACTTTATGCAGGTGAAATGGTGCAATGCAGACAGTTTTTAGTTATCATGAGACAAGAAGTTAGAAGGCTGTTAAAATAAATAGAGATTATCATATGGATTGAAACAAGGTCATGTGAAAGCTTAGATACCCTGGATCGCTTTAAACAATGAAGCATTGAAGGACTAAAGAGAATTCAACTTTTAAAAGTTTTTAGCCTGAAGTAACACATCCGTATGACTCGACCCATATTCTTTGCATTAGCCCCAACTTGGTACAAGGAGATTTTAACGACACTTTTTAAAAACGTTGGTGCTCAGTCATCTGTGGCAGGAAAGTTATGAATGAGGTATCCTTACACAGAAAACAAGTTACACTTCACCATGATATAAATTTTAAGATCACATGGGTTATAGCTTTTTAATCAGAAGCTATCAAAGTTGGGTATACTTTTTTTTTGATACGCACTATATATATATATATATATAAAATATGCAAATGTATAATAATGATGATGATGTTAATCATAAGAACAATATAATACCACTACTACTACTACTGCTACTACTACTACTACTACTACTACTACTACTACTACTACTACTACTACTACTAATAATAGATATAACGAAAGCAATAACAATAACAATGATAATAATAATGATAATAATATTAATCATTATAATAATAAATGATATGATTAATATTACTATAACTGTATTGATTAGTACTTAACCATTTAAAGAAATTGAAATGTATATTCCGATGTAAATGTCAGCCATCATTTTGTGTTTTTATACAGTTCTGATGAAGATCATCGATCGAAAGCTTGACAAATAAAGGAGGACAATAAAAGCTACGACCGTCATATATACACACACACACACACACACACACACACACACACACTAATTATTTATATTTGTACCTCGGCATCGGGTCGTACTGTAAAAGTAATATTGCATTCGTTTCGCCAGTATATTGTAGGGGATAATAGTGTCAAAGGTATTTCTTTAATCCCACACGCCCATTCTCAAACGTTGATACAATAAGGCAATGATAAGGAAAAACAACATGTAAATCATAATTTGATTACTTTCATACTTTAATCTCAACAAAGAAGAAAAGAAATGAAGCAATTGACATAGTTGTAATTACACATAACACTTAATTGAAATAGTGTGCAAAATTAATTTAAAATGTCATAAAAGTCAGGAGAGGGACGTGAAATCACTGCAACACAAATGCATTTTGTCTAGTAACTGTAAATGACAACATCATTTGTCACTATTCCGTCTCTGCATTTTAAAGATTCTTATTCTTTATTAACCGTTAATTGTGAGTTCTAAACATTTTAAAGGACACACATCTTCTCTTCAATGTATTAGCGAGTTGGATAAATTATACAACTACCCGCTCGAAATACTTTTTTCATTCATCGCTCAATAGTGCACTGAATTACACAACTAAAGTGATGGCTTGTTTAATGACATTCCTAATCTCAGTTGATATGAAGGGGAGAAAAAATTGCGCCCACACTCTCCAAAATGTACTTGGTTATATCTCAGTCACACCGCCAAAACGACTCCGAACTGACCGACTCTTGGTCATTGATGGTAATGTAAAGTTCGGTGTGTTGTCGGTGTGTTGTCGGTGTGTTGTCGGTGTGTTGTCGGTCTCGTTGGTGTGACTGGCGTATTACCGGTCTCCTAATTACCATAAAATAAACGAGATTATCATTATAGTATAAGATCTATCAGGGTGCCATTGCATAAAGACTTACTATTATAGTAACTTTGCCATCAATGGTAACTACCATGGTAACGTTGCTCAAGAGCCAATCAAAATCCAGTATTCCATGAAAAGTTACTATAATAGCAAAGTTACTATAATAGCAAAGTTACTATAATAGCAAGTTTTATGCAACGGCACCCAGATGTCGCATCTCCAAAAGCTTGGAATAAAAAAAAAAAGTAAATAGTTGCGAAATCACAAAATCCTGGCTTAAAACTTAAACTTTCTTTACTTCATGAGATTTAAAGAAAACTCTAGAATTTCTCTGTTGAAGGAAATAGAATAGAGTAAAATTACATTATATATTTCGAGTAGATGAAGTGGCCGTGGCCAGTAATGGAAAAAAGTGACTGCCGGCAAATAAATGGTCGTCTTGATCAATACTCCTATACTTGTGATTCTACCACGATTTTATTCAATGTTAAACACCTGTTAAAACAATGATAGTATATGAATATATTTGTCCATTGATGCACGTAACGATTTTTTTTTTCCTCCGGGCATCTTTCAGCCTCATCTTGTCAAACAATTGAGCAGTAAAATGCCTATGATAACCGCTTTTAGAACTTGGAACAAAATCCCATGCGCAATTCGAACAATATATGTAGTATTTATACATGTACAGTGAGTCCCCCCCCCCCCCCCCCCAAAAAAAAAAAAAAAATAACCAGACCCGGAAAAAAAAGGCTTATTGGGAACAAACTATGAGCTGGGTGAATATAATGAATTATTTTCGTGAAGTAGAAGTAACGTGTTATTAAATGATACATCAATGACTTTAATCAATACTTGTCTCAGAGCAAACATTGTTTTGAAAATGACATGTGAAAATCCATTTGTATTAGATTTTGGTAAAACCGTGAAAAACATCCTGATGTAGAAAACCGACATAATCCTTTATTTTGTTCTGCCTTATGTGGCCTTTATACCGCTCTTTTCCATTTGATGACATTGGAAGATGCCCCTAACTTGAAGTTGCAGTTCTGAACAATGCAAAAATTGATGTCAATAATGATTACAGGTATAATTTCTGAGCACGTAGAGCACATAAAAGATAACTGAAGACTCTGGTCTTAACAAGCCTTCATTTTAGGGTTTCATTTTTTTCTGGGACGCACTGTACAGGGCACGTTTAAAAGATAACTGAAGACTTTCCTCTTTAAACGAAGCTGCTTGGTTTTATTTTCTTATGCCATATGACATATAGCACTATTACACACCTCATTTTACAGCGCAATATAAATAAACGTTATCATTATTGTTACAATTTTATTACTGTTATAATAATCATTATCATAAAACTTAAGAAAATATCTATCTGAATTGGAAATAAACTAAAGATGACAAAAATAAAATAAGAATATTATGCAGCATGCTGTAACTCTTTCTCCAAAGGCCATCACATCATTTTAGTGTTTTCTAATTACACGTTAATGTACACACATCCTCTCTACCCTTTTCTAAATAATGATGTATTTACAATGAGTCAGTTATTCCATGTATATGAATATATCTCTACAATGAATATATCTTTATGTACTATGAATACGTGCATAATGATAATATTCTGGATTTACACAGGGCCTAAGACAGCTGCGATGTCTCTTTACAGACACATTATTACCCCGGTTATAGGATTCATGACTTACCCGCGCACAATGTACGCACCTTCTCTGGGGAGCATTTAAGTCATGCGCCTTTTGCAGACGCTCACAATGCTGATCAAACCACAATGACTTTTGCATCCTATCCGGGTACCCATTAAACACCTGGGTGAAGAGAAGCAATGTAGATAAAATGTCTTGCTCAAGAACTTAAGTGCCGTGCCGGGGGTCGAACCCATGACCTTTGCTTCTCCCGTCCAATGTTTAAACCATTCAACTACAACATTTCTACATATAAATTTTTAGCTTACGTTCAATCAAATACCAAACTCTAAAATCTTACTTTAACATCAAACATTATCTTTCCAAATAAAAATTCTAATGTGAATCATGCAATTATAAACTTGTATAGATGTATATACATGTACTTACGCCTGAAATTACTCCTGTTTCCACGTAGCTGCCTGTGATGCCCGAATATTACTTACCAACGCAGAGAAAAATATTTCATAATGATCAGAAAATAGCGTTGGGGACATTTAAATCATATTATAGGACGACACAAAAATTACGTCTGTGCTGCATGTGCTTTTTTGCTCCGATTTACAGGAAAAATAACCCTTTTTATTAGAAATAACAACAAAAAACAACAACAAATGTTTTAATATAAATGTATACAGTGAGGTTGCACTGATTTTAGTAGCTCTATAATAGTGTAGATCAGGGGAGCGTTTCATGAAAGGATTTGTCGGATATTTTATCCGACAAGTTTTATAAGCTACTGAAATCCTTGCATCTGATTGGCTGAGAGCAAATTTGTCAGTAAAAATCACTGACAAAACGCTTGATAAAACGCTCCCCTGGGGAGCGTTTCATGAAAGCAAGTTGTCGGATATTTTATCCGACAACTGTTATAAGCTACTGAAATCCTTGCATCTGATTGGCTGAGAGCAAATCTGTCGGATAAAATATCTGACAAGTCCTTTCATGAAACGCCCCCCCCCCCCAGACCACATATCGTTATTCGTTATACTTTGTCACGTATTGCACGCAAAATGAACAATTACTTTGATTTGGCCAAAAAAGATCCCAAATCAATTTTGGATATGTATGTAAATCTTAGTTATCGCCACTTTAAGTGATTATTATATTTCAATGATATACGTATTAACAAACAAATAAACTCAAGTAATTCAAACAGGGTTATTTTTAAATGAAATACAGGTTAACACCTTAATTGCAGGAACACATGACACATTTATCATCCATTGATTTAGAAATGATTGCACGATGTTGAAGGGTTTATAATCTGATGAAGTAAATAAGGCATATACCAATCATATACTCATCCTATATTACTCTCATGTATATTTACACATTCTATGTACAGTACACTATGAAGTAGTTCTTTAAAATAGACAGTTGAGACAATTGTGTAAATATGCATATGCTAAACATAAATTAGATGTATTAAGTATCTATTTACATGATACATGAATACATTGTAAAAGACGCACAGCCTTTTCACGAAAAAAGAAAAAGAAAAAAGATTAATGTCAATGCTGGAATAGGGTAACATTAAAGGGAAACTCTGCATTCAATATAGCATCAAAATAAAATTTGATTTTAAATTGCTTATTGAATTTTGAACAAGCCGGGAATATCATATTTACATATCAAATGTAGGATATTTACATACTTTATAGCATAATGTACTCAAATCATGACATGCACAAATAAAATTTTAAAAACACGATATCAAGAATTGAACTGTGATTTAGGCCATATGGCTTTAAGTGTTGTAACCCATTCTTTCCTATTACATGATTGGACTGTGCAAATAAAGGAAAATTTCGATTAGTTTGAGCTAATGTTGGTATTGATTTAGAACATAATTTCCTTTCTTCACAAAGCACCAGTCTACATAGTCCATGAACTAAAGGTCTGTTCATTGTCTTCTTAAAATTGATATCAACGGAATTTAGTTTATCCTGTAAAAATGTCTGTTCTCAAAAATAATCATTATTACAATCATGCGAGAGAAATGCCGATATCTACATGTAGATCATTAAGTTTTGCTTGTTTTCATTTGATAAACATTAAGCAAGCATTGTATATGGTACGATAAAATAAATAGACTGGATGTTCCATTTAAACAACCGAGATACTTGTCGTAAAAGTTTATATTGAAGATAGGTAAGCTTCTTGTCCTTTTTAATGGCTTAATTCTGGGGATTTTAAGATGATCAATAAATCCATCTGCAACTCATAGAGACAGTGGTAATAACGATCTATAGCATTTCGGACACTTTCCAACAAGAAATTACACTTCTTTAAAGTCGATATCCTCTTATCCACCGCATCCTCCGTAGATGCCATTCTTTCTCTTCTCCTTGGCTGGTCTTGCAGTAACCATCATGGACATTATAATCTACCCTAGTCACCATCATGACAGTTTATAACTGTGCACATCCTCTAACTCTACCAATCCCTTTTTAGAAAAATATTGAGAGATCGTGGTTTAGCATCTATTCATCGTAAAGACAATTAAATGCATATCCCAGCGATTATTTTCAAATAATTATTACCGTTCCAGATTTATTTGACTTTTTACAGTTTTTGTTGTTTATAATTTGAAGCTGATTCGTGATAGTCAGGCACACCTTTTGTAATCTTGCAGCAAATCTGTGGACAGGTACGAGGGGCACTCTCCAATGCCTTATGGTTCGTTTCTACAGAAGGGATAAAGCTGCTACTAGAGAATACAAAAATATCTCACACGCTTGTATAGTTGCTTTCAGCTGCCACATAAATCCAATTGGTCCACCTCTAAGAGAAAAATGAAGACGCATGCGCCGAACATTCATGCCATAGCACGATATGCTGATCATGAAGATACGGGTCCTTCTTGCCTTTCGCTTCTTCAAATGGATACAACTTGTCACGGCTTAAGTTCATACATCTGCAGCATTGCCAGCCCTATGGAGTGAAGCGAAAACGGTAAAAAATATCCATTAAATTACCGTTGAAAGTTATTTTCTAACATTTATTGGGTTATCATTCCATTAGTGCAAGTCGATCATTCTCACCCATGGTTTAGTTTCTCAGTGTGTCCACGAAAAGTGTCATAGGAAACGAAAGGCTAGGCCCAATGTGTAATCGCAAACATAATATACATGTTAGTAGCTGCTGATGGTATTATTATGGATAATAAGTGTAGAGTGCTTGTGATACACTGCAGCGAGTTAGAAGTTGGACACCAAAAGATAAACAGCGTTAAATATTAGGAGCGCTTAACAAAAGCGGAGAACAAATTAGAGAGGGGATACGAAAAATAAATGATTACATAAAAGAATCACAAAACAGAATTACTTGTTGATTGCTCCGGCATTCTGATAGTGCTTTTCGAAGTGACAGAGCGTTGCGTGTCGCGATTGATATAGCCGTTTCGCGTTCTCACACCCTTCTTTTCGGCGCAAGTTATCGTTGCAATCAGATGATGTCTAAATGAAGTGCTCATGGCATAGAGTATCATCGGGTTTATACACGATGCGATGTAGTAAAACACAGACCTCACTTTCTTCAGGTGTGTAAAGACAGGCGATCTTAATGTAGTATAATCCATGAACATGAACCACAGGTAGTACACATAGTTCGGCAGCCAGCACACTGCAAAGAGAAAAGTGATCAACATTAGGTTGAATGCCACGCGGGAGCGTGAACGGTCGCTGTTTCCTCGCCCAGTAGACCTTTGCCCCAAGATCCTACGCTTACGCAGGAGCTCGCGGGTGCAGAACGCGTAGAATGTCGTCATGCAGAACAATGGCAGCAGGTAGAGTAAAACAAGTTGCAGGACAAAGTATGTCTTGAAGTCTCTACGAAGATACGGCATTGTACAACTGTCGTTGATATATGCTGGTAACGCGACATACATTGGATAGACGCCGAATAATAAGATGGATATGAGCCAGATAAAGACGCAAATTATAGTTGTGCTTCCACTCTCTCGAACACTCCTGAGCGTGAAGGGCTTGACGATTGCTCCATATCTCTCCAAACTAATAACGGTCAGGCTCAGTGCGGACACGGCAAATGAGACGTAGTATACGCCGTGTTGAAACCTGCAGAACGCCGTGGAAGACTGGTAGGTCTGGAGTTCCATTGAGATAGTCACAGGGATGCTAGTGATGAGAAAGATAAGATCTCCAACTGCTAGGTTTGCCAGTAGAAGGTTCGGTGCCGTCCGAAGCTCTCGGACTCGGGCCACCAAGTAGATCAAGCTGGCATTAGCCGGGACACCAATCATCAGTTCAATAAATAGAACAACCGTATAAGCCACGTTTATTTCCTCTGGCGGAAATACGAGAGGAAATTTAGTGTCATTCTCGAATCCCTGATTTAGGCTCATGTTGAATGGCACATCTTCAGTTGGAGTAGTCATGTTTGCTGAAGACCAGTTGAACCTGCAAAAAAGGTTAGAAATAGAGAACAGGTGAGACATCTTTATGTAGATGAATAAATATCGTAATAGTAATAAAAGTAAAAAGTCGGCAACGTTGATTCAAGAGGTTAATGTATTTGCAATGATCTCGTACCAAATAATACAGCTATACCAATTTTTTGAATGTGAGAGTAAGGATCCAAAATTTGTAGTTAAGTCGAAATTCAGTGGGGTTTTTGTGTTGTTGTTTGTTTTAATGGAAAGAAAAACAGACTTAATCAAGTGGCTTTTATGAAATACAACATGTTATATTGAATAAACACAATCACACCCAAGATCCTCTCTGAATAGAATAAAAAACAAAGACATTGAGAAAAACACCCGAACTTAAAAATCAGAAAAGACTTCAGTCAAGACAAAGTCTTCGGACACGGCATTAATTTATACCTGCGCCTTTAGAAATTATTTGATAAAATTAAAAACTATTAAAAATTAAAAGCATTTATGGAAAACATGATTTGTGAGCTGCTAGAATGTATCAAATCGATCTCAGTCAACTTTACCAGGCAATCTGAGTATGAAGAGAATAAATGATAACATCGAACCTGGAGAAAAGAACCAAGGTCAGACTTGGGTTTCATGAGGGCCCTTTTCTATGCGAGAGCGTACGGGTAAGTTAAATATTCTACTCACAAGTCGTTTTTATATTTTTTTTTGGAGAAAGTATTATATCAGGATGTAATATTTTGAGCTCATCTTTTTTAATATAAAGCGAAATGCAACCCTCTAACATACAGAGCAAAGTATTTTTTGGTGACTGGTTTGTATGGAAGTGTGAAGGATCAGTTGCAAGCAAAAATATGGGTACACGCTTTCCCAATCAAACCGCAGAAAAGGGGAAGAGAAAAAGAAAGAAATGGAAAAAAAAAGGGGGGGGGTGGAAAGACCATACGACTCACTCACGACCACACCCTTCCCCGCTCGATCACTTTCCCTCTCTCGTATTTCATCCATTCATCTACAAAGTTTGACTCGTGTCAACCAAAGTTTGTCCTCAAGGTCTGCACCGACGTCATTAGTGGTTGAAGCTATGTTACATGAACTCGAGAGCTAGTTAACATACACGAGCATACCCACACATGCAGGCAACAGAGTAGGGTGTAGCTTTAATTGGAAATCTCGTTATCGTTATTTATATCGATGAGGTCTGACCAGCCCCTTTACATAACAACCCTCAGATTTGAAGGGGGGGGGGGGGGAACCATAAAATGAAGCACTTATGCGCAGTAAGATTCATTTATTCACCTCAGTGGTTTCCAGAATGATTTTGAGAGAAAAAAATTAAAACCACAAAAACGAGGAGCGTGAAAATTTTTTATTAACCCTACGCTCTCACGTCCGGAAATTGGAGACTCGTGATAATACGGTATGGCATGATAGGATGATCAAAATAAAAATAAAATGATTGCAGGGCCCTCGGAGATGAGGCTACACTGGGTAAACAAGACATATTTTCATGAGTGTTAACATAAAATAACATTGATCTTGTCCAGCTAGTTTTGTATCATGGGATATCGAATATTCACACTTTTGGCAAATATAAACCCGCCCAAGGGCTCCAGGGTTTCCGAATTACGAAAAACCTATAAATCGGTAAATCCATCAACATTCCTCGATTATTCCATGATTATGTAATCAATTTTCCTTATTTCATCTTTTGTCTTTTACTTCCGGAGACATAATAATATGATTTAGAGAGGTTTTGAAAGCGAAAAATCACGATACATCTGTAAGTCGCAGGATGCATTCTCAAGAAATACTGTAACAGCGGTTAATTACGAAAACATTTAACGATAGATATTTTGCATCTCCCTCACATTTCCCAGGAGCATTGGCCTTTTAGTGATAATAATATCCGCAGGATCATTACTTATGTAACCTGAATTCGATATCCCCCACCCCCCCAAAAAAAAAATTAAACAATAACGCTTCTGAAAAAGAAGCGAAGCAACCACGTGAGTCGAGCGATCTTCCTCTCAGTTTTCCCCTTCTATCTTGCTGTTTTTCTAGATATATCTATAGTTCTATAAATTTTCCACTTTTTGCCATGGGGGGGGGGGGTCTCCCTTTATAGCTACGCCTTTTATAATCTGGGCAGGGTGATCCACATACCTTTGATTAGACATTATTCTACATTTGCCACTCTCAACCCAAGTGAAGTAAATGGGTACCCCGTTGTTGGAAGAAATTCCTTGAACATGTTGAATGCTTTAGCCCCTTGTCATGGTAGCTCGGCTAAAGCAGGGGGTATTTACGATTACAAGGTCCTTAAGAAAAAGAAGAAGATGATGATTGTAATAATTGTTTTGATTATAATTTTTATATCATCGCCATCACCATCATTATTATCATATCTCAGGCACATGGGGGCATGTGTATGTTCATTAAAATCTAGTTTAATAAACATGAAAAAATAGTTACAGGACAGAATGATTGAATCATTTCGCAGGATGATGGCATGCTATATCAGTTGACCTTATTTCATGTAATTTGAGCCTTAACCTCAGGCAGGTTTGTCAAGACGATAAATTTTGTAAGATGTCATTCTTTATATGTCATTCGTCGAAATCGGAAGCTTCCTTCATTATTGTAGTCTAACATTAACCCACTGCATCCAAAACCTTAAATGTTCCTGCTAAAACGCATTTAGCGATAAATTTAGCGATAAACAACTTCTAATCGTTTTGATTAGTAAGTTTACCGGCAGAAAATGCATTTCGTAAGACTTTCTATTTCACCTTTTCTTGCGAGCGTTAAGTATCGTATTGCTTACTCTTCAAATATAACGAGTCAGCTGCATCGAATCATAGCCTACACTTTCATAATAACCTTACTCGCAACACTTCTCTTTGCATTTTTTTTTTTTTTTTACTGAAGCTGAAGGATGGCGTACGATTACTATATATTTTGGGGGGTTTTGTCGTTAGTTGTTAATCAAATGTATAAATTCAATTTTCGCGCAATACTCTGTCAGAAGGCCATATCAAAAAAGAAAAAAAAGAAGAAAAAAAAGGAGTTTGCATTGGTGTATTGCCATGCTCCTCTCAGCAGTATTATCAGTCGGAAATATTGCTTAATTACTATGCAGATGCACTTGGTAAGCTGTGCATTACAGTTTTGATTGTGACTCCAAAGTCTTTCAACTATTTCAAAACATTCTTATTGATGTTTAAAAATGAACCATTTAGCCCATTTTGTGTAATGAAAAAGTGCATTACATAATGCCGGCTTCCGTCTAGACCAAGCTGAGAATTGATGTAAGATAATATGTACAGTAGGCCTTTATCTTAATGTTGATGATTTTCTAAGGCCCATGCACTTCCAGTTTTATACGTTAATCATGCTTTGTATATAGTATAAGTTAAAATTACCGTGGGTTTTCTATTTAAAAAAAAGTAGGTCACCTTTCTCCCAAGTTCAATAAAATGTTTAAATGAATAGTTATAGTTTGGATTGGTACAAAGTGTATTCAGCTAAATGATCTTCTTGTTCTGATAGTTATCACGACTGGCATATCGCGTACTAATTAAACCTACCAATCAAAGTGACAATGCCCCGAGGTTACAATGGAACATCAATCTGATCTTAAATGTTTAAATTAAAGATTCAGGTATTCTCATGGTGTCCATCCATTTTATGTGACGGGATGACACCAAGAATAGGGAAAGAAAATGGAGAAACGATGTACAAGCATTAGAAACACTGCAAGAAAAGGGAAAGGGAAAACTTGGAGGTCAAAAGACGTTTGTGGAGAGGGAAGGGAGGAGGCATCCCTTCCATCCCAGGGAATCGGTGCCTATATTTGGAGGATTGGATATTTGGTCGTGAATAAATAATAGCATATCGAAATACTGATGGTTTATGCAGAAGGTCAATCCAAGCTATCACACCTTGACAGGCGCTAAAGTTGTGTATGCCAATTTAAAAGTGACGCTCGATATACAACCATAAGCTTTTTTTGATCTCATGTCAAAACCTTCTACTTTATCAAATCAATTTAATTATTTCAGAACGGAGTGATTTTCACCTTGAGAACCTTTGCCATATATATATATATATATATATAAAGACTTTTTGAAGTGACATTTGCTTTTGAAAGGTGGCGTCCAGATTGAAATAAATGTCAGATTTTTTTCAGTTAGTGTTTAATCTTTCTGTAGAAAAAGAAAAGTTTCCATATGCTTAGAAAGTAGCAAAGGTGACACCTGTTTACCAGAAGGGGAAAATATCTACCTGGCAATTACAGACCCATATCGATTCTACCAGTGCTGGGAAAAATCTTTGAAAAAATAATAAATAATCGTGTAACTGATTTTTTGGAAACGAATGATGTCCTGTTTGGTTTTCGTATGACACATAGGACTAACTTGTCTTTGATTAATCTTGCAAAAGCATTACTGCAAGACTGAAATGAAGGTAGAATAATACTTGGTATCTTTATTGACTTTCAAAAGGCTTTTGATACTATCAACCACAGAATTCTCCTTTAAAAAATATCACATTATTGAATCCGTGGAATAGCTTGGAATTGGTTTGAAGACTATTTTTTTATAAATCATCCCAGTTTGTTCAATACAAGCACGAGACATCTGTGGACTTAAATATAACATGTGGTGTCCCTCAAGGCTCCGTACTTGGACCAACACTATTTTTTACTTTATATGAATGACTTACCTAACTTCACAAACCTTTTCAACTTCAGATTAATCGCTGATAACTCGAACCTGTTTCATACTTTTAATAATAATCAAAAAGAAATTGATTTCGAAATGATAAGTGAGAATTTAGAGAATGGTGTAGTGTAAATAAAGTCACAATTAATCTACAGAAAACGAGTTATATGGTAATGAAATCAAAAAGTAGAACAATATATCAGCAAGGATATATGAGAATATCAGGATCAGACATTAGTGAGGTTTCTATTACACATTTGTAGGCATTAAAATCGATTGTCACCTTTCATGGAAATAACATATTCAGAAATAAACAAGTGTATTCTAAAATAAAGTAGGCATTCTGTTTGAGTTTAGACATTTAATTCCAAAGAATATACTTGTGTTATTATAAACCCTTAAAAAGTTCTGCAATTTAGGTTTAAGCATTGATATCTCTCTTGTTACTGTATCATCATACCTGAATTTAGTATCACTAAAACGCCTGTTTATTCCGCGGTACAATGATGCCCCATTTGTATTGATTATGTAATCATGGAATGTGTACTACACCTGAATATGGGGCCAAGTCAAAATTGAAATGTTGCAAAATGAATTGTTATTGTCAACAGTGAATTCTTCTTCTTTCGAGGGTGGATAGTGTTTTGAGTGAGGTTGAGGTGGTCATTCATAAACGAAATGATGTTTTCTTCTTTTGTTTGGAAGATGAAATGTGCTTTGATTCTGTATGAAACTCCAACACAGTGATAATCCCACTATCGTTTGATTAAAACACATTCCATCTTTTAAACAAAAGGTAAAAACAACATTGCGCTTCATGAATGACCACCTCAACATCATTAAAAACGAAATCCGTTCTCCAAATAAATTAATAATTCACTGTTGACAATGCCTTTTGCAACATTTTACTTTTGACTTGTGTTTTAATTAGTCCATTAAAACACACTTCATCTTCCAAACAAGAGATGAAACATCATTACATTCATGAATGACCACCTCAACATCACTAAAACACATATTCATCCTCCAAACATTACAAAAGAAAATGAGAATTTATTGTTGACAATAACAATGCATTTTGCAACATTTCACTTTTGACTTTGCCCCATATTCAGTTGTACAGCACATTCCATGGTTAAATAGTCAGTACAAATAGGGCATTATTGTAGAGGGGGATAAACATGTTTTTCAATGATACCAAATTATAATATGATTATATAGTAACAAGAGAGATATCAAAGTTCAAACTTGACTTGCAGAACTTTTTTGAGGGGTTTATAAAACTTGTATACATTCTCACATCTTTTATGGAATCGAGGTGTGGGGAGTAATTACGAAAACAACCTAAACTGTAAATATCTTTGTTAAAGACCCCAAAACTCTTTTCCAAAGCCTAGGAATAGTCTATATTTTTCGAATTCTATGATCTTCTTTTATCAACATTTATGTATGATCTATTGAAAGGTATATTATCACACTCTTTAGTAGATTATTTTCAAATCATATAGCACAGATATGCAAAATGGGAGAAAGAAAATGGTTTACTCTATTTACCAAAATGTAAGACAAGGCAAGGACAGTTTTGCATCATGTTTGATGGACCAAAACTGTGGAACAATCTCCCAGATGAAATCAGATTATAAACTTCAAGGTCAGCCTTTCGTAGATAACTTTCCAGCTAACTTCAATGTAAATGATGTAAACTAAAAACTTCCCTTTTATTTTTATATTTGTACCTTCCATCACCTACAATTGATTGGTGATCTACAGTATATAGCTTATATAGGCTTAAGCCTAAACATCAGTTTATTTGCATCTACTTTTATCTACTTATCTACATTTCTCTTTGTGTTCTTTACTACTTGTAATACAAATATCTGTATAATTAAATGTGTTATTCCTATAACAATTTTCACTTTATTGTTACACTTCATGGACATAATAGTTATTGCAGTTGTTTAAGGGTTTTTATTTTATTTTCTCTGTTTACATAAACTATCATTGTAATTATTGTTTTAAATAAAATAATCGCTTTTTATGTTTTTTTTCCCTCTGTAATAAACTAAAAAATATAATATTATTTGTATATATTTTTACATACAAAATAAAAATTGTACATGTAGCTACCGAACAAAGTGCTAACTTCTAGTTCAAGTTAATAGCTTCACCTCAGTGTTAACGCATCTACAGTGTGTGTCAGTAAAAAAGAAACCCATATTCAAGCCCCAATATTTAAAAAAAAAGGTGAAATCGCTGAAATATGAAAGTTGAAAATATCTTATTTAATTTGATATGCTGCTCACATAATTGCGATCATGGATGACTGAGCGCTGGCCATTTTTAAAAAATATTTCATTATTTGTGAGTGCATTTGACTGGAATGGAGATCATTCAACCAACCTAGGGTTTACCATCCATTTCATTCAAAACTTGAGTAGAGGCAAATTTGACATGCATCAGAAAGAATGTTACTGTTCAGCTGTCCAGAGTCGGATTTCATTGATCAAGGTGTCAAATTAAAGGAAGCAGGATAGGCAACAATGTGAGCACCTTGGTTACACATAATTAGAACGATATTTGCGGTTGATTCTGGGCTTCCTCTTTACTGACTCACAATGTACATCACATTTAGCTAAGCTACGGTGACAAAGGTTCGTACGAACGATGCGTTCGTACGAATCTCACTGGTCTTACGAATTCCGGAGTTCGTAGAGATTCGTAGATGGGGCATAGATTCTTATGGCCTTCTTACGAAGTTCGTACGAACGCCGTTAATTCGCAAGAACAACTTAAGACCTTTTTCAGCAACGAAGTGATTTTCGGTTATACAGTGGTCCTAGAGTTCGTACGTTTTTCATAAGAATGCCTTGAGTTATTCTTTCGTCAGACTTACGGCCATCTTACCATTTTTGTTGTCGCAAGATGGCGGTACGTGCAACTCACGGCACTCTCAAGTCATTCGTAAGAAGATCTTACGATTTTTTGTATATTTTGTCGGGTCGCAAAAAGGCGCTGCCGTGAACTGTCGAAAATTCTGTGACTGTTGAAAGTTTCATACTTTCAAGATGGCAGTAGTGCCAAGGAGACTACAACTGCAGCTGTGTACCTACGCCTTACGAGCACCTTAACGCCTTAAAAACGCCAAGAATCGTTCGTAAGAGCGCCGTACGAATCTCCGTTTGAATCTCTCATTTGACGAATGACTTGAGAGTGCCGTAAGGCGTTCTTAGGAACGCCGTAAGAGCCCTCTATGAACAACTTACGGCGTTCTTACGATCATCGTAAGAATTTAAGGCTTCTAGAATTGTCTCTCGACCCTACAAAATCTTGCGTGGTTCCTACGATGTTCTTACGACGTTTGTACGGCCGCCTTACGAAGAGGGAGTTTCGTACGACGTTGAAAAAAATCTTGGACAAGAACATCGACCAGGCTGCGAACTTATGAACGGTCTACGGTCTACGAACGCTGCTTTTGTACGGCCTTTTTGAGAAGATCTTACGAAATGGTCTAAAAATCATTCGTACGGCGTTCGTAGCAGTTCTTAATGGTATTTGTGACCGAGGCTTTAAGTGTATATCATGTGCATTCGACTTTATGTAGATCTATGACTACATATTGTAAATCCATTTATGTTATAATTCATGTATTCAGTGTGAGTGAATAAAAAGAAAACCCAGATTCAATCCTGAAAACCGTTGCAACCAGTACATGTAGATTTCATCAGAGATACTCACATTGTAGCCTATCATGTTTCCTTTGATTTGATGCCTTGATCAATAAAATCTGATTATGGACAGCTGAACAGTAATTTTTTAAAATCCTGTTTCATGTCAAATTTGCCTCTGCCCAAGTTCTGAATGGAATGGATGGTCAAACCAAGGTTGGTTGACTGGTATCTGTTCCAGTTGAATGCACTCACAAATAATGAAAGTAACTCCTCAACATCATTCAGCCAAAACTTGGGCAAATACAAGTTTGACATGCTTTTTTAAAAATGGCCAGTGCTCAGTCATCCATGATCGCATTTTGGTGAGCAGCATATCAAATTAAAGGATACATTATCAACTAACATACCATTGTAAAGCATTTCAGCGATTATATTTGGTTTTTAAAATATTCGGGCTTGAATATGGGTTTCCTTTTTTTATTTACTCATGCTGTATATATTACTTTTTAGTTAAAGGAAACCAAAACCCAAGGAAAGAATCAATGTTATTGGAAAGTGAAAATTCAGAGAAGCACTTTACAAAAAGTTTCATTAAAATTGGTTAAAAAATGAGAGAGTTATGGAAGTTTGAAAAGTCTCGTTTTACTTTCTATGGGGATCCTCAAATTGGCAAAATTGCTTCAAAATGGCTGATTTTGTGAACAACTCTCCATTTGTTTTGTACACAGATTTTCAGATTTTCCCCATTATCTTTCAAGGTGCAGTTAATCTCCTTCTGAGCTCAACATATATAATGGGAAACTGTATTTTACACCACATATGTCGAGTTCAGGAGGAGACAAGGAGCACCCTGAGAGATAATGGGGAAAATCTGAAAATCTGTGTACAAAACAAATGGAGAGTTGTTCACAAAATCAGCCATTTTGAAGCAATTTTGCCAATTTGAGGATCCCCATAGAAGGTAAAATGAGACTTTTCAAACTTTCATAACTCTCTCATTTTTTAAACCAATTTTAATGAAACTTTTTGTAAAGTGCTTCTCTGAATTCTCACTTTCCAATAACATTGATTCTCTCCCTGGGTTTTGGTTTCCTTTAATATGTATATGTATTCATGTGAGATTATTACTCTTTAGTGCATTGTATTTTTGTTCATATTATACTGTCATTTATGTGATATTTTGGTAATGAAATCAATCAATCAAACTTTTAAAAATTCTATATCGACCATGCAGAAAGCATGGCTGATTATATCAATATTTAGATTCATTTTTCCAATTTAATAATGTTCTTAAGATGCTATAGATTGACGTTTGCTCTTACTACTAAAGATACATCCTTATATAGGTATAAGAAGTCCATGTTCTGTTATTTAAGAACAGATGAATGTAACTCATCACCTCCCATTATTTTTTAAATGCTTGACTCTACAAAACTAGAATTTTCTTGCTATCTATCGACAAAATTTGAGTAAAATCCAAAGCTTTGGTAGGTTCGCCCGAATCGTACATGCTCTCTAGATGCGAAATGCCTGCACAAAATAAATGTTAGTATTTTTGGTGGAATCTCCTACTGTTGATTGGTATTATGTGATGTTATAACTATGCTACTGCAGTTTTTAACTACTTTCAATTCGATAATGAACGACAGATAGATGACAGACGGACATTTAAACAACAAAGACAACGAAACCAACCTCCTAGAAGAAAATCTATACCGGAATACTTAAGAGACCAATGGACAGGAAAAAGGAGAAAATGGGCAGATAATATTAAAAACATCCTTTTTTGCCTAAAGTCCCTCGTCTTGCTTTACGGAGATTAATCTTCCTTAGTCATCTGGCAACACGATGCGCCGTCCAATTACTCCAAACGTGCTCTTTAAATAATGCAACAAAGATGACGGACTCGGCTTGTTTGTCGTGTCCGCTTTCACCTTCAAAATCATACATTTTCAGAACACTAATCTGTCTGTTTTTCGTCGAGAAATGAAAGGGATTATTATCTTTATATCACGAAAGCGTAATCGACATTCATGTGAAATCCAATAAAAAATATTTCAGTACGATTAAAGTCATATATCTACTTGGTGTGTTAGAGGTGGCGTTTTATTGGTTTAAAGCGACAGCGGATGTTTGCAAGTCTCTTTTTTTGTTTTTTTTAATCTGATGTTCAACTTCAATAATCTTGGATTTACATGAGTCAATACGAACTGTCATCCGTTCAGAATGTTCAATGACAACAAATAATTGATGTAGTCACAATGCTAGTAATGATATGATATTCTTCATCCTCATTATATCTGTTGATACGTTGTTGGATTCTTGATTAATTATGACAGATAAAGAAAACAACAGGGGATGCTAAATACTAGGTAAAAATCAAGGCAAATACACAGGAATGTGATTGATCTTGTCTTTCCTTCGCCGATGTTTCCCTGGAACTATTCTTCAAAAAAAAAATAATCTCTCCTGCAATTTTTATTCATCATTCATCACAAGTACAATCTCGGCTCATGTGACATCGTGTACATAGAAAGGTTCTTATGTAAAAATCGACCGCCTATGCTTGGCAAATAATTTACCAAGTTACTTCCACCATGTGAAAACCACACCCTATTAGGCCATTTTCCATTCCCCTATTCCCCGTAGAAAAACGGACCACTGATATTCTTCAACAGTATTAGATCCAGGTATAGTTTAGTATGTGTCTAGGGGCCTGTAACATAAAGTGATACAATCAATCTTACGATTGATATCAATCGTAAGTCTATGGCAAATCATGTACTGAAGAGTTACAATTGATCGTAAGATTGATTGTATATCTTTATGTTACAGGCTCTAGATTAGATTTCGCAGCCTGGTGGAATGTTTTCAGTGGACAGTGTCCGGGGGGGGGGGGGTTGTAAGTTTCGTGAGGAATATTTTACATTAATATTTTATACTTTATAATTACTGACATTATATTATTGTGTCATTTTACATTGGGGAATTGCAAAAGAGACGTTATGTGGATAGGCTACATGTTTCCTATAGTCTTGCATACTTATATCAACGACTGATCCTTATTCTTATCCTAAATCATCTTCACTCGCACGGAGAACACCACTATGCAATTTCGATACGACTCAGATTGCAATACTGTTTTAAAAAAATTCTTAAAGAATTAACAAACTGTTTAAAAACTATACTGATTTTCGAGGTGGGGATGTATTGCCAATCCTAAGAATTTCATATTCATTTACCTTATGCCGTTTAATCAATACTTTACAGCAACAACAAATATAGGGCCATTTATTTTGTTCTACCGTTTCTACTAATGTATAATTCATTTAAATTGTAAAATATTTTTAAAAGATATCCAGAACACAAACGCAACACACACCCACAAACGCGCACACGGCGCCTGATATATAATAGCATTTTCTTCCAGTGACATTTTTTTTAGGTCAGGGTGTCGTGACTCACTTGGCCATAAGTAGGTAGAAAATGGGAGCATACTGACCATGTTGAAAGGAATACAACAAGGTGCTCACTAGATGCAGGTGCATTTAGCCTAATGAATAATATAAAGTTTACACATGTGGGCTAGTTCACCAAAGTTTCGTCATTAAATTAGGAGTTGACCTTCGTCCTAGAATCACTCATTGCTATCTCAATCTCCTATTGTGCTTTCCATACAAAATCTGCAGTTTATAGTCTGTAACATTGTCATATTCAATGAAAACAAAATATTCTTCACAAAAAAGTCAAATGAAACACAATCCATTTTATATTTCCTTGGAGAATAAATTTTTGACAAATGTAGATACCGAAATCTGAAGCATGTATGATTAAGGGGAAGGAAGTGCCACAGGCGAAGAATCTTATAGATCATTCCTCCCTCTGATGCCGTAAAAGACATCGAGAAACTGCCCTAGAGTAATCATTTTGCAATCACTAGTAAAACCGTACACTATTAATGACCATTTACTCTGAAATATAGGCACCAAGAGCAGTGTATAAAGGCAACGTCACGTAATACTTCTTAGAAGAAAGGACATGCAGTGCAGATATAGGCCTACTGGGTGTCGAAATTGCCACTCTTTTAAATCTTTAATTACTAAATAGCCTTTTATTCATTTTCGTTGAACTAAACAGCTATTTATTGTACAAATGTGATCTATAAAGTTGTTTGTCTACACAAGGCCGATTTACTTAATCTGAGAAGAAACAGAACTTTTTAGATATTGAGAATATTTAACTCAAACTATTAAATTTTTTAAAAGAGTATGTGACGGTATGTGCGTGTGTTTGTGTGTGTGTGGCGTGTGCCCTTACATACATGCAGTGTGGGGTACAGAGAACCAAAGAGCAAAATGATGGTCTTTAGTTCGTCATGCTTGTGGGGTACAAAATATTGCTTGCGGGGTACAAAATACAATAGGAGAAAACAATACAGTTCCTCCACAAATCAATGTGTGTGTGCACCCATGGTGTAAGGGCTGTGCGTGCGGATGTGTGCACAGTGTGTGGGTCGACCTACAAAGACCTTTCATCATTCAACTCGTAAGGACAAAACACAGGCACACACCCCTTCAAACATCCCACCCCACGCTTACATTTTTCTTCGCTTACAACATGCTCGTTGTCTTCTGTTTTCGGAGGGGGGGGGGTATCCACTCCTTTTCCTTCCTTTACTTTCGTCCATTATTTCCTTGACTTTCTAGATTCATGAATATCGTGATGCCTTCCTTCCTGTATCTTCCCACAGGCAAGTGAATAGGGATGCGACAGGCTAGTAATTGAATAACACCCATCAATTATATCGATTAATCCACGCAATGTGACGCTACGAAATTTAGATAAAATTTTAAACTATTGCGAACAATCGATATAAGGTCAGTATCAAGCCCTTGCAACTATATGGTTTTGATTGCACCTAACTTATCCGTTAATCAAATATTTTTTTTCCTACTGACATTTGGAAGCTATCGGGCAACTCTGGTTTGTTTAGAGGTGACAGGAGAAAGAGAGACGTGTTTAAAGAGGAAAAAAGCGAGAGAGTTAGAGATGTTTAAAGAGGTGGAAACATTTAAAGTGAAGAAAATGAGAGAAACATCACGATACATGATTTAATATCGGATCATAAAATCGCTAATATTCATCGTAAAAGGAGAACAAAAACTATGTCAAATTCATGAAACCAACGGCTTCGAAGGAAACTCTTAATACGCAACAAAAATTGTGTTGCCGAATGTGGTATCTGATGCAATAAAACACTGTTTAAAAAGATTTGATTTGATCTGACTATCATTACAAAAAAAAGACGAAAAACAACGTGCTCTTATACATTACTGACTTCCGAATGCTATTTTGAGGACGTTGGCCATAGATTTTTTTATAACTCTAATGAAATTTTTCTCGAAAATACAAATGATAAGACTCTTTCCAAGGAGGAGCATCAGATCCTCGAGGCGATTCGTGTTGACGAATGTGATGTCCAAACACTCGATACAATACAATTAAGACTGACCGATCGCGTTTATCAAATTTTTTGTTCCAGACTCATCGCTGTTATTACAAAGAAATAGATCTCGCTGTGCCACCAAAGCAGTAGGCCTATAATGGATGTTGAGACAAAAGGGATACGTCACTTGTAGGCCTGTTATATAATTATTTTTAAAATTTATAAATTCAAGTGGGATGTTGTGATGGATTGAAGGACTCCCTTCTCCCGACTCCCGTGCAAGATTAGTTCGGGCCCAAATAGAAATTCGTAATAATTTCAAGGATACAAGCGATGTGTTAAGAATTTCCTGAGCGCGGTAGAATGTGTCGATCGATTAAGAGATTAAAAGCGGGAATCAGTCATCACATTAAAGTATGCTGAAACTCGCTTTCCCATGTTTCCGGATCTACAATACAATCCCAATGAATGATTAAAACTGAGTACTCCCATTAAACTAGCTGTCTATCGTGTTAACGCAGGCTCACCTTGAGAAGACGATTTAAAGACCATTTTAGTTCAGCTTAAAGTGATTGATTAACTTTGCCCAGGACTGAAAAAAAAAATCACTGTTCCAGCTAATGCTGTAATCATAATTGCAAGCCTTTAGGTCAGACAGGAATCGCCTGAGTTTTACAAGCTGATCGGTCGTTTATATATCAAGATATTTACGATTGAACATTGATGTCGGGATAGAGTACCACCGAACCCTGAAGAACTCTTACGGTTGGCATATACCTCGCTCTATCACAGAATACCGTACGGGCTGGAAACCCGCTCTGAAATCGCCAAGCGCCGGAACTTGGTTTTTGTGACTGCAGCGCAGCGAAGAAGCCGAGCGACTTGCGCTAGCGATCGATCACGATTTTCTCTTTTTTAGGATAGTAAACGGGTTCCATTTTCTCTCATACTTTCACATATCCTTAATTATATATGTAGTTAGAGGACTGCGCACAATTCACTTGCATTTGAGCTGATTTCACAATTTTTCACAAAGTTAATCAATCCCTTTAATGTAAATATGTTTTAGTCACATTTATACCAAATCTTTGTTCCTCTGTGGGGGTATAGAACAGTTTTTCTCAGACACTGATAGAAGAATTTCTCATATGATCTACCTCATGGATATTTTGAATCCAGATGTGGTACTCGGATGCAAAATCACGAAGGAAGTATATACACCAGCGAGTAAAACGAGTGAATGTTAAAAAATATGCTATTACATGACCGATTTCATGCTTATGCAACACTGCATCATGCATATGCTCCAGGGCCTTCACACCTTTTCTTAGGGGTGGGTCTCGCGGGCTGTCGTTCTACTGGGATGTCCCGAAGTTAAACTACACCGTAAATTAGATTTATACAGGTCACTTTTTAGCATGTCACAATCAGCTCCTTCAGTTAAAGGTCATGTAAAGTTTTGGTAAGCCCTCAAAAACTGTTCGTCAGATTTCTTCAATTTTTGTTGATAAATAGCAAGATACTAGCAATACTAAGACACCGTGAAGATTTCGCCTCCTAAAGTTTATTATTAAACAAATAAGAGGCAAAAACTAATTTATGTGCCGGGACAGGCACGTAAAATCCCAACAAAGGCAGCATGTGCTATACACTGTACACACACGTGTAAAACCAATAATGAGTAGCTACACACAGTGCACACACGCTGTCTCTATGCGAAGCCCCAAGATTGCTGTGCGGGGAGCCGTCGGGGTGGAAGCGTCTTAGCATAATGGCAGTGATCAAGCATTTCTGACAGATATTTACACTGAAATTCACCAGAAATCATAGATGGAATACCAAATGATCTCTTACAGACATCTTTTGATACAAGGAGAACAAAATGAGACTATATTTAACATGTTTCTTTTCAATTTCCTTTTTGCTACCAATACTGTAAATGAGCTTTAAACTAACAATCTTCCGCCAATCCATTTCGAGATTGTTGTAATGATCCACTCTCTACTCAGTAAAGGTTACTTCATTCATATCTATTAGTCTCATTCTTGTAATTTATCTTAGAATAAACATTGTTGAAATGATATTTAAATGCAAGTTGGCATAGCTGATGAGACGGGCAAATTGTTCAAGAAATGTAATGGTCATAATTATATTGGCATGGTTCCTTCCGTAAAAAACAGAAGATATCTTCCATACTCAAGAACTAGAAAAATGTTTCAAAGTCAAGGAATGGGAGAAACTTTTAAAACCCGAGACAGAGAATTTAAAAAATTTGATCCGAATGGTGCGTTGATCGATACCACATTGTATCAAAATCCGAATGTTGTTTTTATTTCCCCCACAAGGCACCCTCAGAACGTTGGTCAGTTGTTATCATGGAATAATTTGACTGCGTTGAGGGTACATGCATAAGTATTCAACATTCGAAAATCTTTTTAGTACATTTAACACAAAAATGTATAGAAACATTATTTCGAAAGTACATATTGCATATACGAGAACTGAATCTGCAAGGAAAGATACATTTTACCTGTGAAAGGAAGATTTTACATACATGTGTAAAAGTTTCAAACAATCAGATGTGCATCAAAAGGTCTGTACATAGTATTATTCAAAATATTCAGTAAAACTCACATATTTTAGATCGCACACTGTACAATTACACATCAAAATTAATATATAAATCCTCTAGTTTGCACAATTGGAGAGTGTTAGGAAGATTTGTATTCTTTTTAATGCATTCCTTTTTAAAAAGATATTTCCTTCTGATATTTCGTTTATATCGTAACATACGCTTTTCTACGCACTTCTCTGTTATTTATTACTCTGTTATAAAATCATTTTTTTATATGTGTACATTTACCTATGAAAGAAGAATTTCTGTTACAGTTACAGGTGAATCAGTGAATTCAAATAATTCAAATGATTTAAATAAACATTGCCATTTGATTTGGCAAATTGGCAAAGATCGCGTAAGACCACTGTAACGCTCTGGCATCAAAACATCATGAACTCGATAGTTGTCACATATGTTTCATGCTCTGCATTTTTTGAAATCCTTTTTGGACATGTGTACGCCAGGACGAGTGTGGCAGAATTCATGAAATACTGTGGAAGCTGGAAAATAATGCTTAGGTCAAAGCCTTTGTGCTTTGTTGGATTTTTGTAGCATAATTTTAAAAAAATTATAACTTCATTATTTAAATTTGAAATCCAACCTTCATTAGTCATCATCATTCCTTTTTGCACTGTGCTTTAAAACAAAATGAGCACTAAAAGATAAACTTGAGTTCTAATCATGCGATTACATTGTAAAAAAAAAAAAACTTTCTCAAAGCCATTGGGAAAGGTTGATTATGTGTACATAAAAATAGGTATATACTGTGAGGTTTCGGAATTATCAAAATAATAAGAAATTGACCTAAACTCACTGAAAAGTGCATACACTGCCCACGGAAATGGGTATATGGGATAGCACACATGCAGCACGAATGTTCGGCCCAAACACTTGTCATATTTCGAATATGAGGGCATTTGAAGAGCAATCCTTTTCAGGAGACAATATCTTCTATAATCTTCTTCCAAATTGACACGTAAGGAATGAGAAATCTCATAAATTATTTTTCACCTTTCCCAAAACTCAGCCTTCTCTTTAAACGGAGAATTGCATGAGTTCACGTTGTCATGGTTGTAGTTATACTGACCTTCATTATGGAAAAAAAATAACTCGATGTCTTGATAGCTTTCCCAAAGGGAGTGTCCGTTTTCAATGTTTTGAGAACCTGTAAGCCCACTCGTTTGCGATGAATAAAGTGCGCAAACGCATTGTATACACTTCTGTGGCTGAAGGTGGTTCATACGGGACTTGTGGTTTCGAAACTGTAAGTTAACGAAACAACGACTCACTAACCACGACGAGGGTTCACACGGGCCCGAAACAACGATGCTCGTTGTTCTGAAACTTCAAGCCGATCGAGCGATCCTCGTTGTTAACACCGGAAGTAGATACTACCGACTGTGTGTACAGTACACATACAGATCCTGTGTTCATAATTCGCGTGAAGGGTATGACTTGGAAGTTTAACATGAACAGCGAGGTCATCGTTAACTACAAGCTTGCGAAACTTAAAGTTTATTCTGTCCACACTGTCCGAAACTGAGACGAAGGACCACCTGCTGCTCGTGGTTTCGGCGTTAACCACGAGCTCGCTTGTGGTTCTATAGAACTACACTACGAGCGAAACTTAAAGTTTAGCTCCCTTCGTGTGAACTTGATCGCATCGGCTACCGTCTGTGACGTCCTGCAGACTATGATAGACTACCAACCAAGTTAGGTCACAATAGGTATGTTCATACGGGACTTGTGGTTTCGAAACTTTAAGTTAATGAAACAACGACTCACTAACCGCGACGAGAGTTCACACGGGCCCGAAACAACGTAGCCTTTTGACAAGGCCCTCGTGACTTGGCTATTTTTCTCGGCAAGTAAGCTAGTAATGGCTGCATAACAAGACTAGCCGCCAAGCCCGGTGAATGCGCGATCGAGCGACGTGGGTCGCGAGGGCCTTTTGGAACCTGGCTTGTATTTCTTATGTTATCCCTTGTTCCTAGCGAGGATCTGCTACCTTATAGGTAGGAGCCAATCAGCGAACGTATCTTCGCATGACGTCAGCATAAATTTGGTGTGCAAATTCGCCTTCATCTCGGCACCCCGTGCAAGCTACATCAATCATGGAAAGCAAGCCCCGCAGATACCGTTGTGATTGGTCGATAATCCTCGGTAGGCGTGTTAGCATACGAATGTCAACTCGTGAATAATTCATATCGGACGATGGAAACCCAGGTTCCAAAAGGCCTCGCGACTGAAGTCGCTCGATCGCGCGTTCACCCGGGCCGTGTTGATTCTTTTCGTCGCCGGCTAGTCTCATCTCAGGCACAGCATGACGAGGAAAATAGCCAAGTCACGAGGCCTTGTCAAAAGGCTAGAAACAACGATGATCGTTGTTCTGAAACTACCAGCCGAGCGATCGTCGTTGTTAAAACCGGAAGTGGATACTACCGAATGTGTATAGAGTAAACATACAGATCCAGTGTTCATAATTCGCGCGAAGGGTATGGTCCGGAAGTTGAACATGAACAGAGAGGTCATCGTTAACTACAAGCTTGCGAAACTTAAAGTTTATTATGTCCGCACGGTGCGAAACGGCGGGGACCACCCACTGCTCGTGGTTTCGGCGTTAACCAAGAGCTCGCTTGTGGTTCTAGAACTACAAGTAAACTTAAAGTTTCGAAACTATGAGTCCGTTCATACGGTCTGAAACTACAAGATAACTACAAGTTAACTTAAAGTTTTGAAACTACAAGCGAAACTTAAAGTTTAGCTCCCTTCGTGTGAACCTGACTAATGTAAAATATGTTCCTTCCATGGTTAACGGACGATATTAAAGAACGTATTCATCACTTTGCAAACTCTGTCTGAAAGCTACTAGAATCCCGAATAAAAAGGAGTTACTATATACATAAGAGATCAATGCATCGTGCTTTTCTTAGCTCCAAATCCTCTAATGAAACCGTTAACACCGGTTTTGTTGAGCTACAAGCTATTATTTAAAAAAAACTTTCAAAAAACCGCCCAACGGTCAAATGCCTTGACAGTTCTAAAGGCTCTAAAAAAAACACACAAAAAAACCTATCGTTATTAAACTCGAATCCTGCACGTATATCTATAAATCATTATTCCCAAAGAGGTACTTTTCTTTCATCACTCCACCCCTTCCTTTCTATCTGTCTATGCATGAATATTTATTGCATATATTTTGTTTCTACTTTAAAAGGGCACGGAATTTAATGTAGTAAATAGATGACAAAATAATGACACAATTAAAGTCGTTTGAAATATTTCCTGTTCGGTTAGACTGTTTGGCCGAAATTTTCCCGAAATCGAACACGTTAAAAGTGCAGATACAGTCATGTACACTTGTTTATATTGCATGATTTAGAGGTTTACTGGAAACAAGATTATAGGGCAACAGTACGGAATTCCTCAAAAAATTATTGTGTCGTGGTTCTTCTTCTTCTCCTTCTTCTTTTTCTTCTTCTTTTTTTTTGAAAATCAAATCTACTTTCCCTTAACAAACGTATATCATTTTTTCTCAAAACCTTAAAAATCGTAGCAACGTATGTTTGCCTGACCGTCTGGTCAATGTACTACTAATCATTCAAAGAAATCAGCTTTATGATATAGTGTGGACGTCATAACCAACCCATGGACAAAATATGGATAATCCCACTTGTTCACAGTAATCAAATCGTCCATAGAAGTGTGCTCCTCAATTCCACATGATATGGTAGAAAATGTAGAGGGACTTATATTCTTAAATACTCACTGGAATTTTTCATGGATTTCCACAATCAATAATTCATTTATCAAATATGCATCAGGAACCTATACCTCGGGGTGAATGAAAAAAGGGACAAGGAGGTGAACAAAAACACACGGTCACAATACAATATTAGATTTTTTAAACCGCAAATTTTCCAAGCAAATGAACAAGCTTGGCATTTCTATATGACAACTACGTGTATGTCAACGTGACACAGTGAAAGTGTTAGCCAACGACATCATTTCTTTTGCATATGGGAGGAATAAATTAAAAACAATAAAATTGACAACGAATTGCTATCCCTATAGTTCTGTCATTGCTTCATTATTAAAGATGAAAATATCTAGCATCGTTCATGCGTTTTAGTTCAGCACGTGTATACATTGCAATTTTGACACAAAAAGAACAAATAAGTAGATAATGATGCAATTTCACCCATTATTAACTCTAGTTGACGTCATACAGACAAAACTGAAACAAAAACATTGGTATATTGCAGCATGTGGATAAATTACAATTGATAGATCTTAAATAAAATCATAAGGTAGATTCAGTTTTCTCAATTTTTCACTCTAGTCGGTGCCGTACAGGCAAAATAGAGACATAAACATGCGCCATTACTGCATGTGTATGAATTATAATTTATATATGTACAGAAAATCAATCATATGATGCTGCTTTATAATTTGTTCACTCGATATCATGGACGTCACTAAAAGAACATTAGAACAGACAGTCGTGCTATGTTTGTCGATTCAACACCATGGTGTAGCATGAAAGCTGATCGAAAAGCTGAAGGACCTGCAGGTGACCTTAATCTCGAACTATTGATACATGAAGTCTTCCGAGAGAGGGTTCAGCATGTGTCAAATGTCAATGGTCTCTATACCCTTGCCAAAGAGCTCTGGGTTTCATCAAGGATATGTTCTATCCATCTCCTATCCATTTCTAATTATTCATGAATGACGGTCAAGTAGATCAAGAGGACATGAACATTTTTAAGTACGCTGGAGCTAGACGCAGTAACTTGCTTGTCTCACCACACAGTAGGACGAAATATACATGCAGAAATGTGAAACTGTCTGTAACTACCTAACACTCTTTGAAGGTAAATAAAATAGGTCTTCTAATTAAGGGAATAAAGCAAAATGCCGATATCCGACATTCAGTTTCAAATACAACACAAGCCCCGAGATCGTTTCCATGAATAAATATCAGTCATAACGAGTGATGAAAAAAGCGAAGCAACGTAAGGATGTATCTGCCAAGGGCCGCATAAGCTTCATTATCACAGGAACTTCCAGTCGAGACGATTCTCCATAGGCTCCTCATCACCGTTCTCAAAAGCGTTACTCCTTTCAGTTGCAGTGGTGTATCCAGACATGATAAACGGGGGGGGGGGGGGGGGGCTTAATGTATTCGGGTCGTTCTGCGTGCTGTACTGTAAAACATTGTAAGTTGTGTTGATTGGGGGGGGGGAGGGACTCAAAAAGGGATTGGGCGTACGCCAGCTTTTCGCAAACGGTCATAACAATTCTATTCATCTTTTTTAAAATCTGAGTAGACAACGAAAAGTTACTTGGAACATTCTGAAAGAAAATATTTCCACTATATTCCATTCCACTAATTACTATTGCTTTCACGAAAGAGAAAACTCCCCTAATAATTATTATAATATTTTTTTTAAAAACTTATTTTAAATGTCTAACGGATAAATATTGAATATCGGTATCATTAGGCTAAGTACAAGCGAAGGGGGGCTACAAAATAACGACTGACAAATGTGTTATAAAGAGGAGAAAGAAACCATCCGTTTTTTCCACACAACTACTCACCACCTTCGTTTGGGCATTTTTTGTCTTTTTTGGGTTGTTGCTGTAAAGTCCCAGAGGGGACGTATCACTTTCTTCTCAGGCAATCAGCTTTTTTCACAATCTCAATCAGCAATGGGATACCACAGGTGCTATACTAGAATTAAAAGATATATTAAGCTAAATTCACTGACCACGACTACTCACTTTTTCCTTAAAGGTACTTCATCCCATTTGGAGACTTACACAAAATTCCGCGAAACTTTGCACAGGTTTTTGTAGACATCCAGCAGACACTGCCTATACAATTTCGAGGTCACAAGTTCTATAACTTCTTTGTAAGATATGAAAAATTTGCTTTAGTCGCAGACTGAGCTTTTCAGAAATGAACTCACGTACATGTGCTAGTTACAGTCAAAAATAATTTTAAAAATTACGCGATTATTTTTTCGAGTCGAAAAAAAATGAAGTGTTACCAAATTGTTGTTATTACTTACTTAAAAGCAAATTAGAATCCTTTTCAGATCCGCACAAGTTTTCCAATTACAATTCTTTTGTAATTTAGGGCATACTCACACAAGTTCAAAATTTAGGGCTGCAAATGGGATGAAGTATTTTTAAAGTTAAAGACACATTAATCAACACTCTAAAAAAACAATCTTGTCAAATATGACTAGAATCTAGTCAGATTTCAATAGAATAAGTATTCCCATGGGCACCTGCACTATTCTAGTCAAAACTACCAGCTTCGGGTTTGAAGTGAATAGAATCCTAGTCATAATGAACAGAATCCTAGTCAGAATGACTAGAATCTGATTTTTTAAATGTGACCAAGTGATCTGGTTTAAAAAAAAATGACAAGACATTTTTTAGAGTGAATGTAGTGATTCTCAAGTCTGGATTTTTACATCTCTGCGTTGTAATAGATCATTGTGTAAGACAGTTTATATATAAATGTATACATTATAACTGTATACATAAAACAGCGGTGGAAGTTAAAATATTCCGTTTGAGACAAGACTGTGTGAAAATTTTTCATCCGAAAGGCTTTTTCATGCAAAGCGAAAGATTTTGAAGAAACCCTGTTGGTGAATTTCTCGTCTCAAATGAGTATTTATTTACCATTGTGGCTTTTTCTGAACAGCTCCAAACATAACTATTGTATACCTCCTCTCCCTGTCTTTCTCCCCCTATCTCTCTACAGTGCGTCCCCCAAATAAGTTAACAGTTGGAAAAAGTCCCCCCAAATAAATATTTCAGAATATTTTTAAATGAATTTTCATTCTTGTAGATAGCTTAGGGTCTCTGCTATGCAAGAACAAAAATTAATCACACTGGTTATTGCGCGTGAGTGATTAAAAACCACTTTAAGTTGTGAAAGGGTGCAAAATTCAGACTTGACAAGAATTGGTATCTGATCTGGCTGGTAGCAACAAAGTTGAAAATTAAGATTAAAATTGAGAATTGAAAAAAGTCTAACCAATTAAATATTTCAAATTATTTTCTCGAAATTTTTGCACCTGTGCATACCTTACAGTCTCTTCTATCAAATGACACCAAAATATCTCACAAATTTTTAGCTTGAGTGAGCAAAAGCCACTTATCTGAAATGGTGCGAAATCCATACTTGACAAATGTTTTTTTTTTTTATGTTCTGGTTGGTTTTAGCAAAGTTAAGTGTCATGAAAAGGCTTAGAAATTTTATATTATGATCATTAAAAGACGAATCTTTATGGTTGAGTGAGCAAGCCAGGTGAAATTAAAAGAGTCACCAAAAGTAACAATTTGAAGCACTCAACATAGTAGTTAATTGCTAACTGAAGCATAAGATGTGGATGGATGTGTAAGGATTTACAAGTAACAAAGCCTGATATTTCATAAATTGTCTTTTATTAATCAGAATACGGTAATTTTTAAGCCTTTTCATGACTCGCAGCTTGGCTAATACCAGCCAGAGCCAATATCATTTCTTGTCCAATGTGGATTTTGTACCCTTTCAAAAACTTGACTTTTGCTCACTTAAAAGTTAAATATTGTGAGATATTTTGGTGCCATTTGAAAAAGAGACCCTAAGCTGTACACAAGTATGTAAATTTCCTTTAAATATTTTGAAACATTTATTTTGGATATCTAGCTGTTAAGCTTTTTTCTGGGACGCACTGATATATATATATATATATATATATATATATATATATATATATATATATATATATATATATTCAAAAAAAGCTTTAAAATACTTGATATATGTGAAACTTGAATCATCTCTTCTCTGTCATCGAAGTTGTTTTGTTTATACGATAACCTAATACTATGCTCAACAACAAATAGAGATTTGGGTATGATGCTTTAAAAAAAAGATTCTATTCGTGTTAAATTCGTGAAATCTTATTCGAAGAGAAAAGAGATAGACTCGAATTTTAGGCTTCCAGACTAAAGGCAGTTTATCAACCTGGTATGGTAAACTAGTTTTAGTAGTATCATCTTGAAACTTATTATGTGTTACAGAATTCAACACCAATCATTCTAAACTCCCAAGCATTAAAGACGCAGTATAACACAGACGCAGGGGAAATTTTACTAAAGGAAACCAAGAACAGTTGACACGCCTTTGCTTGTTTTTCCACGATCATCTTCCCACGGGCAATTTACTTTAACTACATGTATGTATGATATAATTATATTTCTGTAAAAAGAGGACTGGTAAAAAGTGCCCGTGGAGCAGTTTGGTTATACAGCATACGGAAAGTGAGATCGGAGTACTGTAATACTGAAAGTCCTATTCCCCTCGGCTATCTTATTTCCCTCACTGTTATTTGCTCATCACCCAAAGCATCCCATGGGTATGTGTAAGAATGGGAGAGGGCAGGGTTTATAGGTGTGCTGAACACTGTTGACAAGTTTTATATATATGTGCCAGAGTATTGTTAGAGAAGCTTGCAAAAATTTAATGCGATTCGCTCGTTAACGTCAAGTCCATGACCCCCTTGGTCGGGATATTATGAAATATCCTTCATATGCCTAAATCAATTTATCTCTGAGAAGTTTTCATAAAAACACTGCTTGTTTCATTAAGGTTATACCCCTGGATAATAATGGAGCTTATCCTCACAAAATATTCATCGGACGCGGTTATAAAGGGTATTTCATGAAGAAAAACAAGTAAACGAGTTATAGATGAATTTCAAGAGTTCTGCATACGCAGCATATGCAAAATTGCATGTAAAGTATTGCGCTCACAATAATCAACTATGAATTTTAGCAGCAGAAATTTAAGCCCCATATACAATTTTGTGAGGTATTGAAATAACACATTAGACATGTACATGTATTTGCTTAAATGTTAAGACGTCAACAAGCATAAAATTTTTTAATTCGTCTGGGCCAAAATACAATCTTTCCCGCGTTACTATACATCAGAATGCACTCTTGTGTCTAGAAAGTAATTAGCACTTTATATTTTTAATTTCAAATCAATGACATTGTCTTATAAAACAACCAGACAAGGCATATTAAAAAAAATTCTAAGACTTACTTGACTGACTTCTGCATAAAATTCATGTACGAACTAGTCCAAACAAAAGACACTTACGCGTTTATAGAGTTCCAGTAGAATGTTCGCTTAAAGTTTCAATTTGCCAGAGGATGCGAGGCACCACCAGTGATGGGCGATGCTCGTTCTTTGGCGGCTTACTATGTCATCCCGATCAAGTTCTTCGCCAAATATACGTCGGTGGCATGCGATCGCGGCCGTGTCCTGGCCAGTAATGAAAGACAGGCCGAGACAGAAAATGACCGCACTAAAAAGTTGGCTCGTCTGTACGCGGGTTGACTTACTACGCTATTAATTTTTTGTCCGTGCGCTCGCTAACAGGTGCTTGCAACAGGTGACTAATTGATTTCACTAGATGGATTTGAAGTCAGGTATAGTCTTACATGATCGGAAATGATTACCTCTCCATCGCTCTTTTGTTGACAAACTTTCTCCATCTCTTCCCCTGTCCATTTTGTTTTTGTGTAATGGACACGGAACTTTCATTTTGATGGAATGAGTTTATATCACGGTCTTGTGTAATATAATGGGTGAATTCAAGTTCGGTGTTGAAAGCTGGTGTTGGTTTGGGGGCAAAACTAGCACCAGCCACAACACCGAACCTGAAATGAAGCTGGTGCTGGGATTGACTTCACTAGGTGTTGAGCTATCAATAATGTGATTGGTATTATTTTGATAAACCCGAATTCGGTGTTGGGGGTAGAATCAGCAGCCCAATTCACACTCTCAACACCAACACCAACACCTACACCGAACTTGAAATCACCCAGTGTCCCCTATAATTTTTCCTTTCCCCTTTTTCTCCTCCCATTCTTTCCACCGGGCCTTGTTTCAACTCTTAGAAAAAGTGATAAATGGTAACAGAATTCGGTTGAGTTCGAAGAGTGCTCGGGGTATCACGTAAGCGCTTATTTATTTTTTTCATGGGCGACTGATTGGCAGAACAAAGGAGAAATAAATGAGAGACTAGTACAGTTACCATGATAACTAGAAGGTCGAAAAGGGTGCTAAATATCACTAAGACGCAATTTTCAAGCGTTTAAAGCATAATGTATCATGTAGGATGATACTGAAACATGCAATTAAGTTCTTTAAATTTCCTTACTTAACTCAAATTTACAGATTCATCCCTCTGTCACCGATACTGCCAAAACTACAAATAAGGTCATCATCAACTTCATTTCCATCTTCGTTATAATCTTCCCTTTTCGTCATCATTAGCCCAATTATATTCATCATCACTACTACCACCATCATCCTACACAATATTATTATCATCTGCATCACCATTATCACCAACGTCCTTGACATCATCGTCATCATTGATACAATCACATTCTCCATCACTATAAAAATCTCTTTCATAATTGTTATCCTCATCACAATATGAAAGTGCGTCATTATTACTCCATCATCATTATAATAATCATGATCATTGTAAAGACTTTTAACTACTGTCATCTTTGTGCTATTCATCGTCGTCTTCCTTTGCTGTTAACAGGAACTCTGTTGAATGCTTTGAGCGCTTAAGTTAAGAGGTAAGTTTAAGTCACTTCAAAAATAGGCGCGTTGCTATAGATGGGGCTGGGTAATAAGGTGTAACAACCCTTCCCACCCCCTCCCCCATCCCCATTCGGCAAATCCGTAATCGTTGCTTGCAAATATTGACTTCTTATGGCTACGTCGGGAAATTCTAAAACCTGACAGCCTTCATTACTTTAAAAGGGAAAATAATTCTGAACTCCCGTTGTCGAATTCGAAAATCTGAGTTGTTTTTTAAATTTATTTTCTCGCACTTTCTATCTTCCCTCTCAATTCACTGACCACCGGCTTCGTTAATTTTCTCAAATCATCTTATTATGTCCTTAACAATCACTTAAACTGAGCGGATTCCACGAGCAGATGTCATCAGACAATTTCAGTGGAATAAGCAGCAATTACGAAGAAAGTCAAGATGAGAGGGGCAATTTAAACTTCCGCTCTTTGCTTTTAAGCGATTACGTTTCCAACAAAGGAGAATCAATAATGCACCGAGTATCATGCTTTTGATTTGGCGGTTGAGATGGTTGTGGTTGAAAAGATGGGACGCTGCGATGACAACCATGCACGGGACGAAGTTGAGAATTGGGATAGGAAAAGGGAAGAAGCTGGAATCGTCCTTCTTAGCTCAAGATATATCATGGGAAAAAGTATTTGACACAAAATATGTTGAGTTCACAAAAAGACAAGCAGCATCTTTAGAGATAATGGAGAAAATGTGAAATTTTGTGTACAAAAAATATTGAGAGTTGTACTACTAAACCTGCCATTTGAAGTAACATTGCCAATTTAAGGATCGCCATAGAAAGTCACTTTTCAATCTTTCATTACTTTTCATTTCGTAACCGATTTTTAAAACTTTTTAACTTTTTAAAAATTGCTTCTTTCTTTCCTCTCTTTTCAATAAAATGGATATTTCCCCATGGTTTCATTCTCCTTTAAATTGTTTCCCAGTGGGAGGAACATATTAGTTGAATGCCAGAATGACGATTATCGAAAGCCACATTACGCCTAATATTTTTAAGTGCTCGCATTCTATAAATATCAAGATGATACTCTAGACAAATGATGCTCACCATGGAGGAATGAATAATATAAGTCTTAAATTTGATAGATTTGCGATAAAAAGAACGATCTACGAGTATTCAAAAACGCTCTTTGAGAAAAACAGACAAGGTGGTTCTACGAAATAAACGCAAATGTAATAAATAAATTCAACGTCTCTCTAGCACCTGCCCGTGTAAGAACATAAGTGAAAGCATACTGATAAGGCAGAATCATCAGGTATTCGTATCACAACCCATGTGGTTTTAAAAGGTATGGAGTACTTGAATTATGTGGCCTGAAAGAGGAACATCCTCCAGTGATCCAGATCTCCGTGAAGCATCCCTTTACCCGGCGAAAAGGGAAGTACTTCAACGGTGTGGAGACTACGGAGGGGGCATGAATGTAGGAGATTGTAGTCACAGAGTATACAAGGGAAAATGAGTTCGGTGGAGGGGTGGGGGTGGAGGCCGGAGGAGGGGAAGGAGGAGGGAGGTGGGGGAGGGTATCACGTAAAGGGGAAGTGCCCCTGAGAAGTGTGACTTATTCATCCAAAAAATACTCTGAGACATGGATCCCCTTTTCGGAAAATTCCATAGATATATTACTCTATTTTCCTTTTACCGTTTAATCGTTTTTGTTTTCAATCGAAATTATGTAATCACTGCCTCAAGAACCCCCAATTCCAATCACCACGACAGCTAACCCGAATAAGTACCCCTACGGCAATTTCATTGGACAACCATACCTCCGACGGCATCTTGGGTAGGAATATTATAATGAACCCTGTCAAATTGATTGATGATCTCATTTTATTTTCCCCTTTCTCTAAAATGGAATGTTTCATCCTTTATATGTACTCAGTTGGCTTAAATAAATCGCGATTAGATGATTTTCAAAAGCATATTAATTGAATAACATAATTGAATGAACTGAGTTCATCTGCTTTCCGATATTTCAAAAGTCTTGAGTACATGTCGTGTAACGTAATCATTTAATTATGAAATATCTCTTTTCTAATTCCTGAATAGAAAGTGAAAGACAGAAGATAATTTTGGTAAATACAGATGGAACCATGGAAACTAAACATATGGGTACGTGAAAAGGCAAGGTGCTGATACTTGATAGTGAAAACAAGGTACCCCTTGTTGCTTGGTAATCAAAATTGAATTATAATTATGTTCTTACCATGATAAAATGATGAAAGTTTAATCATGATGAAAGTTTATCCGAACCTTCCAGGAATACCGATATGAATTGAATGTTTGATTATGTTAGCCTTTTCTTTTCATTTCCCCCTCTCCCCGGTCCACATCTATTGTCAAACACCACTCAATATACAATTCAAGGACAACTGTCTTTTGGAGGCATCTTCACTGCTGAACTTTTTGCTTTCCTGGCTTCAAATCTTTCCCAAAGGTGTAACCGAATCTTCAACTATTGCCAGAGCTCTTTATCATCTCTCCCGCATAACACTTTATTTCTTGTACTTTGGCCCGCATTAATTCCGTTATCTAATACAAGTCGTTGCATACACCTAGCAAAAGAAAATCGACTGGGAATTTATCAAGATAGCATTTGTTTTTTGCCTTTGAAGTTTACTCACGTCCACCAATGGTCTGATTACCTATTGAGATTTTGCTAGTGGGACGAGTTTTTCCCCACATCAATCGCAAGTGATTCTCTCCCCTTGGATGCGTTCGAATCGGTGGTATGAGGGTCGTAGAAGGGGAATGCGGCGTTATTGCGAAGTCGGGCGCATCGCTGACAGGTTCATGATCGCTGTGCGATCGACCGAGAATATCGATCAAAAAATCCTGCCGAAGGGGGTCAAACATCTTTTATGAATCGATACGAATTAGAGCTATCAATTTTTGCGCTTTCAAGGGCCGCGTCCTCGTGATGATGAGTTAAATCGCTCCGTTGAAAACTAATTGGATTTTTCTTCGTTTCTCTATGATGACGTGGGTGATCTATAAGTATTTATCAGGAAGAAAATGGTAAAGCAGGCCAGCTGTGAAGGAGAGGGAGGAAAAGATAGAACTAAAGAATACCGAGTGAATTCATTCAGATCCCAAAATGTATATTTATTACGCCTCATAACAAAGTTTCGGGGACAGAAAGCGCCATTTTAGTGCTCACTTTTATTGGAATAAATGTCATCAATTCCAAAATAGGCATGTGACTGATGTTTGGCATCTATCTTACAAATCTTTTATTTTGATACGAAAGAAAAGACACTAGAGCAATAATAGACCAGTCACGACTCCGCCTATATTACCAAAGATTCTTGAAAGACCTGTTCAACTTGTACATATGCCAGTACGGCGTTCAAATCTACTGAATTTATTCGCCCATTATTCCACGAATTTCGACGCTGACTATATCACAAACAAATCCATAGCTGATTTAACTTTACATGGCTTCTTTTCATAGCTGGGGAGTAACCTCAAGGTTTCTTCCCAATAATATCGATTGATTGTATTGCTCTCTTTTATGCACTGCCAGCCGGCTAGGTAGTAGTTGCATAGATCTTTGATAGATGTGTACTTCGTTCACTGAGAGTGAAAATTTCTATTTCATATAATGTTAGAATAAAGGGATTTTTTTTTCGGGGTCTTTAACCCTTTCAGGACAGGAATTATTTATGGGCTAAATTGATCACATTTTGATCTTCAAATTGGCAACAATAATATTTTTCTTTTAGTGCTACATCGTTCTAATAAGGTGTAATGTCTTTGAAAATAATACACATGGTTAGGAATTTTGTCAAGAAGTTGAAAAAATTGCCAATTTTGATAAAAAATAAGGATTTTGACTCTCTCAGTGTGTTGCCAATTTAAGGATTTTAAAACTTATTCTCCTATTCAAAATTCCTGGCATCAAACGCAATATGGTAATGCAACAAAAATGGACATAGTGTGTGCAGAAATTTTTGCTCTTTCTACTCGTGTATCTGGTATATTTTTTAGAGCTCTGAATAAAAAGTTATTGAGCCAAACCACAAAATGTGGTCAATTGTCTCGAATGGGTTAAACTTGCTTGTGCAAAATTAGCAACTCTGAGCGCAACGGCATTCATCCTACAAAGCTGAACAGAAAAGTCCTTAGTATAAAACTGAACGACTTTGTGGTAATGCAAGTTAAAAGCCATATCGACTATATATTTCCAAGATTTTCAGACGCTGACTTTCTCATATTAAACAAATGCCCAAAATGCCTCGACTTTACAAGACTACTCTTCATGACTGGGTATCATCACAATAATGTCGATCGATGATCAGATAGAATTGCACTTTTTGAACACTGCACTCCAGGGTAGTAGATACATTACAGATCTTTGATAGATGTGAACACCGTTCACTGAGAGACAATGTAAATTTCTCCTATATAGCACTCAAGTTTTATGTTGACGGGGGTGTGCCTCAGCCAACCCCAAAATGGGGGTCTAAGGAACTGACTGGTTGCGAAAAACATAGGGTCTTTGGAACGGTGGAACTATACCCAGCTGAGGAAAAAACATGGTCTAAGGAACTATGGCACTTAGTGTGGGGATTCTACCGTATAGTGCATGCATAATGCAATTGCGCACGGAAGTGAATGGACGTACGTAGGTGAGAGCTAGGGAACAGAGCGCGCCGGGGGGAACGGACACGGGGAACGGAGAGAGACGAGCGCTTTCGTTCCGGCTGGGTACGTATCTTGAGAACGGCAGTTAATATGGAATTTCATACCCGAGAGCTAGGGAACGGGGCGCGCCGGGGGAAACGGAGAGAGAGACGAGCGCTTTTGTTCCGGCCGGGTATCTTGAGAACGCGTGAGAACGGCAGTTTATGGAAATTCGAGTATCTTGAGAACGGCAATTGGAAGCCAAAAAAGGGGGTCTTCAAAGCGGCACGTCCCTGTACTACAGTATACACGAGTGCCCCCCCCCCTCGGGCATAGCCCACAAGGAAGAATGTAATGCCTGGAAGAACGCTTTGCTTCACTTTCCATTAAACTGGTTGCAGTCATTTGATATATGATAACTATAATTTGAAGTATGTTTTGTACTTTTCGTATTTCTATTTTAATTAATTTTAGAATGGAGAGATCAAATGTTTTTTTCTTCAGGGTCTTTAAGTTTGCTTATGCAAAATTGGCGACATAGTGGGTATTACAATCCACATAGCTAAACAGAATAGTCCTTATAACAGAACTTTACGAGATAGTGGTAATGGAAGTCATAAGCCATATCGACCATTATTCCACGAATTTCAGACGCTGAGTTTCTCAAAAAATTCCCAAATGCCTCAACTTTACTTTTTATGACTGAGGAGTAACCTCGAGGTATCTTCAAAATGACATCGATCGATTGTATTTCTCTTTTTGCACACTGCCATCCAGGGTAGCTGGAACATTATAGATCTTTGATATGTGTCAACACCGTTCACTGAGAGTAAAAATTCAGGATTCTCTTTATTTGCTTGTTTAAAATTAGATACCCTGAGGGCAACGGTATGCATCCTAAAAAGACAACAGTATGCATCCCACAAAGCTAAACAGAAAATTCCTTAGAATAGAACTTTACGAGATTGTGGTAATGCAAATTATAATTCATCTTGACCATTATCCATAGATTTCATACGCTGACTTAACGTGCTTAACATGGCTACTTTTCATGACTGAAAAATTAACCTCAAGGTATCTTGAAAATAACATCAATCGATTGCATTGCTCTTTTTGCACACCGGAATCATTGGTAGGTGGAACATTATAGATCTTTGATAGATGTGAACACCGTTCACTGAGAGTAGATGTAAAGTTGATCATCTCTGAGCCCTCGAGGAAGAAAATGATGATTTAGTGAACACTTTGCTAGCCAACTTTCCTGTAAACTTTTTGCAACCATTCAATTCATGATCACTATAAAGTTAAAACATGCTGCACTTTTCTTTTTGAAAAAAAAAAATTATGTTCATCAGGGACACTAATGTGGAAATTCATGTTGTAAAACATAAATAAAATCCGTATACCTAACTAAATGCACAAATAATGTTACTTTAGTTTATATAAAACAAGATGAATGCGACTCCCGCTACTATATTCTTCCGCCTAAAATTTAATTCAGTTAAGTTCATGACTCAAACTGTTCTTGAAATATTGTGATAACCAGAATAAGAAGCCAACAATAACATATCAATTGACCTCTTTGACATAAGAAGTTTGACCTAACAAACCAAAAGGCCGATCACTTTATATCCTCCTAACTGTGTATACAAAAAAAGGGGTGGATCCAGGACTTTGTAAAAAGGGGGGGGGAGGCACACAAATCTCCGAAAAGTTTCTGACAAGCAAAAAAAAAAAAAAAGAAAGAAAAAAGGTTATCACACGTTTTTGGCTTTCCTTGTCACTCAAAATTCTCTGACAAGCAAAAAAAAAAAAAAAAGGTATCAGTTCCAAAGGGGGGGGGGGGGGGGAGGGCACAATTTACACTTTTCTTTCATATCCGCCACTACAAAATAGTTTAGATATGGTGATAACAAAACTAACTAATCTTTAATTTTATTCATATTGACCTCCATGACCTTTGACCTTTGACCTACGTAAACAAAAATCTAATTAGTTCGTCTCAATATGGTAATATATACTAGTACCAAGTTTGAAATTAATGCCTCAAATTTTTTTAGAGGCATTGCAATAAGGAGGCTAAAAACCTGAAATTTCATGGTAAATGACCTCTGTGCCCATTGACCTTTGACCTACGTACCTCGAAATCTAATCAGATCGTCTTCCTATGATGATACATACTAGTACCAAGTTAAAGTTCATACATCAAATGGTTCTTGAGATTTTGGGCCAACGAGGCTACAACCTGAAATTTCAGAAATTGACCTCTGTGACATTTGACCTTTGGCCTACGTAACCAAAAAAAAATCTAATCAGATCAAGGAGTTATCACAGAACTGTGATAACTCCTTGATCAGATCGTCTCATAGCACCAAGTTTGAAGTTATTAATATGGTGCTTGAGAAATCGCGTTAACGAGAAAGTGGACAACCCGAAAACATATTGCCTCCGACACCACCATTGGGGTGTGGAGGCATTAAAAAGAAAAACATAGAGTGGGGAAAGGGCTAAACTCGGAAAACGGGAGGGTAGTAAGCAATCCTCACCCACCCCCTCCCCCCGATTTACTATTTAGCTCTAAGCGCGAACAATTTTGCTTGAGCAAAAATAAATATGTGACTCCGTAGACACTTACTGTCTAGAGCCCGTATTAATATGACCTTCCCTTGAAAGAACACGGGAGGTCAAACATTGGAGGCAATTTTTGATTTTAGAGCGATCTAAATTACTTATTGTCTCAACCCCTTGGATAATTGTTTCTTGCGATTGATGGCTGGGAATAAGGTCAGTGATAATATTTATTTGGGGAGGACTTTGCAGTTGGCACTTCACAGGGGCGTCTAGGTATCAACAATGATTGATGATCACGTTATTATCAGGGAGATCTCCTTTTTTTTTATTAAGTTAGAGAGAGAGAGAGAGAGAGACAAGAAAGTAAAGCCAAAGAATACTCGTAACTTTTTTTTACAGACACGATCCCCAAAAAGACCACTCCTCTGCAAAATATGCGAAATGCAGTGATTTATATTTACCGCAAATTCTTTTACAAAACGTGCTATTATTCCAATTTGACAAGAGAGGGGGTGATAGGTTGAAGACAGAAAATAACATTTCCTTTTCCAGGCTACTCGAAGTCTTTTCATTTCTCGCTCCATCAGATGTTGTGTGCTAATCTTAATTGTTTTCAAGCTAGAACCATGTAATAAAGTACGTTAAGGCAGATCATATGTATGGTCAGTTGGTCACAAAATCACTTGCACTATACTGCACTGAACATTAAAAAGAAAATCATGTCCACCCATGACGTATCTTTTATTCAATCTCGCAGACTTTTTATTGATTATTTCACCGTTTTATTTCCAGTTTTATTATCTTATTTACTAAGTGAGGGTACGCCATGCAGTCCCACAGAATATGATTTACTATTTAAAGCTGCTCGGGCGTCATGTATAGATGGCGCTTCACGCAACGCTGCGAAAATCCCACTGGGTAGCGCCATGACAGTTTACTAGCCTAGATTGAATCCGCGAACAGATGGCGAAGTAGCTCACAGAAGTCCTAAAGACGTCTTTAGGAGTTCTGTGATGTAGCTATCCCGATCTGCCAAACTTGCACGTTGGGCCCTGGCCTAGTGGTTTTCGACGCGTACTTTCTCCCAGCCAATGCGTATAACCGCATGGACCCTACTACAGACACTGATCGGTACCATAATGAATTCATGCACCTGACTCTGTCAAAAGAATCACAATGACATTCCAAACATGTTTCCCCGCTTTGATCTCATCACGACCGCCGCCAGTCAGCCATAAAAGAACCAGAACTGTGCCTTGAGAAATCTACAAAATGATTGCGCAGAAGAAAATGAATCGCTTAAAATCATGGAAATGCATGTTCAGTTGTGGCGTACAAATGGAAATTGTCGTATATGCATTTTTCAATAGGAAATTAGAAGTACATGTAGTTTACAAGAGAGACCTGTAAATTTGGCTGTAACATAATGATTTTAAACTTCATTTTGAAACTTATCCGATCCATATTCCAGGAATATGAGGTAATAGGACAGTAGAGGATAATGTATTTTTCAAAGTTAGTCAAGGTCAGATGCATGTCCACAAGTGTCCACTTCTGTAATAATCAATCTCATATCACACAAACTGTCATTATTTGGGGTTCGCTGCTCCTGTAACTGGTCTTTAATCACGATACGTTTCCTGAAATTACACTTCAGCGAAATGAATTCGAAGAAAGGTAAAAGTTCTTTTGTCTGTGACGATTCGTGATTACGTAATCAACATTATCGCGACAAATGAATGTGCTCATTAACATACACATTATCAGGTGGCGGCGGTCATGATGTGATCAAAGAAAGACTCCCGTTATTAGTCCATCTGTAATAAGGTCCATGGTAAAACTACACACACTCTGACACACATGCACCGGCCGTATGTGTACGTATTGCACTCGTATATACCGCGAACCGGCCCAGCCCCGGGAACTCAGCTCAGCTCAGCGATGTTTGTTTACATCCGCACGCGATCTCGTTGGTTCTTTATCGAATGATTTCTACAAAATTCAACTAAGGTCTAGTGAAAATGGTCGATGAGGAAGGTGGAAGGGCTAGGAAGCGACATCAGCCCACAGAGGCACATCGTCACACACTGCAAAAAATGCGGTGTTAGATTTAACACCACGGGTGTTAAATCTAACACCAGCCCGGCTTCAATAAAGGACCACACCATCTGGTGTTGAAGTTACACCGTCACTGGTGTTAAGATAACCAACACCCATGGGTGTTAAAATATACCAACACCAGTCTTGGTGTTGTTTCAACACTTCAGAGAGTGTTAAGAAGTTGACACCATTTGGTGTTCATTTAACACCCTCGAACACCAGAGATGGTGTGAATTCAACACCCATTGGTGTAAAATATACGAACAGTTCAGATTGTTAATAAGCTGACACCATATGGTGTTCATTTCACACCCTCCAACACCAGTGACAAACTAAACACCCCAATAACAGATAGTGTTGAAGTTACACCAGTGATAACACTTCAGCGTGTTAATAATTTGACACTCTTAAGTGTTGTTTCAATACTTAAGAGTGTTGTTTGAACACTTCATAGTGCAAATAAACACCAAATAATGTTAACTTATTAACACTCTGAAGTGTTAATAAGTTGACATCACCTGACACCCTTCAGACTTCAATGGCACAAAATGTCATGGTATGCTAGTAATGTAAGCGGCTGAAAGAAAATCACGTACTACATAGTAAAATTGATTTCATCAAAACATTTAATAACTGTCACAACACATAACAATTCTATTACAAATAATATGTAATGGTTCAAGCACATGCCAAATTTGTAACATCAAAACTTTAAAATGACCTACACATAACAATTCTATTACATGTAATGATAAGCTCATCTCTACAATGTAAATATTGAAATGAGAAACCTTTGGCCTTAAGTGGCTCTTCATTTAAATATTCAAATGAAATACAATAGGCCTTGTTGGCTCAACATTAAAGTTAAATACTCCAATTGAATACTTTATGCCTTCTTGGCTCTATAAGTTAAATATTCAAAGGAAGTACATATGAGGCCTTCTTGGCTCCATAATTCAAATGTTCATATTAAATTGCCTTCTCAGCTGTATAATTCAAGTATTCAAATAAAATGCATCAGCTTATTTGGTTCTAAAATTTGAAGATTAATTGCTTCTTCTTTTTTTTTTTTTTTACTTAATTAATTCTATTGCAAGTAATAATGCAAGCATGTAAAATTTGTAACACTGAAATATTCAAATGACACACAGGCCTTCTTGGCTCTATAATTTCAATAATAATCAAATAATTTTACACTGGAACATAAATTTCAAGTTCTTTTTGAATTAGTTCTATTACACGCAATAATGATTAATGCACATGCAAGCATGTGAAATTTGTAACATTGAAATATTCAAATGACACACATTAGGCCTTCTTGGCTCTATAATTTCAATAATAATCAAATAATTTTACACTCGAACATAAATTTCAAGTTCTTTTTGAATTAGTTCTATTACATGCAATAATGATTAATGCACATGCGAAAACAAGGTGATCGTGTTTGACATAGAAAAGGATTTCAGGATGCTTAACAAGCATTTCCAGTGTCTCTTTTATTGGAATGTAGACAAATTTATCAGTCACTGCTTCTGCCTCCATCACGTTTGTCGATTTGTTACGATGGTTCTCATGTCGGATTCCTAAATCTATTTCACGAGGTTCTATCATCCCACATCTATTGAAATATTTCTCTCGTTTATATGCTGAATTGAAGTTTTCAAATGGGTGTGCAAGGGTTGCCAAATGTTCTTTGATGTCTGTCAAAATAGGAGACTCCGGCTCTCCATGAGTAGTGAATGCTGAAGTAACCGCTGCAGATGCACTTCTTACAATATCCTCAATCAAATCACCTGCAGAATTTACAATTTCATTCACACAAGCTCCAGAAATTGTGGGTTTACTAGACAGATGTCCTATGAAGGTAGAAGCTCGTTGTTCTATGTCCACAGGACTCAAGGTAATCACCTCTTCATCAATATTGTCATCAACTACTACATCAACTGCTTCATCAACTACATCATCAGTCTCTATCTCCATTCCTAAAACACGCTGCTGTAGAATTGGATTTCGAGTAACTTCATAATTTTCATTATCACAGTGATGATTCTTTAAGTGTCTTCTAAAACCACTGAATGAATCAAATGTACGTGCACAGGCCCCCTGACCGCATTTAATTGTTTGTCCGTCAGTCAGTCCATGTTTATAACGCAGATGGTGAAAAAACAGAAATATAGTGGGAAACTGTCTCCTACAAAGAATGCAGCGCTTCATTTTGGATTTGCAAGTTTAGATCTCACTTCACGAACTCGTGGTGATTCCAGTGTGTTTTTTGTGTCGATCTGGTAGATTGTTGTCTGTACGAATGTCCAAAAGTTGTGGAGAGGTTTTGCATACTGCAGACCGAACACATAATGCGCCTTGAACAATGTGTCGAAGGCACTCTGAATGGTATCCCCTGGGCAGGGTAGTGCCAAGTGGTCTACAATGATGAAGTACTGGTCAATGTTGTCCTTCTGATGTCCTCTGGCCAGCAAATAGGGCTGCATCTGCTTCTGTTTTCCCTTCTCAGGATAGTGATCAAGGCTAGCATCAGACTGAAGAGAAAAGAAGAGGAAACAATGAAATATAAAGTCATACAATGGGTGATTTCCAGTTCGGAGTTAGTGTTAGAGTTAAGGGCCAAATAGACACAAACTCCGGCCTTAACACCGAACTGGAAATCAGCTGGAGTTAAGGATTTGACCCCGAATTTGTGGCGTACTTCCCGTCGATGGTGTTAAGGAATTGGTGAATTTTCTATGCTTAATCCGAGCTCGGCTGTCGGTGTTAAGAAACTATGTGCAAGTTCCCATTCACCAACACTAACCCCTAGAGGTTAAGAAAAAGTTGATTTCCAGCTCGGTGTTAAAGTTATGGTGTGATCCATAGCTTAACCGGCGCTAGTGCAGTTTCGCATCGGGTGCCTAAATTCTAATTTAATGATCTAACCTGAAATGTTAATATCAAAGCTCTAAGAAAAAAACCTGTTTTCATGTGATGTCCCTCTAGGCCGGTCATCACTTTTAATACTCGAAATCGTGAAATTTGACGTAAAATTCGCACCTGAGCAAGCCCGTTCCTGACCGCATCTGAGTGCAAACGATAAGCTACCGATCACGCTATCGTTATCGCCTGCTTAACCTGAACTAGGCAGTTTTTGCTCAGATTAAGGGGTTGCTGTGGCTCTTAACACTAACTCTAACACCAACTCCGAACTGAAAATCACCCAATGTATGTAACTATTACAAATAAAAATTAGACAAATTCAACTGTGATCTGACCCCAAAATGAAAATTAGTTCATTGACTTAGTCATACATAAGCTTACAGCGTTTTGTTCACATATGATTTCTTTTCTACATAGAAAGTACAAAATGCAAATTCAGTAAAAATCTTAAATCAATTGAACTTTCAGAATACCAAAGTACTATGAGTTCTAATTGCCTGCATGAAATGACTCATTAAGGCAAGTTCAGATATGATGAGACAACTCCCGCAACATTTTTAGTGTACAAGCCAATGGGATATGAGGTGTCCCCCCCCCCCCCTAAGGCCAAGGCAAGAGGCATATTTTTGCCTCCCGGTAGCAAAAAGCTGTGGACTGATCAAATTCTTAAAAAGTTAGCACAAAATATGATGGCATACGAGTTTGTCTATGCAACTTTTGACAAAAATCTCTTTTATTTGAGCGTTGACGCTTTTAATGCGCGTTCATTAACATAAGTGGCGTGGTTTGCCGGGCCATATCTGAACACTAAAAATGTAGCAGGGGTTTGTCGCATCTTATCTGAACAAGCCTTAAGGTTTCCAGAATTATGTAGACTTACCTTTTGAAACTGGATAAGGTAGTCTATAGCCGAGACCACAGAAATCTTGCACAACCCTTTGCGCCCCTGGTTCACAGGCGGAAGCAGACAGAGTAGAAGCAGGATTTGCAGGGTACTTGCATTCCATCCTGCATTGCAAGAAACACATATTTTTAGAATCATAAACAAAGTAATAAGATATCAACAGAAATAATCATTTAATTGTATTGCATAATCGGGGGAGCATAAAGAACTAGAGCAATTCGACTGCCAAGCAGTCGGTGGGTATGCCTGTAGTATAGGCTGTACGCCTAACTTTTTTTTTAGATGTAAATCTTTAAAAATGCATATCGAATCTATTGCTAGAGTAATACTAACTAATGAAGTCACTAATTATAAGGATTGGGGTGACACAAACTTTCTAATTTCATAAAACGTTAAAAGGGTGCCGTGACCCCCCCCCCCCCCTAAAAAAAAAGTAACGCTGCCTAAATTAAGGGTCGAGTCTAACTCTAACAGGTACTTAGGCTAGCCTAGGGCCTAGGCGAGACCCTGAGGGCCTAGGGCCTAGCCTAGGCCTAACTAACTAGTCTTACTTAGTTAGGGTCGTTACTGAGTTAGCGGTAGGATGGGGTGACCAAAAATGCGCCAAAAATTCCCGCACATTTAATTTTAATTATCTAAAGACGAGAACGCAATCCATCCATCAAAAGGCATCACCACGCAAGGCAAAGTGCCATAGAATTTTAACTTTTAATAAATTTGATGACATCTTCTCTCAAAATTTTTACACCCTTGAAGGCTTGATTCAATGATTGGCCTTGTCGTCGGTACGTAGGTTCAATTTTTTCCGGAACATCTGCCGATATTTGTGAATATTTTCACAAATTCTTCCCCAATTTCGAAGAATTTTTTTTCCTAAGGTAAATTTATGTTCCTCTATCCAGTGATTCTATGTGATTTTAGAAATCTTTTCTAGTTTTTGTGATATACCATAAGGCTAAGCACTATAAAATATGGACATCCTCGAAGTTCGGACACAGTAGCGCACTCTGCTAACTAGTGCTATCATGGTCTATGCATATGGCAGGCTATTATTAATGCTGCGCTCGGGCTGCGCTACATCATACATGCAAAGTTGTCAATGTTATGCGATCGAATCCGTGAAAATCATACACATCGTTTATAATAGCAAAGAACTCGTACAGAATATATTTAACTTAAAAGATACTTACCACTACTGACGAACTTTACAAAGTCACCATCATAATTGATGATCTTTTTTAGCCCCGAACGGCACTGAACAACTCTGACTATCATGTTGACTGACGTCGCGGCGGTAAGTAACGGACGCATAAACAAATTTTTGGCGTTAGAACTTTAAACCAATGAGATCATCCGACTGCGATCACGTGATCTTCTCTAGCAGGGAAACTAACACCGATATGGTGTTAGTTTCCCGCCAGTGAAGAATTAACACCATATCGGTGTTAGTTTCCCCGCCAGAGAAAAATCACATGATCGCTGTCGGCGGGAAACTAACACTGACATGGTGTTACCAGCGGATACCCTCTTACCATGACAAAACTATTACACCACTTGGTGTCATTTTGACACCAAGAGTCTAACACCCAACGAATGAAAGAACATTGGTGTTAAAGTGACACCAAACGGTGTCAATTTAACACCAAGTTTAACACCCGCAGTATGACACCTGCTTGGTGTTACATTTTTAACACCGCATTTTTTGCAGTGCAGAGGTAGAGTGTATCTACACAACTCATACATCGACTGGAGGGACCAAGAAATCAATTTAGACCCCTATATACAGGCCGGCCGCGCCAGTAGTGCCAGCAGTGCCTAGCTAGCTAACTAGAGGTATGTATAATAATAATAATAATAATATTCCGCTTTTATATAGCGCCTAATACATCGGAGATGTCTCTAAGCGCTTTACAGATATATTATTACCCCGGTCATTGGATTTTGGCATGCACGCACACAATGTATGCACATTCTCCACTCCCTGGGGAGTATTCCAGCAATGGGCCATGGCGCTCACATTGCACAGGGACTTTCCCTAAGCTTATGATGTGTGTTCATGTATCGCACATCGATCGTGAGCGAGCCTCCCGAAAAAACTTCGTCGATACTCTGAAACTGTCATGGCGCTGCCCTGTGGGATTTTCGTGAAGCGCCATCTATACATGACGCAAGAGCAGCTTTAATTTCCTTTAATTTTCATAATTCTTCATGACTTTATCTTCGAGGAAGAAAATCTTATCTTCGCCCCCCCCCCCCCCCCCATCTCTCTCTCTCTCTCTCTCTTGCTCACCAACCCAAACTCTATTCTGACATACATTTATATGTAAAGCTAATACAGGCGGAAAGAACGTCGTTGAAAACGCAGCTCCTTTGGACCACTCATCCACTTTCAAGACCTCAATCACGATGTAACGTTCTCTTAAGCTCCTGTTTAGCAGGTATTTAGAACATGAAATGTCCTGAACATGTCTTACTTGGTGGCGGTTGCCTAAAGGTTTCTTTATTTCAGCGGGTCGAAAGTTGTTTTTTTTTTTTTTTTTTGACAAACAACGTTTCGGCGTAATGCACGTGACATTGTCGTGAAATAAAATGGTGGGTACTTTTCCTCGCCAATGGGCACATCATGAGGAATATGTGCTCTGAGCATCAGAAACGACACGTGCTCAACGTAACGCATCCCTTCCATATCACGCTGAAAGAGGATGTGACCAAACATAGTGAACATTTATAGTGACGCCCCGACAAATGATCGACCTGCGGAGAAAGTTTGAAAACGGCGGGGTGGTGAGCTCGTACAACAGACTCTTCCAACTTTCAAAAACTTGTCATACTGCAGGGACTCAAGGAGAAGTCTGCAAGCACAGACCCTAATTTGACATTTTGTCAGAAAACCATTGGCCGGTATTCTGATAGCAGGTTTAATTTAACCCTAGACTAAAGTTAACCCTAGGTTAACTAAACTACACTTAAACCTCACCTCCAGTCTAAGTGTAGTTTAACTCTATTAGGTATTCTGATAGCCAGGTTGAGTTAAACCTAGGTTTAAAATTTAACCCTAGGTTAAATGCCCCGCCCAGGTTTGATTAACATGGAGAATCAATTGCACATGCTCAGTAGAGCACATTTGCTCATGAATATTCACAGCGCGTGCGATGGATAGAAGATCCGCGACTTGCCAAGGGGATTACCTTGTGCGTTAATTTATTGTGGGATATAATAACAATCCGAAATTTTATGTATCGGTATGTAGGCTACGTACGTTCTTTTTAACTGTAACATGTTCTTTTTAACTGTAACATGCTCTTTTTGTTAGTTTTTTTCCTGCATAACTATTATAATTCTTTATAAATGCTGTGATTAGGTTTTGATTCAATGAAACACATGCCTGTTTCCTAATGAAAGCCGCATGCCTCAGCTGGATCCAAGCGAATGCTTTGAGATACATGTATACATTAGAATAATATTAATTTAAACAATTGTTCAACCTTTGCAAAAATTTCAAAAACGGAGGATAGCTCTGGGGAACTTTGATTAAACATTTATTATTCTCTCATTTTCATTTCTCACAATTATAATTATTTCCACGAGAGTTGCCAAAGCTGTTGTATATGTTACTTCCTTACAATTATATATATATATATATATATATATATATATATATATGTGTGTGTGTGTGTGTGTGTGTGTGTGTGTGTGTGTGCGTGTGTGTGTGTGTGCCCTTACATAGATACACTTGTGGGGTACAGAGAACAAAAGAGCACAATGATGGCCTTTATTCCGTCATGCTTGTGGGGTTCAAAATACAATAGGAGAAGTGCTTGTGGGGTACAAAGTACAAAAGGAGAAAACAATACAGTTCCCCAAAAGTCAATGTGTGTGAGGGTGTGTGTGTGTGTTGTGCGTGTGTGTGTGTGTGTGCGAAACGAACGAGTCCTAAGAGAAAAAAAAATAAGACAACGTCACATAAATTCATTGGTTTATCAGACATACATGGAGCTAGTAAAGGACCGTAAGGGAAATGTAAGAATATTGACAACACACTTGAAGTCTTAGAATGTGGCTGAGCGATTCTCGAGCAAAAAAAGAGAGAATAAAGGTAAAAGAGGAATAGAAATGCCTTTTCTTGGATTCAAAGTGTTGATGAGAATTGTTATTTGGTGTACATTACACAACCTCCCGACGCTGCACTGTTTCTTCCCACGTTTACACTCAGTTGGTTCACTTTCAGTTTTTCACCCCTAGTCAGATTGCAAATCTAGATTACTATTCAATCCTAGAGGGCGAGCTATTTCAATTGAAACCACCAAGTGGTGTTCGTTTCAAATCACACGTTAGGGAACAATATCAAACCAAGGAGTTATCTGTGATAACCCCTTGACCGAACGAAGAAATGGGTTCCAATGAATAACTATGGTCTGATGCTGTGTGGCCTACTAAAGAATAGATAGGCCTTGTGCAAAACAGACGTAGTACAGGACGCACACTCGTCTTTACCTTTATCGTGTTTATTAACCCGGTGTCCAGTTTTCTCCTACGCCTATATGGCGCGTAGGCATTTTCCACTCTCATCATGCTCTCCCCTCCCCCCCCCCCCCTCTTTCTCCCTCTCCCCTTCTTGTTACAACTATCTCCTTCTCTCTCTCTCTCTCTCTCTCTCTCTCTCTCTCTCTCTGTATCTCGGTGTTAAGTACGTCTCACCTATGTACAGGTAGAGGAAATACACGATTATTACTGTTATGCTAATATCTCATCCTTAATCCTTAGAATAGGTCCAAACTAAACCAATTTACATTTATTCCTTTTTCATGTTTTTGCTAAATATTACTGCCTACCTACCTGCTATGTACACCTACATGCTAACTATTTACATTTGCTACCATGCTTCGTTCCCACAGCTTTAAAAGACTTATAATTACATTATTAGTACTAAATTAGACTTCAGAGTCTATAACCAACAAGTTTAGATTCTACTTTAAATTTGCACCTCCAGATGCTCATTTCCACTTAACCTAGACTTTAACATACAAGTAAACTAACAAACCAAATGAGTTTTGAAATATAAAATAAAATGTATCTACGATCGTGGTATTCTTTTCTTCTTCTAAATGATACTGTAATTATAAACTGAACTGAACTGAACCGAACTGAAATTTAATTGGCAGAGCTGTCATGAATTCCCTATCAACTCATTATTTCACATAATAAATTCGTGATAAAATGGACACCGTTGTTTCAAATACCTTTTACCCTGTTTTGCCCAGGTCTTTCACTGATGTTTAAAGATTCTTTATTTGTTGTACATTCCTTTATCGGAGCACTCAGACTACAGAAGCCCTAGTCAAATAAATATCAAATTTCATAATATTTCAATTTCATGTCAATTATACATGAACATCATCACTTAGGTTTTATCCAAACCTTGACTTTTTACAAATATTTCCCGAAGCGTAAAACTATGGTAATTAAAGCATAATGTTTTTTCCCTTTCATGTTGTTTACATCCGAGCACTGCAGTGTAAATTGGAAAATCAAATGCAAATATCATGCTCGCTTGGGACATTACAATCAAGTCTCAAGTGAATCTTTTTAATATGAATAATGGAATATTCTTCTTCTTTTTTTTAAAGACTTTTGGGAACGAATGGGTATCTTCCTATCGGGTTAATAGCTTTTATACTCCTCAGTGCTCATGGGGAACTTCATGACCGCCATGGGAAGATACTACAACACTATTGCGTTGTCCTTAAGGTCAGTAATAAAACATAATAATGAGCAAAGTGGTTATCAAGTGGTTATGGTATACATCAAGATGATAAATTGGATCCTGTTCAAGAGCCCGGAGCTACGATCTCTGAGTCAAGATGGTATGATAATTGCATCACTCGTTTCTCCTTTTTGTTGTTGTTTTGATTTTTTTGTATGATTCGAGTTTCTTTTTTACAAATAAAATAATGTTGTTGAGAAAGAAGTGAGACATATTAAGGATTGCTGATGATTCCGGAAAATAGCTTGGACAGCGATTTTTTTGTGTTTCTCGTTGTGCCCACGGATTTCGTAAGCTAGTATATGAAAAGCTTTTCAGCAACATTCAAGACTCAAAGGTGTTTTAACATCGCCATCAGTTAGCTAGTAAGATCTCGGATTTTATTCGATGGAAACATTTTGAATAAGAATTATATCCACAAGAATATAAACATATTCAGATTTAATCATTTCAAAGGCGGAGCAGGGTGAGACTTGACAATTATTATTCATTATGTGAACAACCTTTGTGTGTAATAGACAAGACCTCTTGTATGAACCTGCAATTGCTCAAAAGATTATTTCGGATAATTTCGGTGATATAATGAGGATGATGGTTCCATAAAGAGCAATAATTTATTTTATGACTACGATTTGTTAAAATCTGGGCCCTCTTGCATAAAAAGTTGCGATTAAACGCAACTCAAAAAAATAAACGCAACTCGATTTTCAACCAATCAGGATCGCGTATTTGTGACTTGCGTTTAATTTTATGACTTGCGTTTAATCGCAACTTTTTATGCAAGAGGGCCCTGGAAACATACAAAAACCCTTACACATAAAGAGTTCCGAACAAAATCTAAGTCCACGTAGGTAATTAAACATTTTAGAATCTGTGTCACAAGAATGGATGTGATAATTAAAACCTCTGTGTTCGGTGCGTTTGTGTTACTAGTAATAAGAATCGAATACTATTCCCCCCCCCCCAAAAAAAAAAAAAAAGAGAAGAAGAAAAGAAAAGGGTGAGATGTGAATTAAATTATCTGATATAATTCATACCTGTGTTTATAAGCAGAAAATTCGGATTGGAATATATTTTCTTACATTCTTAGCAAAATAAAATGTATATTTCTTGTCTTTAAGAAATATGATTGCAACAGTAGAGTGCCCATATTGAAAGAAAATTGAAATTGACATCTAAATTAAGACCTTGACGATATCGGGGGAAAATTTCCACTCTCCCAGTATAAAAGATGTCATACTGGAATATCTTGACTTTCAATAAAACGTAAGTCTTAATTTTTTCTTAATTTCCAGTTATACACATTTGTCTGCCCACATCTGACGTTAAATTCGTTAATTCGTTAAATTCACATTAAATACTATGACAAAATTATTCTCCTATCTAGCACAGCCTACTCATGCATGTGTGTAACGCTGCAACCGGAAAGAAAAATAAGTCAACGTTAAAGACATACACCTTTATCCGATAATTTGAATTTTTAAAAACTGTACTAAGATTTTATTCATGAAATAAATGATACTCTTAATGTATTAAATATTTTATCACAAGTTCATGTCATCAATGACTTATAGTTTTAATCGTTCTATGGCGTTATTCTAATTATGTAAATATAATGAATGTATCGCTATATTTGATTCTTCCATCAATAGTCTATATCATTATTTCTTTGTGACCTCCTAAAACGGTATAACAAAAAAAGGGTTTTGAGCAGTCCCCAAGAAGAAAAATGCTAAGTTGATATGCCCACGGATTAATGTCTAAAAGTTTTAGCCAAAGGGGAGATTAAGGAAGAAGTGTTTGTATAATCTAGAGTCGGTTTCTAGAGTCGATTTCTTCAGGTATAGGGGTAGAAAATGCATACTTAATTTCCCTTTCTGTAACAAAATCAGATTATCATATCCTTTGAAAAGCCAATTTCTTCCATTTTGTAATAATTAGGACACGGAAATAATTGTTTTCAATATCACACCTATGCAATGCTGTGAAGCTACAACCATTTGAACGATTTTATTATCATCATGTACACTGCATGATTGAAAGTTCACAATTTAAAAAAAAATACAATATGATTTTTTTCATTTTTGGTATTATTATTTTCATAGACCACTTCCAAAAAGTATTTCCTTGTAAAATCTGTTTTAAAAATGTGACACAAACTGTAAAATAAAATGAATAAATCAGCACAATCTACCACAAGCCAATGTTTTACAATTATTTCTTTACCAATCGTTTGCAAATTTTGTCCACTGTGCGTAAAAAAGTCTTGTTTGTGAACTACATTTCAATACAGATATCCAACACATCGATTGCATGCAAATATACGTGCTTAAAGCATAAAGCTTTAAACTGTCATGATCTGGATCTTCGTTCCCGCCGAAATGGATATCTCGTTATCACATACGCATATATCTCCAAGGAGAAAAGAAATGTCAGCCTCATGTGAACAGTAATAACAGAGAAATGTGAGATATCTCGGAATGAAAACAATCATCTAATTTGAAAGTCTCCATAGACCTTATTATCAAATTTAACTAGAAAGGATTTGAGATGTAGGCTACAGGCAATGTATTCAATGAATGCTATTCATTTCAGAAAATCCTGTTTCAGTCCTTTTTTTTTCTTTTAGGAGAAGTTGCCTGTCAATCGCTTTCTCTCTCTCTCCCTTTCTTTCATTGACTATCACTTTCTTTTTTAAAATACTCTATTTCATTATTATTTATAGATCTTTCTCTTATAATCTTCTTTATCTCTTAATTTCTTTATTTTCTTTCTCTTCGTAATTAAGTATCTCTGTTTCTCCTCTTCCTAACTTGATATTTCTCTTTTTTAACAGAGTCAACTATTCGAAGTGTATCAAACAATCCGTAACAATGAAGAAAAACTAGAAAAAATGATGTACTAGATATTCTTAAGTGATATTCTGTTTTATCTGACGTAGATACTCAAATACGGTTAGCGAACATAATGTCTTTTTTCATAAACAAGGGGCATAGTCTATACTTCATGGAGTTTGAACAAAATTATTAAACAATAGTATAAAATGCTGTCTTTACAGTCAGCACAAATTGCACACAAACGACTCATATATTGGCTCGTGCAACTTTTAGTTCATTCAATTTCCACATTTTTCGAAAGTACTTTTTTCATGACATCATCCAACGTTCTGAGCATGCTGAGTGCGATACAAATGTGTGTTGCAAAACACGCACTCACCTGTACGAATAGGGTGAAAAAGTGTTCGACAGGCTCATTTTGCCTTGATCTAGAGCAGTGCGGTTTCATGCATGGAACAAATCATGGTAATAGTTTACAAAAATATTAATTCCAATAATGCGTACAAAATTTAACGTTAATCCTTGCTGCAAGCGCCAAGTAAGGCCATGTTTCTTCTTCTTCTTCTTCTTCTTCTTCTTCTTCTTCTTCTTCTTCTTCTTCTTCTTCTTCTTCTTCTTCTTTTTCTTCATCATCATCGTCATCTTCTTTTCATTAATGAAGCTAGCCGTTAACATCCTGTTAGTAGGGCCACGTACACTCTTAAAAATGCGTTGTTAAATGTATAACCCCGTTTGCGTCAACGTATTATGCACAAACCCCGCAAGGGGTCAATTCGACCACGTTGTGCGGGGATACCCAAAATGACCACACAGCCTGGTTATACATTTAACCCAAACGTGGTCAAATTGTAACCACGTTACGTGGTTATTTTGTGATAACCCTGTTGGACGGGGTTAGTGATTCCTACCAAGCAACATGGTCGAAACTTGGCAATTTTTAAAACCCATTATAAAATGTATGACCTCTGCTGATGGTTGGAGTTACAGGCACTCGACCATCACCAACAGTCAGCTACTGCACACCACCAGGCCTTCCAGCAATCACTCTTCCGTCGATGGCAATCGGTCACTTTTCTTGTCTCTTCACAACAGCAGACAACTGGTCATCCGTCGAACAATGAAACACCTTGATTTTAAAAATCACTCACCAGCAATCACTGTCTCTCATCAGCCCTTTAATTAACTCATGAATTACTCTGAAGACTTGTTTGTTGCTCAAATGTGACGCATCTTTAATTATTTTCTTCAAACAATACGCACGGGATTGCAATAAATCTAATTACTGATCAGCATGAACAGTCCCATAAGCAGCAGAGTAGATGCCTGATGAAGACCACGGTGAGATCCGTCGGGCCATGATGGGGGCGGGAACAGCGTGACAGCTAATGTTAAACACACAATCCTACATACCGAGAAACTCACTCCTCTGTATACGCATATAACAAATCATTGACGTAACAGTTAGTAAAAATAACACTTTCACTAAAAACAACATAATCCCTTCTGAATTATCAATGTAACCACTAATACTCATCAAGACATCTTTATCAACAAAAATAATAATCTATCAAAATGAGTCATGACAAAATCCCCATATCATTTAAATATAATATGCGAATTATGTTAATTTTTCTGCCTGAAGCCCAACCAGTACCGATACGTTGTAATCTCCATTGGTTTGCACATTATAACTGATGTCATGTCACTTATACCTATCCCTCACTACATAATAGTGCAAAAATATTAAGCACTATTTTGTTACAATGGATTGAATACTAGTAATTATTCAATTACAGTATAATCAAAGTTTCTACTTGTGTGTGCACATTAAGATGCTGAATACTGGCTGCTATGTTTTAGGACGTATTCCTGTCTGATATAGTCTAGATTCTATCCGTTTTTGGGGTTTTTTTTTTTTTTTTTTTTTTTGGGGGGGGGGGGTTTAAATTCCCCTACGTTGCTCTTTCTCTACACGCATATCCCACACAGAGCGCGACTCTATGGAAGGCCATCGACGCCATGGAAGGCCATCGACGAGCATGCGTATGTTGATTAAACTTGCATACGTATACACGTTAGTTTAGCATACTTATATGCTTAATTGAAGCTCTGTGATTGGTTCGTTTGGTATGCTCAACAAGAGCATCCGTATCCGGTAGGTAACTTAATAATGAAGCTCTGTGATTGGTCCGTTTGCATACGTAGGCTATGCTCAACCACAGCATACGTATCCGGTAGGTATTATTTTCTCAGCGGATCGCGGTCGTGCGCGAACAGTCCAGGCCATAGGTCCAGGCAGTGGACTAGTCGGATAGCGCGCTGTACTTAGCCAACCATCCGACCAGTTTTTGCATGGTCAAAATGACCACGCATGTTCTGGTCATTATTACTGCAGCGGGAGCATTACTTTCGAGAACAACCGCGAAACGTGGTCGAATAAATTTGACCATGCAATATCCGACCATGCATTTTTAAAAGTGACTCAAGTGCAGCTATAGCTGCACTAGAGCCACGGATGTCCTGACACTCGCCACTTCAGACCCTTGTTAAAATATTTTTTTAAAATGAATAAAAAGCGGTCGTAACCGCAACGAAAGGCTATGTAATTTGGAGTTTACATTCGTATCATCACGTTACGCCACGTAAGGCCACGTAAATACCAAGTAAATGCCACGTAGATGCCATAACTGCCACGGGATAGCCTCTTCCCTCCCCGTATCACAATAATCAAATATACCTTGCACTGAGAGGCTCCAGTTGCAATTATGGATTCTCTGAGGTGACTGACTGGCATATATTCCTGTCACTGAAGAATCAATAATTTCAACTGGTGCCTCGAAAAGAGTGTATGGTATATTTGATTTATATCCTACAAGAGTAAGCATAGATAGATACAAAAGAAAAACTAAATGTAGAATCAGAGTAGACCTACATATATACACTAAGAGGCACGTCACGCACAAACATTATCGCGATACATTATAGCGATATCGATAGCTTCGAAATATCCAGAATAACAAAAAGTGACGTCAAAATATCGGTATAGCGAAAAATATACGGAGGTCTGAATTCACGCGATATCCATTTTTTTTCTTCATGGTGAAAGTATTTTATGTCACGTGAGACATTCCTGGCCAATCCTTGCACGAGAATTTTATGACGTAGGAAATAATAATGACTTTACGTGGCCTTTGCTTACGGCTAGACGTAATATGGTGTATAGTATTGGAAATTTTTAATTACCATACGTGGCGAATATATAATGATCCCCAAATAGCCTGATACGTTGAAGTTTGGATGATCACTTATCTAGTTTAGTATGTTCCTCAACCTTAAACGTTCATCGCAAACTAGCAATGGATTATCTTTTCACATTTTGGATTTATAGAATTTGTTTACAAACATGAGCTACAACTTATACTTTTGAGTGTTCGGTGTTTCCCCTATTTGTTAAGAATTACAAGGAGACAAAGGTACCTTTTATTCACATCGCTGTAGTTCGGTAATAAAGGCATGTCCATATGCGAGGAAGGAGATTCGAAAGTAATCACACCAACAGGCAACTTAAATCCAGATTTTCAGCATGGGGGGAAGTCTTGGACGTTCTCTTCTCGCGATCGCCCGAGGATACAGCTAAACTATTTATACGAGCGTGTTTAAGATGCCAGCGTTCTGACGTTCCGAAGGCGTAAACATGGACACATACCTGAAATTGAAAGGACATCGATCCTCTAGAACATTTCAATCATAAAATGGAAAGGATATTTGAGGCGTGCGTATAGAAAAAGGCAATGGTCAAAAGATATAATTATGTCATCAGAAAAAGGGATGTAAACGACAAAGCTCTGCGAGCAAAAACAACAAAACAAAAACCTTCAACGGTACTTAGTACAGTTGGCGGAAGATATTTTTTTTTCAAATTGCTTAGTGACATCCAAAAGAACTTTAAGGCGGAGTCCCAGTTCCTGATAATTAGGGTTTTATTTATAATCATAAATAACTTGTAGGTACCACGGGCGTAGACACGCATAATTATCCATTGTTAGTGGGGGGGATGATCTATTCATCACCCCCCCCCCCCAACTAACAATAGAAAGTGTGTTCGTATCTACGCCACTGGTAGGTACTATGTCACACTGTTGAGTTATGTCCGTGCATCCGAAGTGGATGCCCTTTCAGAATTTCACAAAACTAGTTTAAATCTAAACTAGGGTTTAAACCACCAATTCAAATGGAAATCCAACCTATGGCAAGTTGTTCTGAGAGAAAGAGAAAAAATCAGAGAAGCAGATGGGTGAAAGTTTGAACGAAATCGGACAAGCAATAAGAAAGTTATGAATTCTGGAAAGTTGTAATCACTAATAAATATGGGAATATGGTTTTTTATGGCCACCCAATTCCAATAATACTCTTATCTTGTATTGTTATCTGTTGTATTGTTTTATTGTTTTGTTATTCTACCATATTCTGTACTCTTGATGGATTTATACTGTTATTCTGTCATGATTGTATTTTGTATTTTGTATTTTATTGGAAATGAATAAAACTGAATTGAATTGAACTGAATTGAATTTCAAATTGGCCGAATCGGTAATGTCACTGTGATGTAGTGGCTGACAACTCCCCCATTTGTTCCCACACACAAAATGACAAATGTAATTTTGTTCATAATGTATTTCTCAGTACTATATTTTTCTTTTATTAGGATCTATAACAATATGCAACCTACAAGTCATGATTATCAACATCAGGAAAAATTGCTGTGAATTTGAACTGAAATATTCAAAAAGTATAAGCAGACGTACTTCAAATATGCATGTATATTGCAAAGTAAAAAAAAAAGATCTTTTCCAAATAATGATTCTGAGGTCACATTGCAGCATGTAAGTAATCATTTTACCAATTTATTCCCAACTTGGGAAATAATATTGCCCAATCTCGATCACATTTAACTATAAATTGAGCAAAATCTTTCGAAATGAGCATATAATTGCCCCCAAAGGTTGTCGGATACATGTTATTTACCCTCATTTGTGGCAATTTTGACCCAACATTTTTCGCAGAGAATTGAAAAGAGATGACGAGAAATTATACCAAACATAAAAATAAATATAGGAAGAGAAAGTGATGACTGGGAAGAAAGTAAGAGGAGGAGAAATAGAAATATAAAGAGGATCAGAAAGAATGACCACGCAGAGAATACCCCGTGGCAATTACCCAGGAGTGATCTAAAGAAGAAAAAAAAAACCCACCTTGAATACATAACATAATCCAGCAAGTTATAATTGCTTTTATATTTTTATCTTCAGATCGCAAGAGGTGAACCTTCATCATTACCACGTCCTTTTCTGTCAGGCAACCTCTTGCACACTTTTCTGAGCTCATCTTGGTATAATTCGTGGACTAGAATTCAATCTTTTTCTATATCATTTGAATGGGTAAGTACAATTGTCTCTCTCAATCAAGGTGCAATCATTGTAGTAACCATGGGCAACAGTAATAAGTGCTTGTTTTGCGCCATTATTGACACACATGACGCACAACAAATGTACATTGTGATTATTTATTTCTATGGTAAGAATAATTCTTGTATTGGATTAGTTATGTATATTTATTTTTCTCTGTGTGAACAAATTATTTTTTGCAGAACTCACAAGGTTTCTCTGAAAATTTTGCCCCTCAAAAAAAAAAAATAAATAAATAAATAAAGAATAAGGGAACATGAAGTGGAAGGGCGGGGGGAGGGATTTTGCATGTCAATAGTACAATTGATTTTTTAAAACTTATCTTTCTCAGATACACTGCAGTTAACTAACAGGCTGGTTTAATATCTTGCATTCATGTTATTTTTTTTTTCAAACTGATGCTATATGATGTAAATCACTTGATGGAACCGAGATTAATTTAAAGGATACCAATCACCTTGCGAAAAAAAAAATCATTTGTGTATAGCTAGAATTTATCAAATCAACCTCAAATAACTTTACCTGGAATTCTGCAGGTTAACGGTTAAGAAGTACAAAATATCAAGGATAACATAAAACCCCATAAATAGGGCCCACGTGGAACCGAACTCCGACTTGGGTTCCGTGTGCGCCCTATTCTATGCGAGCGCACACAGGCGTGTCGACTAATCCACTAATAATCCGCTTTTATGTTCATATAGAGTGAATTAAAACTTGTAATAATTTTTTTATAGAAGTAATATTAGAATCTTATAATTTTGAATACTGCAGTACATATCATTCACTTATCAATGTTCGTTTGGTTAAACCTACCATGCCTACGGGGTAATTCAGTAAACAAACCTCGGCATCCGTCGTGAAATGCCTCCACAAACACCCCACACACGCCCACGCCCACAAACCCCGCGCACAATATATCCTTTTAATATGTTGAATTTCGTATATTACCGGTTTCCCTACTTAATAATTATGTTACATAACCTGTAAAGAACAGGCGAATCGGCACCCTGCTATCTCAAATCAGCATTTTCTATTAGAAATGAAACGCGAACTAAGTTAACCCTAATACAAGTTTAGTTTCACCTTTTTGATGTTTGTGCATTTTTGCATCTCTTGATCCACAGTGCTATGAATTACACTTATTAGATGAGCAAAAAGAGCTGAAAGAGCAAAACAATTTGAGTCCATTTCAGTTGCATTGTGCCGTTCGTGAATAATACCGATTTATTAATTGAATATAAGCATTAAAATATTTTAATTGGCAACACGGAGTGGAATTTATAATCACAATTTTCGTTTAAAAATGTTTTTTCCCCTTTCATTTTGTAATGTTCATTCACCTTGGTTCATTATACATTTTGATTTGCCTGAAACGATGTAAGAGTGGAAAATAAAAATATTCGGTGCCATTTTCAGGAGGGGAGGCTGATTAATTAAAAACTGTATAAAAGTTAGTTCGTGCTACCAGGGCCCCCTTCTTCGATTGATCTGAATCAATTCCAATTAATCGCAAATTAAGGTACGAGACAATCCAATGATACGAGTTTTGCAATCGATTCAGACCAATGGCAACTCTTTTGGACGGGGCCCCCAGGATGAAACATGGTCTGCTTAATGTTCACATTACAGAATTAACTTTTCTGGACATGCAGCCAACAAGGACAAAACATTACATTTCCGAGAGGCTAAATCCCTTTTGATTCTAGAAATTAGTATGTGCCTGTTGCCTGGTAAAATCAGCAAACTTCTCACGCTCTCATACTCAGTTCTTCGGTCTTACATTACATCTTATTATTACACTCGGTACAATCTTCATGTTTCGAGAGATATGGGCCCCGTCTTATAAAGAGTTACGATTAATTACAACTTAATATTGATATCAATCGCAACTAAGTGCATGTTAGGAGATAGAAGACTGCAAATTTGCGATTGATTGGAGGACTTGCGATTGATTCGAATCAATCACAAATCTTTATAAGACGGGGCCTAGATCAAACAAAATGGCGTCATCTATCCACTCGATGGTAAAATTACAGAGGGAATGAAATAGTTTAATAAAAATGTATTCAAGTGGGCCAATTTTTACTTGTTTTAAGCAATTATGTGTCTGTATTTGATAATATGTGGTGAGAAAAATTGTGTTAAGAAGCATTATGTAGCATATCTAACAAGGAATTTATATTATTACGTCATTGCACATTGATCTATCCCTATTATAGAGGGGTTTAGAATTGAAATAGGGCTAAACTTTTTTTATGACGGATGATTTTGAAACTAAAACTTGACTAATCTAGTGCTTATTATCATTTCAAGACTAAATCGGTGGAAGTAGAAAAATAAAATAGGCGTGGTGTCCTGCTTTCTTATATCTGATAGCTCTCGGCAAATGTAATGGTCCAAGGAAGACGCATGGTGTGCTGTGTGGATTTGAATGAAGCTTCATCAAAAGATCCGGTTTGGTTAGACTTTTCAATCTTATGTCTCCAGTATTTGAAGCATTCTCTTCGAAGAAATATGGTAATGACAAATACAAATACTAAGCCAACGAGTAAGAAAATTCATCATAATTTCCTCTGGTGCTGAGAGAGAATTAGGACGAAGCGAAATAGTTGACATAGTGAAGAGCTTCCATACTTACCAAATATGATTATGCAGAGTTTGAAAACTTCTGAAAACAGGGCATCGAAACTGGTTTTCTCTCTAACGACCGCTGACTTTAGGTTTCATCAATCTGATTGATAGAAAAACGAAGAAAAAGAGAATCGTTAGAACAGAGATGTCACTGATTTAGTTACTTACTTGGAGGAACCTGGTTATGGGAAAATTAACAATGCGTTTTTGTTTTGTTTTTTTTTCTTTTGTATTGTACGTGTGTCATGACGCAAATCAGTTATAACCATGATACAGCAAAGATGCAACTAATGGAACCCTGTCAAAATGACACCTAAATCATGTCAAAAAGTGAAAATTCAAAAGAATTACGACCCTTGGAAGTGGCTCCCGAATGCCACGACACGGTAATCTACCCACGTTATCTAGCTATTGGCTATTTCCATGGACATGATGGAGGTTCTATCATTTCGATACATTAAAATGTATCGGCACGACTTCTCTGTAATTGTCTCCGGATATTCTTTCTGGATGCGAAGGTTCTAAGAAAACATAAGAAACAGCTCCCAGGAAACTTCTTGACTATAACAATGAAGCAGGGGCGGACCTAGGATTTTGTAAAAGGGGGGCACACAAATTTCCGAAAATTTTCTGACGAGCAAAGAAAAAAAAAAGGTTATCAGAATTTTTGTCTAGTTTGCCTCCAAAATTCCCTGACAAGCAAAAAAAAAAAAAAAAGGGGGGAAAATAAAAGGTTATCAGTTCAAAGGGGGGGGGGGGGCGCGGGCACAATGTATAATTTTCTTTCAAATGGGGGAGGGGGTAGAGCCCACAAATGTAAGAATTACCACAAATTTAAAAACATTGCACCCGCAAATTTCATAACATATCAACCACACATGTAAAAACATTTCGCGTGCAAATGTAAAAATTTCCATTTTTACCTCAAATGTCATAACATGTCAACCGCAAAAGTAAAAACTGATTGCTTGCATAATGCACTTTATGTAAGATCAGTTTATTATGAGATGTATGTGTGTGCGTGTGTAAGCGTATGCGTGAGGTTTCCTGACCATTAAAATCCATAAAATATCTAAAGACCCTTTGCCATAAATGTAAAAACATGTCAACTGCAAATGTAAAAATTCATTAAACTAGTGGTGGTTTCCCTTTTTATGATCAGTTTCCCGTTTACAGGGGCGAGGGGGGGGGGGAGGGAGCAGGGTCGAGTAGCTAATCATAAACTTCAATGGCAGGAAAAATTCACATAGTCGCAATAGAACAGCAATTTATTTTGTCAGTCTCAAAAGGGCGCTTCATATAACTTAAAGGGAGCCACCGCTCGATATCATGCATGTACGTTCAATTTCATTCGCTTGCCCCTATTGCAAAGCCGTGCATAACAACAGTCTTGGAGCAGCGAACAAAATTGCCGTCGAGGGTGGGGTAGTTTGTCAGTTGGGTTGTTCAGTTCGTCTTTCTTCGACCAAATGCGTATCACTGCAATTGCGTGCTCGTTTAGGAATCTAATTTTACTGCAACCATTAAATAATTCATCATTAACAGTTGCGTAAATAAAGAGTAGAAATTACGTTTAAATTTAAAGGGACCGAATCGTGGTGTTTTGGAGCTTGGCCCGGCTCGGGTAATATTCAGGAATCTCCATATACTTAACAGCACTTTTGTAAATTTAAAAAAAAATGGAATGGATATCTTATCAGTGTTAGGTCACGTGACATGTGCATCATTTTTGTGACACAATTATCATTTGTGCGTCACATAAATGACGCATAAGATTCCTGAATATTACCCGAGCCAGGCCAAGCTCCAAAACACCACGATTCGGTCCCTTTAAATTTAAACGTAATTTCTACTCTTTATTTACGCAACTGTTAATGATGAATTATTTAATGGTTGCAGTAAAATTAGATTCCTGAATCCTGCATGTTATCGTTTCAATCTAGTGATAATTAAAGTTATCACAAAGATATAACTACACTATACGGTGCACGTATAAAATGATAACATAAAATAAAATAAAACAAAAAATAAAATGAAATATAATAATATAGAATAAAATAAAATAAAATGGAATAAGATAAAGTTGAAACATACACCTCCTGAAATCCGATACACTACATGAGGGGTGCGGAGAGCCAATATATTTTAACCAGAACAAACAAACAAAATCAATTTTAAAACACTTTCTTTAAAATGACCCAGAACAAAATAAATAATAAACCTGTCCATTGAAATGACGCAACCTATACCCCAGGTGCATCATGGTAGGGTCATTACATTTACAAACTGTGACCCATACAATTCGCCTAGTTTGCACCTACTTTCTAAGGAAATTTTGAATAACAATTTATGTTCCGGCGGAAGCAGCTAAAGACATTTGAAGAAAAACACTTAATTACCTTGTCCCTAGTAAGTTTCATTACAATGTAATGATTTATTTTTATTATTAATCTTTAAAAAAGAGTTGAATTATTAGTAATTGTATCACTCCTCCATGTACTTAACAGCACTTTTGTAAATTAAAAAAAAAATGGAATGGATATCTTATCAGTGTTAGGTCACGTGACATGTGCATCATTTTTGTGACACAATTATCATTTGTGCGTCACATAAATGACGCACATGTTCCTCAAACTTACCCATTGTTCGTAATTTTTGTGACTATGGTGTGGGTCAATTTTAGTGAGTTTATCAGTCACAAAATTGACAGAGGTGTGCCTTAAGTTCTATTTCAAACTGACAAATGACACACTATATGCGGGGTTATAGGGTGCGTCATTACCATCGGCACGAGAATAATTTTCTTGTATCTAGAAGTTTGTACTTTATTCTGAAAATCCAAGCCATCTTCGGTTAATACTTACAAGAATCATCAGAATTAAGTTATTGTTTATTCAGTATGTTTTAACTATTGAATAAAGTACTTTTCTTTATAAACACACTTACTGATTATCATCAAGGGCGTACGGGCAGATTTTCGTAAGGGGGACTGACGTCTTTTGCCCGATTATCAACTTTGCAGTTTTACAATCTTTTGGAGCGAGTGGAAATGTTGAAAATGTTGAAAATGTGGCACTTTTTTATTTATTTATTTTATTCAATGTAATTTCATCATCAAAATTACATATTTGGGAACCTCGATGCCCAAATATAAGGACATTCGGGCATCTCGTTGCCTTAATATGAGGCGATTGTTGCCCGAAAATTGGAACTTTGAAAATTCTCGTGGGGGGGGGGGGGGGACTGCAGCCCCCCTCTCCACGGCCTCGTGCGCCTGTGAATAGGCCTATAATTTTATTTAGATATAAATCACAGTCTTGATCAGGTATAAAAACCATGATCCTGAAATTTCCTGTTTTTATCGTTATTATATGAAAGAATGTGATATTTCGATCATTATGGTGTGAATACTGTATTTGGCTTATTAATTGGATGAATGTTTGAACACTGGGGGTTGAACGGGATCGTGCGGGAGTCCAGAACATAACCTTTCATAGCGATGAATTTAATTTAACTATGGGCAAAATAATAATCAATTACAAAAAAATCAACTTGATGAATGTACACATTTGAATCTATATTTTTCCAAACGTTTACATCATTGTTTTGTTGAATAGTAGTAGGTGTTTTTTTAAAAGAAAAAAGTGCCCCATCTTGAGTTACTTACTAACGGCTTTGACTACCACACCTTATTTTTATCAAAATAGCATGCAGCGTGCGCAGGGGGCGTCGATAGAACATTTTGAATGTGCCGACATAGAGAGTGGGTGTAACAACCAAATGTGCCGACATATTTTTAGGGTGTGATAGCCAAATTTGCCGACAAAAATTCTACACCTAATCCCTCTCCCCCCACAAATAATAATTATAAAATAAAATCGCAGACGTAGAAATCTTGATTATACGGGCCAATTTTCGCAGGGAGGGGGCTGACGCCTTTTTCCCGAATATCAACTTTTCGATTTCTAAATTTTTGCGAGTGAGCAAAGCCAGCGAGAATTTTTTGTCGTAGTGAAAATGTACAGAAGTTACCTACAGAAGTTACATAATTATCTGAGAACCTCACTGCCCAAATATGTGGATATTGTGCCACCTCGCTGCCCGAATATGAAGTGGTGGTTGCCCGAACATCGGAAATTTGCAAATCCTCGGGGGGGGGGGGGGCTGGGGGGGGGGGCTGCAGTCCATTGCCAAAGTAGGACGCCTTTTGCCCGAATATCAACTTTCCAATTTCTAAATTTATGAGAGCGAGCGATTTTTTTTTACTTTTCGTGAAAATGTACAGAGGTTACATACACAAGTTACATAATTATCTGGGAATCTTTCTTCCCAAATATGTGGATATTCTAGCACCTCGCTTCCCGAATATGACTATCGGAACTTTGAGAATTCTCGGGGGCGGGCGGGAGCGGCTGCAGCCCATTGCCGAAGCCCGAAGGGGACGCCTTTTGCCCGAATATTAACATTCCAGTGTGAGCAAAAAAATTGGCAAGTTTTCCTTCTTTTTCTTTCCTTCCTTTTCCCTTTCCTTCTTTTCTTTCTGATTTTTTTTTTTGTTTTCCTTTCCCTCTTCTTTTTTCTTTTCTTTTTTCTTATCTTTCCTCTTTTCTCCTTTTACCTTTGTCTTTCCTTTTTCCTTTCTCTCTTTTCCTCTCCTTTTTTTTTTTTTTTTTTTTTTTTTCCGACGTTACGACTCCTCTGATGATCAGATTTTTACATTTGGGGGCGAAATTTTGTTTCTATTTGTGGTTATTTTTACACTGGTGGTTAAAATGTTATGACATTTTTGATTATTTTGACATTTGCGGTGTAATTTTTTTAAACAAAAGTTTGTGGTTATTCTTATGTTTGTGGTAGATTTGTACTTTTTTGCCCCTCCCCCCCCCCCCCCCCCCCTTCAAGATTGAAATCGTCGATTTTTAATGTTAGGATGAAATTTCCACTTTTATTTCCAAGTAACCACCATTCACAAAATACTGTTTATTTTTTTAAAACTCAGTATAGATGAAACAAACATTTTGTAAACAACCTTTAATTTGGGCTTTTGTCATATCTACCTTCATGAGTCTGATGTAGGTTATCAAAGCGCCCCCGCAAAACTATATATATATAATAAAACACTTTTCACTAATTAAATGAGGGGAAATTAATGACCCCAAACTAAATGAGTAATTCATGAAATGTATTTTCTAAATATCCGTCTCTCTCGCTCTCCCTCTGGCCTTCAGATCTTTATTTGTATTCACTTGAGGTTATTATGTTGCTTGTTGGGATCAATATTACAACGTATTTCTTTAGGCAACGTCAGGGGCTAAGATTTTTATCAACACCCACTGAACATTCAACACGCTTCAAGATGGTGCTTGCCTACCATGCTCATTCTTCCCGTTTCCTTGACACTCTTTCTTCTTTGTTCCTGTTTTGGTTTTTTTCACATTCATGCTCGTCAATTAATTTTCATGTTCAGGAAAATCCTGACTACATTCCCTGCCGTCTTCTCCAAATTGAGATTAAATACTAAAATGATCAATCCATCACTCGGTTACGACCCCATTTATAATCCTGCGATACTGACACATTGAATTACCCTAATACTATTAGTGTTGACGTCCTTTACAGACATTTGAAATGTAAATCTGTCAGGTAAGACGAATCAGAAGAAGAGGATGAAGAAAGTGGCTTTTGTAAAGAGGGGGAATGTGATTAGATAAATGGGAAAGTGATGCTGAATGATGGATGGTGAAAGGGGATGAAAGATGAAGGGGGGGGGTGTAAACTATATTTACTTCTCCTTAGTCAGGCGGTTTGCGGCTTCAATTGTTCCCTTCCTTTCGATAAGTTTGCAATGAACTGATTCCGGGATTTAAAAAAAAAAATCCTTCAGTACATTTGGAGAGAAAAAAAGACATCAGAAATTTGGAACAGCGACCCGTACTTCATTTTATATGTGATTAATGAATCCACATAGAACCTGTGTTTATGCAATAGCGAACATTTTAATTGAGAAACCTTGAGAACATCACAAAGTATGAATATTTTTCCAGTAACAATCACCCATCTTTCCATTTTGTTACTTTGTCAGCTTTAGTCATTTCAGATGTAACATACACCGATAATGTCGTTAACATTATCTATGTCATATCCGCCTAAAGTGATGACATCAGACATATCAGATATGCATATCAGTCCTGATCTCCTTTCTATAGCAAAAAAAAACCAAGGATGATTCTCAATGGAAATAGAAACACCTGTAATCATCTGAACCAAAGAACAACAAACCTGGGCTTTGAGAAGAAATGAATGATAGACATAGAGCCCATACATGTAAACGGTGGTATTTACTATGAAAATATTTAGCTTTGTGCAAGGAAATCAATCTTCTGTCCAAAGATAATCATCATGCAATGAATAATTTTGATATACATTACTCTCAGGAAATATAATTCTTATTATTTCAGTTTGTGGAACAACTCATATCATCTCCTCATCAGTTATTAATAGTTGGTGACTTTAATTACCATGTTAACTCTGTCACTGATAACAACTCAAGGAATTTCTTGTCTGTGCTATCAGCATTTAACCTGCAACAGCATGTATCGTTTCCAACGCACAGAGCTGGCCATACACTTGACCTCATCATCACCAGAGCCACGGACAGTTTTGTCACTGATCTAAGCTCAACGTCTTATCTCCCATCGGATCATGTTGCTATCTCTTGCAGCTTGGACATTCGAAAGCCTCCACCATTGAAATTGGAGATAAAGACAAGGAAGGTCTACAGCATCGACATCGAAGCCTTTTCCAGTGACATCCTCAAGTCAGATCTGTACTCTTCTCCAAGCCCAGACCTGAATGAGCGAGTTGGTCAGTTTAACAAAACTCTATCCTTGCTTCTAGATAAGCATGCTCCGGAAGTCACTAGAACTGTTAGATATCGTCCAGACACACCATGGTTCACAGATGAACTTAGAGAATTGAAGCAAAAACTTCGTGCTCTCGAACGGAAAGCTTTCTCTCGGTGTGGTCTTGAAATTGATCGGCAAATTTATGTGAAAGCGTCTCATCACTATAATAATCAACTCACTTCAGCCAAACGAGTTTATCATCGTAATCAACTGAAAAATTGTTCTCCTCGAGATCTCTTCAGGAAGGTTGATCACCTGTTACGACCCCAGTTAAAAACCTTACCAAACAATATCAGTTCTGATATATCTCTACCACAGCGTTTCTTGAGATATTTTGCAGAGAAAGTTCGGTCAATCACTGATGAATTACAGTCATCAGCGGCTGATAATAGTAGGGAATTTCCTGAGAAGCTTGCAACCTCATCATTCAGCAAATTCAAATCAGTGTCTGAAGATGAGGTTGCCAAGTTCATTACTACCTCTTCTTCCACAACATGTGAACTTGACCCTGTCCCAACTTCATTTCTGAAAAAATTTCGTGAAGAATTATTATCATTTATGACACAGGTCATTAATGATTCTTTCATGACTGGTTCTTTCCCAGAAGGTTTCAAGCATGCAAATGTTATTCCTAGACTGAAGGGTTCGGCTACTGATGTTGAAGATCTGAAAAGTTATCGTCCGATTGCAAACTTGAGATATTTTGGCAAACTTTTAGAAAGAATAGCTTCATTCCAACTTCAACAGTACCTGAACACATTCAGTTTATACGCAAAGTCACAATCTGGTTACCGCTCGTTTCATAGCGTCGAAACAGCTCTTCTGCGAGTAACGGATGACATTCTTTTATCTCTAGACAAAGGAGAAGAAGTCATCCTTGTGCTGCTAGATTTTTCTTGCGCGTTTGATACTATTAAGCATGACATCTTGTTGAAACGTCTGAGACTTCGTTTTGGTATAAGTGGTCAAGCACTCGCTTGGATAGAGTCGTATCTGTTTCGGCGCACGGCGCACTCACACTGTTATTATTGGAAATGAGCGGTCATCCACAGAAATCATCCCTCAAGGGGTTCCTCAAGGGTCCGTATTGGGCCCAATCCTATTTACCCTCTATACCTCTCCCTTAGAAGATATTATTGATACTCACAAAATTCATAAGATGTTCTATGCAGATGACACACAACTGTACATTTCATTTAAGAGAACTGATAATATTAATGTCACTTCACAGGTATCAGAGTGTGTGCAATCAATCAAAGAGTGGTCTCAGGTAAATGGTTTAAAGCTCAATGATACAAAGACTGAGTTTCTTCATCTTTCTTCACGCCATAGGTCAAGCAACCTCATATCAACATTGAACATAAATGGTACAATTGTTCATGCAACCAGAACTTGCAGAAATTTAGGTGCTATTTTTGATGATAAGTTCACATTTGAAAATTTTGTCTCACAAAAGTGTCGCTCAGCTTCATTTGGATTACACAAAATAGGTAAAATTCGCAATTTTTTAGACAAACCAACCACTGAACGATTAATTCATGCTTTTGTTATGTGCCATTTTGATTTCTGTAATAGTTTGCTTTCTGGTCTCCCTTCTTCTCAAATTCAAAGACTACAACTCCTTCAAAATTCTGCAGCCCGACTTGTTACACGCACGAAGAAACATGAATCAATAACTCCAGTCTTAAGAGATCTACACTGGTTGCCCATCAAGTCCCGTGTCCAATTTAAAATACTTATGTTAACCTACCAATGTTTACATCAGCTGGCTCCTACTTATCTCTCTGAAGTACTAACTCCATATAAACCCGATAGAATGTTACGTTCCAGTTTCAAGTCCCTGATCTGCGTTCCACAAATAATGACAAAATCATACGGGGAAAGGTCTTTTACACATTCTGCCGCTCTTTTGTGGAACAAGTTGCCTGAATATCTGAAAAGTATAAATTCCTATGAAAACTTCATTAATTCTCTAAAGACATACCTTTTCACCACTTTATAGTTAATCAGAATCATGAACCCAGTGCATCTTTCCTTTCTTTCCTTTCCTAAAGTGCATAGAGACATGCAATTTTGCTTATGTGTAATGCGCTATATAAAAATGTTTGATTATTATTATTTTTATTATTTATGGTACGGTACAGCCTTATGGAAATGTACCAAAATATGACGATTTAACCGAATTGACCCAGTACATGCACGCTTGTGTCAACACAATTAGAAAGATGATTTGCTGGCAATCCACGCGAGACTGATCGCGAGGAAAAGCATTAAAATGACAACTTTCAAGGGAATACTAGCACTGCTTTAAAATCTACATGAAACCTCTGTGTTTCCTCAAGAGGCCTATAGTTACAGGAAAATGAAACCCTAAACGTGTATGCACTTTAACAGAAGTAGAAAAATCTTAGAAGCATATCACTGAAAGTTTGAGGGAAAACGGATAAAGAATATAAAAGTTATGGCGATTTTAAAAAAGCCTAAAATCGCTAAATGAAATTGGCAACATACTCATTACGCTAATGAGATGCTATGACGTTTTTGTGCTCTCTCTTTATAGGTAATAAATCAGAAAATTATCAGATTCAGCTTTTAAACAAAGAAAATTGAATTATCAACATTATGCTTGAAATATATTGTGAGGAATAAATTCATGAACACCACCTATAATTACAGAAAGCAAAATTTTAAAGATATATTCAAGGAAAGTGGATTTTTACAACATGATTTGTATAAGGCAATTGAAAAGTATAGCACATTTACATCACAGCATCTCATTAGCATAATTAGGAAATTGCCAATTTCAGATCTCCATTCATTTAGCGATTTTAGGATATCAAATATTCATAACTTTTTTATTAGTTGTTTTTTCCTCAACCTTTCACTGATATGCTTCTTTGATTTTTGAGCTTGTAATAAAATGCATTTTTTTTTTTGGGGGGGGGGGGTTCATTCTCCTTCAATGGACTAAGAAGAAACAACACCATATAAAACTCTAATAGCAAATGAAAATGACTGTGAAATAAAAAAAAATTGAAAAAGTGAAGGCTGTTGTTGCAAGCGTTACCCACCCTATATCCCCTACACACTTAAAGAGTGACACGAATCCAAGAATATGAAACTGATCACGTGGTGATGCAAGATTAATATAATGCATTAAAAGCAACTCATATCAGCTTACTGATGACACTGCTTCCAGACACATTCGATTCATTAATTTTACTAAGAGCAAAACCGAACATGCGTGTCCATTTTACGCCCAGTGACATATTTACATTCAAACAGAGAAAGGCCTCTCTACAAAGATTTATTTGACTTTTAAAAACGTCGCATGAAACATGACACTTTCTAGATAAACGTTGCTTACACGAACAGTGATTTATATATGTGTTATTGTTACACCGCAATAGTACGAGCGTATCTAGTTCCTAATAATGTACGAATAGTAAACATGTCTCTTCGTTATGGAGACCATGCCTTATCCCTGTTGGTACTGAACATTACACACTCCCGAATGATAAAGAGTGTAAAAACCAGAAGTGATGTGTGCTTTACTTTCAGAAAAGCAAGTTATTCAATTGCGAGGGAACTCTTTTTGTCGGAACATTTGCCTCGCTGGTTTAACAAGCGCATTAGGTAGTTAGTAAGGTAGGTGTGATAGTTTAGGGGCAGGGCGTAGTTTTCAGACCAGGGGTAAGTGGAACAAAGGTGAGAATAATGATTATGATAACAATACTACTACTACTACTACTACTACTACTACTACTATTATTACTGCTACTGCTGGACCTACTGAAAATGGTGATTATAATAATGATAATATCGATAATGAAAATAACAATAATAGTAGTAATAATATTAGTAATAATGATAATAATAATATTGATAATAATAATAGAATAATAACAGTAACAATAATGATAATAATACATTTTGGTAGGATACAAGGCGCTGCCACAATAGTCTATTTTACATATCATGATAAAGGATAGAGGTATGTTTTCATATTGTTTTTAAATAGTCAAGCGAAGTTTTATTTCTCAGAAATCAACAGGCGTGGTACAACTGATTCATCTGATTTATAGCTGACCTTTTTCGGGACTTGGGAATAATATATGAAAGAGGAGCTGATGCAGATCTAAGTAAATAAATATGATGTTCTCTGCTGCTGAAAGAGTGACGAGATGTGTAGATGAAGTGTGGATGACATGGATTTGAATGTTTGAACGAGTATTGAGTTTGAGTTTGAGTTTGATTTATTTATTCACGTAAATAAAAGCCCGCAGTCAGCCGGATGGCTGCTTTTCGACAAGGCCGTGACTTACAGAGTATAAAATACAAATTTAAAAACATCAAACATATTAACGAAATACTATTGTACAAAAGAAACAACAAAATAATTTTTAAAAAACACAACTAAAAAATAAAAGGAAAGAGAAAGATGAATCATTTGACAAAACAATTATAACATTTGAACAAAGGCATCTAAATTGGCAATTGATCTGATTTCTTGAGGCAAGAGTTGAAGTAACTATATAGAGGCACGATACAATGGGCTCCGTTTTAAAAAAAATTGTATGAGGTTATGGCGGCAGAATAAATCTTTCTCTGTTTCTTAATTGATACCTTAGTGTAACACAAAAATTTAGAGAGTCAGGTAATAATTGATTTATTGCTCTAAAAATTATAATAATTGATAATTTTCTCCACCTTTCTTCTAGACGGTCAACACCAATGGTATTGTACGAGTATGATATTACATCAACACCTGGAAACAAGTGCAGTTCATTTAGCAATGGAGCAATGGATAATCTATGGGGCATTGGTGTCGGGGGTACTCTTTTTTTTCCGAAGGTTCGTAATGCCGAAGGTTCAAAATTCTGAAACACAAAATTCCCATACCATGGGGTTCATAATTCCGAAAATTAAATAGGGTTCATAAATCCGAACATTTTTTGAATTACTCCGAATGTTCTTAATAATTCCGAACAATAGTCATTCTTAATTCTTAATATATATTTAATTCCGAATGTTCATTATTCCCAGGGTTCGTTTATCCGAATTTTCGTGATTCCAAAAATGAAATAGGATTCATTGTTCCGAAGGTTCGGAATCCCCCCCCCCCAAAAAAAAAAAAAAAAAAAAAAAAAATGATGTAGGAGTAAACGAAACTTCGGAAAACGACCTGTAACCGAGGTGTCTATGGGGCAGGGCTCTGCCTATGTGACAAGGGCGTGCATAGGGCAGAGGTAGTCTATAGTGGTGTTGTGGTAAGAGTGGATACGTCACCGGGTTGTAAGTCACAAATCACGGGGTTCAAATCCCTGCTGCGGAACTCACGCACTTCTGCAAGATATGATCATGCACATTTGCCACTCTCGACTCAGGTGAGGCACTATTGGTACATGTACTTAGAAGAAAGTCCACGTAATAGAATACTAGTAGAGAGCGCAATATGAATGTTTGTAATATTTTTGGAATGTATGGGCAGTGGTGTTCTATGGAAAAGGGGATTGTGTATTGGGCAGGGGTTGTTAACTTGAGCGCAAGGGATAGTCTGTGTCAGGGAATGGTATACGGGGGGAGGGGGCAGGTAAGGGCTAGTTGTAATGTTAAATCAGCAGGGCAGATATACAGAGGATAATTGTTGGGTATGATGGTTTTGGTAGGGGATGCATTTTCAGATGGAGTATATGAGTTAGGGGTAGTCTTTGAGGCTGGGTACTCTACTTGGGATGGATGTTATTAGAAGTAGGGGAAAGTATAGGACAGAAGAATCCTGTAGGTTCAGTCAGTAGCAGCGGATCCTGTTCTGCGCGCTGCCTTGTACCAGCTTTGTCCTAGGTCCAAAGCATTTTGGAATCGCTTGAGATACGTTATATCATAATGTAATACGTGCTATGTAAAAAGTAATGGAGAGCTGAGAACTCTATGAAATGAACATTGAAGTACTTTATATACTTTTAATGGTAAATGTGATGTAGCGGATTAGGATAGGCGCCAGAGTGAAAGCTTGCTTGGCAAGACAGGTCTTTTTTTTCTCTCATTTGTTGCTCATTACGCCGTAAGTCCCAAAATACAGCTCATTCCATCGAATCCATCTCTAGCCGAAGGTCCCATTTTTGTCATCTTAGTGGAAAATCCATATTTTCATTTGTACGTGCTATTCTCCATTTCTCAATACGTAGGTAATGACGCTTCTGTAAAGTACCGTTGGCAACATTAATTTCATTTGACATGTTTGATCAATATTGGTGATATGATACTTGATACAAGAACAGTCTGATTTAAACCAATGGTTGTGAAAATAATATATTTTTAGCTAGTTTGCTTAAGACAAGGACAGCTATATAACATGCAATGCCCAAGTCACATCTGCAAAGAGACTTCAAACCGACTGGTGATCGATAATCCTTGGCTATTTGGGGTAATGTAAGTTTTTATTGTCGGTCTGGTGTCGGTCTAGACGGTGTGCATCCTAGGTATAAACTTGTGTAATTGATACGTATTTGTGTTTTTTTTTTGGAAGTTTTATGGAAAGTTGCCTGTTAGACTTGTTAAAGACATGGACAAAATTTTTTTAATGATGGGCATCGTATCGATCTCATAAACCTTATCTTTGCTGCCAGTCTAATTCGAATAGCTCCAAATGAAAAATCACTTAACATGTTCCGTCGTAAGAACAAGACAGCAAAAACAAATAAATCACTGTTCGTTAGTGTATGGAATATGGCGTAATTGGTTTCTTGATGTCCGTTATCAGTTGCTTTTTTTTTTATCAAGGATAACAATTTGTCTCGCACTCGCATAACGGTAGCCGCAATGTCTCAGTGTTTATTTTTATTATAATTTGATACGGATAAGTCAAAATCAACAATTCGTTGAAAGTTTTGTTGTTCAGTTCAGTTCACTTCAATATATTTATTTCAATCATAAAACCATAAAAGTAAAATACAAAAGTAACATGAGTCATTCATAATCATAACATTTTGGAAATCATGATGAAATGGGAGACTAAAATGAAGTTTGAAAAACTTGTAAGCAATAGTCCCCTGTCGTAAAAAAGAATTAACAAGATTGCATTGTTGTACACGTTACTCAGAAACAAATACATGTAATATGATATTAACACATTAGGAATACAAACCAATTAACACATACACACACACACACACACACACACACACACACACACACGCATACGCACCCACACGCACGCACACGCACGCACATACCCACACGGTACATTGTAGGGTAAAAAATTATAACAGGAAATAGCATTTTAAAGAGTTAAGAAGAATATGAAGAGATCAACTGTCAATTGATCAAAAAGATCAATTGAGCCTTAAAAGATCACAGAGACGTGCATAAAGTTAGTTCATCAGTTAAATCATTCCAAATACGGGGACCATTATGTCTATCAGAGTTGTGCATTGACTGGGTGAGACATTTGATAATTTGGATACAGGAACGAGTGTTATATGAGTGAATAGATTTATTTAGGATAAACATTAATTTTGGGAAACTCTTTTGGGTGCATTTTATTATAGACATTATACATCATGATAGCACTTTGCATTTTATCTATATCATAAATACTGAGGGTTCTTAAGCGAAAAAACAAACAAGGGACGTTAATGAGCTTGATAATGGGAGTTGGTACAAATTCTTAATGCTTTTTAAATTTATAAAAATGTTCTAAAAATCGGCCAAAATGATATTACAATATTGTAACTAAGGCAAAATTAAGCAGTTGTATAAGAAAATAAACAATACCCTTTCAGGCAGTGTTACACGTAATTTATAAAGGACACCAAGGTTTTTAGATATTTTGTTTGTGATAAATAATCGATCATCCAGAAAGGATATAGCGTCATCTAAGAGGATACCTAGAAATTTAACTGAAGAGCATCGGTAGGAATTAAACATTCAAATTTACATCGTTTATATTTTTTTTTATATCATTAATATTGTAAGGTTTACGTTTACTATGAAAACAAAGTACACTTGTTTTGTCATGATTTATAACCAATTCATTAGCATTAAACCAATAGCAACCTTTTCTAATTCTTTATTTACTTCTGTCATTAATTTACCAAAATCATTATGAGATGCAAGCATGTTTGTGTCGTCAGCAAAGTAAACAAGTGAATGAGTAAATTACGCGGTGCGTAATGTCCCCGCCGGAAGTGTAGATCTGTGGAATGGCGTTAATTTTTTAGATTTCTGATAGATCCTTCTAGATAAATAATTAGTTGATTTTTAATAAATTTGCACAAATTTGCATAATTAATGAATTTCAAAATTCTGTGTAGAACTTTTGAAGCCCCCACCAAGCCCTATCAGATAAAATAAACAGAATCAAAATCCGCTGTGAAATAGAGAAGTAGCATTTTTCGTTAATTTTGAATAATTTGCATAGATTTTCATAATTAATTAATTTCACCATTCTGCATAGAAGTTTGGAAGTTTCCATTGAGCCCTAGCAGATGAAACAAACAGAATCAAAATCCACCGCGAAATAGAGGAGAAGTAGCATTTTTTGTGATTTTGAAGAAATTCGCATAAATAATTATGCATAATCAATTATTTACACATTTCTGTGTAGAAGTTAGGAAGCCCTCACTTATCTTTATCAGTCAGAGCAATCATAATCAAAATCGGCCAAGAAATGACAGAGAAGATTCAGAAGACAGAGAAACTATGCAGAGAAAACACGGACGGACACACACACGCACATACGTACGGAGCCCGTTTCATAGTCCCCTCGCGAACTTCGATCGGTGGGGACAACAAAATGAAAAAAGAGGAAACAGAACAAAGATCATTTATATGAATAAAACTAGGAGAGGACCCAGTAGCGTGCCCTGTGGGAATCCATACTGGATCCTCTCTCTGCTAGAAACAAAGTTGTTGTATGACATGAATTGATAACGATCACTTAAAGGGTATCAATCACCAAAAAAATTGCTCTGTATGTTAGGGGATCCATGTCGTTATACTATATTCAAAATATGGGCTTCAAATATTAATTCTATAAAGAGATATTGCAATTTAAATTACACTCTCTATAAGCGTAAAGCCGACTCGTGATTAGACTACTCGACGCACCCGTACGCGCTCGCTAAGATAAGGGCTCGCGCGGAACTAAACTCGGAGTTCGGTTCCGCGCGAGCATTTTCATGTTATCCTTTTTTCCTTCATACTCCTTAACTGTTGACCGATAGAATGCCAGATAAAGTTCTTCGAGATTGATTTTATACTTTCTAGCTGTACACAAATTATTTTTTCAGGTGATTGGAACACTTTAAATAGTCCCTGAACCATTCCCAAGCAATACCACGTACACCAAAATAATTCAATTTAGTAAGGAGAATATCTTGATTAATAACATCAAAAACTTTGGACAGATTAAGAAACAGACCTAATGTATACAATTTATTATTCAATTTATTTAGAATGTGATCATGAAGGTCAATTAGAGCATGTCCACAAGATGAACTATTTCTAAATGTATACCCATCCGTATTAAATAGTCAAGGTATCTTATAAATTCAGGCTCAATTTTCAATTTTAAGTTTAAGTCTTGATTGAAAGGAAATACATGTGGAGATATATCTATGTAGTTACAACAAAATTCACAATGTTAAAACGCTCGATGTTAACAGTGTGAAGGTGTTTTCACACTGTGTTTCACACTGTGAACACACTGTGGGACACTGTGTTCTTTCCGGCAGGGTATATATTGTAAAGGTGAGAGGAAGAAGTCATTAACCTATAGGATGTAGTTCAAATAATGGAGAAAAGGGATATATTGTAAAATACAATATCGGTGACATATGTCCTTTTCCAAAATTTTCATAAGAAACATGTAGTGTTCAGCCTATAGATATTGATATGTTTCTGTTCATCTGCTTTTATCTATTTATTATGCCTCAGGGTCTTTCCTGGAACGAATACGTCCTTTAAATCAATCTTGTTTAATTTCAGTGTAGGAAGGAAAGGTAGTTTTAAACTGTGCACATTGCGGTTTACTTGATTTACGTCAAAGGAATGGGAAAGAAAGCATCTATTGTCGATTTATTCCGTGATTATCACAACTGACGTCAGTGTGAAAATTGGGACATTGTGAGAATGGATTTCAAACAGAAAAACAACTTAAAGGGGAAGTCCACCCAGATATCAAGTTAATTTTAAAAAGGAGAAAATTAAAGAAACATATCAATGAAAGTTTGAGCAAAATCCGATAAGAAATAAGAAAGGTATGAATTATTGAAGTTGTATTTAATCAAATACAAATTGGCAACTCTGGGACATATCTTGCGAGATCCTCTTGCATTAGCCCTGCACTACAGAAAACATAATTTTCACTTTTTTCTAAAGAAAATCATACATGCAACCTTGATATCATCACTTCATATATGTTTTTACACAATACCTGTATGAAAAAAAGTATATTCCTTAATTATCAACTAAGGAAGTTTAAATCTAAGAATTTTTTTTGTACAGACCAAATGGGAGAGGAACTCACCAGATAAGTCATCGAGTTGCTAATTTGTGTTTGATCGATTACAACTTCAGATATTCATAACTTTCTTTTTTCTTGTCGGATTTCGCTCAAACGTTCACTAATCTGTTTCTCTCATTTTTATCTCCTTTAATTCCAATCAACTGAATACCAGGGTGGACTTCCCTTTAATGAAAAGGGGCTTATGTGATTTGAATGTGAGTATTCAATTAGGAATTTTGAAAGAAGATTAAACAGAGTCATGATGAATGGTGAAGGCGTATCAGTGTGTCTTTCTATTTCAAAAGCAGTCTCATGACGATGCGCTCGTCATGTTTTTCAATCATTTGGGTGAGAGTAAAAATAAGCAAAAAGAATTTAGAAATGACGTGAAAGTAAAGCCCCCTTTATACTTACATATACTTTATACTTATCTTTGTCACATCCCCCACCCTCTTTCCCGCCCACAAACAACGAGCTAAAAGGTTGGGGACTGTCGTGTGAACCTAACTATTGACATTTAGAATAAGCATTTTTCATACTAAGCTAATAATTTCTTAGAATAAAATCTCTTTGTGGTCATTCAGACCACCACTGTCTTTAAAAGAAACGTGAAACTATGTTCCTTTTCTTTTTTATCAATAAATGATAACTACAAAACGTTTGTTCTTTGTATACAAAACTGAACCACGAAGCATTGATATTTTGTTAATAAGAAGCGTTAATCCTGTTGCTAAAAGATTAATCAAAATGATAATGCACAAAATCAACCTGAAAGGTTTTCTTTTAAAACAATGTCATCGAATTCCTTGAAATCATTGCCCGGTCTTGAAAAGGAAAAGTGATTTGATGTAGAAACATACATGCAATAGAATAACACGGGTAACCGCTTTGGTATGCCATTTGATTGTGGTTTCTTCATGCTTTGCTTGCTACAAGACATTTGAATGCAACGGTTGGTCTGACAAATCAAATACGACCATCGTACTGTGCACATTATTAGTGGGGGTGTATAATATGTCGCCCAAGGAAATCTAAAACGTTACTATTAAAGTGAAATTATTCACTCGTGCAAGCAGGAACTTCAGGGCCCCGTTGCATAAAACTTACCATTAACGGTAACTCTGCTTTCAATGGTAACTACCATGGTAACATCACTCAACAGCCAATCAAAAGCAAGGTTTCCATGGGAGTTACCATTGATGGCAAAGTTACCGTTAATGGTAAGTTTTATGCAACGGGGCCAGAACTGTTGTGTTCGATTGCTAATGTGAAAGAAAAATTTCACACAAAATAGATAAAAGGATTTACACACAGGTTTTTTAAATGAAAAAAATAGGTTATATTCATTTCAAGTATGGGTTCACACATTAGATATGAAATAAGACGTACTCTACTTCCACTTAGACTATTATAATTTCAATCTGAAAATAATAGATAATAATGGTGTTTGGGATACACATGTGAATGGTGTTAAATTCGGTTCATCTCGACTGCTGATATTAATATGTTTATTTCATTTGCATCCCTCCTTTCTTACAATGCTGGATCTGCCTTCGCTGTGTGTTTAGCAGGTGCCTGAGTTATGTTGCATCAATCTGTCACGATTTCGAGATTGTCCACATTTTATTCCCTCACTCAATCATTGATATCTTCGGAAGATATGAACATATCATCGTTTGAAAATCTTAGCTGACTACTGTATCATTAGCAACGATTTACATAATAACTAAATGTATATCTTTGTGCATTCTATAAAGAAATTTTTGATTGTTTGTAATGCAACTTCAGTGTGAACTAAAAAATGTCTACAGGTTATTCTTAACGGCTGAATAATATGTAGTAGATGGAAACAATTACGTATTATAATGTTTGGAAATCATAGCAAATACAATACATTTTGCCCAAATTAGCAAATAATTAAAAGCTATGGACAAAGATATGGATGAATTGGAATAGATAACGACATGGCCTCAGAATTAAGTCTGATAAAATGAAATGGACTGATAAAATAAAATAAAATGTGAAGGATCATAAGTTAATGTTTACTTTCGTGAAAACAAATCTTTTTTTTTGGACAAAGTATTTGGATATTGAAAAAGTTAGGTAACAATGTCACAAATATATGTGTGCATCAAGATATGGTTAAATGATTGAACTAAAATGAACTGAAGTGGACGGCTAATTTAATAGAAACAAATTTTATAGCTCGTGAATTCATATTTTGGTCTAGGGACTAGATTCTTGAGAAAAAGTGCAATTTTCTGATGAAACGGAGAAACACTTTTATGCTTTAAAAATTATTTAAATCAGGGGTGGATCCAGGATTTCGTATAAGGGGGGGGGCACACAAATGCAGGATTGTCAACTTTGGGAAACTGCTTTGAGGGAGACCCATATTGTTTTGGTCTCGCCAGCCCTCCAAAAGTCGCTCAGTAGGGGGGGGGGTGGCGACCAAAAAGAAATTTGGGGGTTATGGGGTCCAGTTCTCTGACAAGCAAAAAAAAAAAAAAAAAAAAAAAAAAAAAAAAAAAAAAAATCTTTTCGAAAAGGGGGGGGGGGGGGCACAATGCATTGTTTTCCCTCAAAAGGGGGGGGGGGCACGGGCCGGGATTGCCCCCCCCCCCTAAATCCGCCACTGATTTAAATTATTATAATAAAGCCATAGAAATGATCAAGAGACCTACTTTATGATATTTAGATATCAGAGTGCCTTTTTTCGCGGGATCTCATTTTAAATATACTCCATCCTGCCTTTCCTGCTGTTCATTATGAAAGTTTCCACGAAATCTGCTACTCAATATCTCTCTGTCCCATTTAATGACTCAGTTTTGATGCAAGTTTATTTTAGCTTGAGAGCGATGACCCAGTGAAGGGCTCCTTTCACCAGCACCTCGATGTACATTGTCACTGGTTAATGAAAGTATCTTTTATATAAACTCATGGTGCCAGTCTCACCTTACTACAAAAACACTTCTATCTAATCTAATCGCAATGTAACATTAGCGCCTTCTAAGGTGATTATAAATCACTTGTTTAGTCTCGATTAGTTTACATTACAGTATAATGATAAGAGTTGGTAAAATAAGGTGTACGGTGTACCTCAACTGTATACTCAGCTCAGCCCAGCTTGCGGCGACCACCAGCAAAGTTTGCCTTTCATTTTTGTTAAATACTAATGGAAAGCGGATTTATTTTCTAATAACTTCCATTACACTTGAACTACATAACTATTTCATTTCCCATTCTCTCCTCTCTGAGTTCATGTCGGTTCTTTCCCTCGCTACATATTTGTCTTTCTCTTGAACCTGTTAATCTAGAGCATAGGCGTAGCCAGGGGGCCCAGGGGGGGGGCTATCCCCGCCCCCGATTCAGCCCCTAAAATAAAAAAAAAAGCGAGAGCGAAAAAGCGGGGGAATGAGAGAAAAAAGCCTAAAAAGGCGCTACAAGGCGCTATCTTTCTCTCAGAATTTGCTAAAAACGTCAAAGTTTTCACGCTTTACGCGGGAAGGCGGAACCCCCCCCCCCCCCCCTCCATGCACCCACCCGTTACATACAGTGCAGTATTGCGTCCAAATAATTGACAAGCAGCGCGTCAAACTAACTTTCCGCCTAAAAAAGGGTGCTACGAACCATTAACTTTCTCTCAAATTTGCTATAAAACGTAAGAGCTTCCGCGCGGGAAGCGGGAAACTTCCCCCCCCCCCCTCCCTGCACCCACCCCTGGATAGAGTGCAGTATTGCGTCCAAATAATTGAAAAGCAGTCAGGGCGTCGAACTATAACTTTCCGCCTAAATAAATTGTTTGCTACGAGCCGTTATCTTTCTCTCAAATTTGCTATAAAACGTCAGAGCTTTCGCGCTTCGCGCGGGAGAACTTCCCCCTCCCTGCACCCACCCCCTGGGGAGCACGCTTTGCATGCTCATCACCAATTTCGCACGCAAGATAGGGACCCCGCGCCTTTTCTACGTATCTCCATCACCTGCCATCTCTCAGCATTAAAATGTCAGGCGTGGCATGCCACATCAGAGTCCCATTACAAAACCGACTCCGCCGGTTGGGATCTGGAGTTGATAAAAAAATGATCACTCACTGCAGATCAATCACTCTGCTCGTTAACAAATGATAATTTGCCATATTGTTTATAAGCTGCCGAGACACTGATGGATATAAGGAGCGGCACGGCGCAGGTGAGATGCCAATTGATGGTCACGTGACATGCGAGAACATGAGTTGATGTTGTTGTGGTCCAGCGGCTCTGACCTCAGTCACACCGCCAGACCGACTCCAGGGGAGCGTTTCATCAAGTGTCTTGCCAGTGATTTTTACCGACAAATTTGCTCTCAGCCAATCATATGCAAGAATTGCAGTAGCTTATAACAGTTATTGTAACTTGTCCTTGATGACAAGGTTTATGAAACAGGGCCCAGACCGACTCACAACCGACATATACATGGCCATTCGGGATCATGTCATTTTTTTTTTGTTGTTGTTGTTGTTCGGTCTTTTGTCTCCATGGTGTCAGTCTGGTTGGTGTGACAAAGGTATTAGAGTTCTATTCAAACCACGAAAATAACTTTAATTACCATGCCAGGAGGGAAAATAGATCACGAACTTGTATAACAGTAGGTGCCATCAAACGTAGTCATCTTGACCTTATCTTGTTAAAAGATATAAGGGACATGCTTTTGATGGTGAGCATGATGGACCTGCAGAATTGATATTCACATTAAGGTTATGTGTGAAAAGTCAAGCTCTACTATAAATATATATATATATATATATTATATATATATATATATTGTAAGAAATGTTCCTCGAACACAACGCTGGTGGTCACTCATCATGCTCATAGTTGTTTAAGTGGAAGGTATATTGAAAGAAATGGCCTCTCTCTCTCTCTCTCTCTCTCTCTATATATATATATATATATATATATATACACACACACACACACACACACACACACACACACACACACACACACACACATGAGTTTTACATGTTAAAATAATCATAATTTTTGTTGTGTGACTATCTTGTGAAAATCAATGGTATAATAAAAGCGTACAGAGACGAAAATGGTCAAGCCTTTATTGTAAATGAACTAATGTGTGCAAATTTTCTTTAAAATGATGGAAGGGTGTTACAATGATACTGAAATACAATTTGGTCCTCCTGGCTTTTTTTCCATACTGACATGACTGATAACCTTCAGACTTCGGTATATTCAGCTGACAGAGTGGCATACACGGTTTTTAAGTTAAACTTTGATTAGAATATAAAAGCGGTAGAAAACCACTACACGTTGTTCTATAACATCTATCATATATTTATAGTTGGCATGCCAAAATTCGGCTTGAGAACTAATATACGCTGGTAATTCAGTGTAAATTGGGATCCTAAAGAAATATCGTACCAAACTTCCAATCTTTAATGTGAGTGCATGATGGACATGTTTGAATTGCTGCTCGTTCAGCGGCAATAAGACACACTTGTGTCTTTCGTCGTCATGAGCTAAAAATCTAGCGGCAGTAGATTTGAGTGATCAAATTAAGCCACCATTCTCTTCATACGGGAAAAAAAGGTCGTTCAAGACAAACATGCAGCGGAGTCTAAATAAAGAAAGCTCAAATACCGCTCATGTTAGATGTGGATTCATTAATCCTCTACGGGTATCTATAAACATTTTGTACACACAAGCATGTGTCTCCTGTGCATATAGATATAACCTAGACTCATCCATGGTTTTATGTGTTCATTGTACACGTTTTAATATATTACAGGGTGAAAGGGGGCTCTAACTGTAACACGTGGTTATGAAGAATCTCGTTTTATATATTCAAAACCGTATCCGGACAACTACCCCCTGGACAAGTACCCCCTAGGACAGTTACCCCCATGACAATTAATCCCCAGAACAACAACCCCCTGGACTATTATCCCCGGACAACTGCCCCCGGATTCTGGGGTAGTTGTCCGGGGGAATTGTCCAGGGGATAGTTGTCCTGGGGATGGGGGATAACATTTTGTTAGGGGGTATCGGGGTAATCGTCATTTTATGGGGGGGGGGGTAATTTTTCCTAGATGATCAGTTAATTAGGGATTACAAAAAAAAGGAGGAATGAATATGAAGTTTATGTTTTGGCTCAGCTTCCTTTTCCATGTTTGTTTAGTGTCTGGGTCCAGCTATTGATGTTAATGATAAACATCATACAATGACAGACATGATCACAACAGCAAATATTTGACATGATGAGAATAACAGATATAAACAAAATCATTTCCATCACTCGCGCACTCAAGTATATACAGCGTCAAAATGAGACCGAGCATTTGTATGCGCAGCCCCAAAACTGTCGGAACAATTTACCGTTAGAAATCACGAAATCACCAACTGTGAATACTTTGAATTCAAAACTAAAAGCTTTTTTTTTTTAATCCAAATACTCATCAAGCACATCAGGAGCTCTTGAAGCGCAGTAGAATATATAAAATAGTTTCTGCGCTTCATAAATTATTATTATTATTATTATTATTATTATTATTATTATTATTATTATTATTATTATCAATATTATTATTAATAATAATATTATTAAACGTAACACAACTTTAGGGGTATAAAGAGTATAGAAGTAAAGGACATGGCATGGAGTGTGCAGTTGGATTTCTTGGTTTTAGTTTCAAACATTCATTATTAGTGTTTAGTAATATAGAACGTTATAATGATCAAACAATTGTATAGTTATGACTTTATGGCTTTTATGAAGCCCCACATCCCTTTTAAATATTAACATAATTTATTAACATGTTTGTATTTTTTATGTGTTTTTGAATGAACAAAATTAAATGAACCAGTGTTTTTCGTAGACTGAAAAAAACATACATGGCAATAGGCAAAGATTATTCTAAGCATATTTGTAAATAAGTTACCAATTTGAAAACCTCAAGGGATCAGCAGGTAAGAGGTTTGCACTACGCAAATACATTTAATCCCTAAATCATATAAAGAAGATTATTTTTCAAAGAAATCAAAGACATTAACCCTAAAAAGACCGCGGGTGGAATCCACCCCCCTGGACGCGGGCTGCGATGTGTTCGAGGATGATTTTCTCCTAGAGTCTTACGCATCTTTTGATAACAGATTTGTAAAATTTCGACCAACGGGTACCGCGCAGCGTCAAAAATCGCCACGCTGGGGGCTTCAAAATAGCGATAACTAAAAAACCGTTTGAGATATAGTTATGAAACTTTACAGGCTTATTCTTTATAAGATACCCTATCTGTGTGCCCTGGCTGACAGAGCACCAAAATAACCCGGCCTTTTTAGATTTAAGTTGCCAAAATGACAAACAAGGTCCTCATAACACCTCTTTGTAGTCTACTTACATTCGTGCGAAGGCGTTGGTCTGAAGTAGAAGTAAACTTTTAAAGTAATCCTTAAAAAGCATGTTCGTCTAAAATGTGTTATAAACGTGAGAGAGTTCGTCACGCATGCACGTCAGCCTAGATTACGAGCTCTTTTTATCACTTATAACTAATACGATAATGCAATACCGACGATTAGAAAGTTTTCAGAACAAGCTCATATTCCCTTTTTATAAAGGTATCCTCTGACAACGGACAAGTTTTCTTAACACTCTTCAGTGCGGTGATTATACTCCACATTGTGCGTGGTAATAATGCGGCGACTCGAGTTTCAATCTCTAGTTTTGGCTAATCCATCACGAGGTACATTACCGTCCCCTCGTTAATCAGAAAGGCACACGATAAATCCCATCGGCCTGACATGTTTCCCTCTAAAATCCACTCCACTTTTCTCTACGAGCTAATTTCCGTCTGTTTGTCCCGAGTCATTTTCGATGTTTTCACGCATCGAGTAATGACGACTATCAGTACATGGCGTTGGATCAAGGACGAGGGAGTAAGGGTAAGAGCATGAGGGGCTTAAGCGAGAGAGGATGAGAGAGAAAAAGAGAGAGAGAGAATGATAAGCAAACAAAGAGGGAGACGGCATATAGATTACGAACATGCAAGGGCCAATGCCATCAAAGTTATGCTACGATGTCGTTCAAGTACGCTTTCAAGTGGAAGGAAACCTCATAACGGTCGATTAGTTTAAATTCCATGAATTCCAATATATACAGTACGTCCAAGAAAAAAAATGAAACCCTAAAACAAAAGAGTTATTGTGACCACATTATGTCCTCTATGACAATCATTTTTTATTTTCTATAAATTAGAATATAATGCTTCTAAAATGATACCTTGATGGCATCCATCCGTACATGCTTTACCGAGCAGCATCATTTTGAAAATGAAATGTAAAAACACAGTTGTGCCGGATTTGGGTAAAACCGTGAAGACGTTAGTATCACATGCGAAAATGACTAAATAGAAATACCAGCTTTAAGAGATATTTTACGTGAAATTCCCTTGAGTGATGGCATGCCTTCAATCAGAAATTCATCAAACACGGGTCAATACTAATTTTCTGTGGTGGCAGGGGCATATACGCCCCGAAATTTCCAAAATTAATAAATATCCTCAAAAGATGAAAAAGTGCCCTTCGTGTGATGGAAAAGGTGCCCCTCGTGAGGTGGGAAATTGCCATAATCTTGATATTTTGTCTGCCTTATGTGCCCTTTCTACCTTGTATTTCCATCTGGCAATGGAAAGTGCCACTTACTTTACTTTAATGAAAAATATCACCTTTCTGTCCGCTTTGTTCTTAAAGAAACTTCAGTTAAGAAAATGCAAAAAATTTGCTTCGATTGCAGGTACCATTTCAGTACAAAACATGTCCTTTCTTCACCCCCAACATCGACAAAACATCAACCATCCTTTATTTCATGATGAGGTTGTTATCCTTACCCTAATCTTTGAAAGAAACATATGAAAACAGTTTTCTCATAGGGTTTTAAATGTCATGTTACATTTGGGTCATGTTCGCATGTGATCTTAACGTTTTCACGGTTTTACCCAAATAGGGCACAACTGAGTTTTTAAATATCATTTTCAAAATGCTGCTGCTCTGTAAAGCATATACGGATTGATGCCATCAAGATATCATTTAAAAGCATAATGATTCTAGTTTATGGAAAATAGATGAATTATTGTCATAAAGCACACAGTGTGGTCACAATAACCCTCTATTTTAGGGTTTCGTTTTTTCTGGGACGCACTGTATATTATTCGTGTCTCTGTGTGTGAAATACCAATTAGAAGGAAAAGCATAAGATACCATACCAGCGTATTTAATTTAAGCACTTGATCCTCGAGATATTGGGTTCGAATGTGGGCTTATTTCTTATTGACTCACACTGTACATACCATGCCCTTCAGTACGACCACTGTTGTTCTTTTAATTACACGTACATGCCATCGACTCGGGAGACACGGATGAGCTATTGGATCATCCTGAGCACTTGTTTGATATTAAGGACTACCGGTGTTAACCTTTAAAGGGGACAATTGGATTAGCAGAAAGTGTGACAGCTTATTAGCCAACTGAGAGATAAAGCTGTTAATGGTTAACTTCAGTGAATTTCGCCCGTAACTTGCTCGTCCTCCTCGTCCTATTACAAAAGCCAAGCCAATAATTTGTAAAGTTTCTTCGACAAAATTGCACTTCGAAAATGTAACCGAGCTAGGAATATAGGGGTCAAGTTTTGATTGCTATAAAATTTCATACCGTAATCAGTGCATTTAGATAATAGATCTTGAAAGATTTAGCTCCCACAGGAATAGCGATTTTCCATAGAAGCTCACATTTCCCTACGACTTATAAATGCGATGATTTAAAGATGGCGTGCATTTTGTTAAAGGAAACCTATATATGTCAGATATTTATTCAGTGTAAGTGAGTTTTTACAGTAATGAAAAGCTATGATATTAAATCGCAATAATGTGTCGCTCCTCTGAATATGAATTTTTTTCGCCTTCATTTCTTTAATAGATATTTTTATATTTTGGGGGGTTGAAAAGGAAAAAAGTTAAACCTTAAGGTCATGCTTAATCCTCATCCTCTTCATTTTATCATTTTCTTCTCAACATTCCCCTCCAGTACTGCCCCCTCGTTATGACATTTAATCTTTATCGTGCTCTTTTGGTCCAATAACTCAAGGACGCTTTCCAATCCTTTTCATTTCCCAGCTCCCTCCTCCGTTAAGTACTTATTAATTACACCTATCCTCGGATAATCAATCCTCTTTAATCTTCGTCAATTATTCATGAACTAATTCAGATATTGTGATGAATCACGTGTGTTATCAACCGCTATTCTACGCCCGAGGACTGACTATGTAGCTTTCTAGGTTAGGCCAAATAAAATGAATTCGTAGTTCGTCGCTCCGTGCTCGCTCGAAAAATGTAGAAACATTTTTTTTTTTTAAGGAATCACACACGAATTGATATGTTAAACACCATTTATTGAATGTACGATGAAAGAGCAATGTAGATAAATTGCCCTCTTCAAGGGCATAAGTGCCGTGACGGACATCGAACCCACGAACTTTTCATTTCCAGTCAAGTGTTTGTAACCACTCGACTACAACTTCTACTCGGTCAAGAGGCGTCAGCCTCTCCCCTCCCTCCCCCCCCCCCCCCACTTCTTCTGAAGTAATTGTTGTGTATCTCCAAATGAATGTAAGCGCAAGCAAAATCTTCTGTGTTGTTATTATGATACTGCATTTTATTTAATTCGAATATTTTCATTTTTTAAATTCAATTGTTTTTAAGGTTTTAATGCTGTTAGAAATTGTATTAATTGCTAATAATTTTAGCAATGATATACGCAGTTTCATGATTCACCGCAGAATATCTAGGCCAATTGGTATCTTTCTTGAGAGAAGTATAAAAAACCTAAAGTTGTATCTAGATCGCACAAAAACGAAAGTCTGAAAAAGCATACGATAGAAATTAGAACAAGATGACTAGACAACAATCCCTAAACAACAGATCGATCATCATGACGAACAGAGCCCCGTTTCATAAAACTCGTAATCAATAACAATTGCAACAGATCTATGACAAATTGGCTCTCAGCCAATCAAATGCTCTGATTTCAGTAGCTTATAACAATCATTGTGACTTGTTATTGATAACAAGTTTTATGAAATTTTATGAAAGAGGACCCTGATTAGATATCCTTCAGGTAACCATCTAAAGCCGCAATTCTCTTCACCTGCCTTTTTACAAAATGGTTTCAGGCAATTCTCGTTACATATTGTGATGTGAAAAATAATACCCTATCCAAACTTGTCTCGTCTTGTTTGTTTTTCATTTCATGAGTTAAGAGTGTGATAAAGTACTTTGTAAAAAGGCTTCAAGAATGACGATGGTGTGGTCCGTTAATGACCTCACTTATTATGTCACTATTATACAAATAACACACATGTCAGTGGAAAAAATAAATATATAGGCCTAGTGGTTAAAGCTATACGGACTTATTCTTACTGATCAGGGTTCGATGACGACGACATGAAATGAACTCTGCGAAGCTTCGTTCATTTCACCATTGTGCCCTATTTTTGAATAATTTTTTCGACTAAGTTGAATATGTTTAATCTATGCCATCCACTAATAAAATACCAGTGTGGTAGTTCAAAAAACTTTTTATTTTATAATTCGGGTAAGTAATACTTACAGTTTTGTTGCTTGTCATTTGTAAAATACAGGTTAAGCGTATCAAACTTTAACGCAATGTTTGTTTTTTCTAAACTTTGTTTATTAAAGGGTACTCCAACACGCACACTGATTTACAGAGTAAGAGTGAAGGTTTTTTTTCTTTCTTTCTTTTCTTTTATGATTGCATTTTGTTCTTTGAGAAAGCAAGGATAGTTGTCTGTATATATGTCAACATCATGCTATCTCTCTCTCTCTCTCTCCCTCTCTCTTTCTCTCTCTCTCTCTCTCTCTTTCGTTTTCTCTCTCTCTTTCTTTCTCTCTCTTTTCCTCACTCCCTTTCTCTCTTTTTCTATTTTCTTTCTTTCTTTCTCTCTCTCTCTCTCTCTCTCTCTCTCTCTCTTAGTATCTCAATATCAGAATCGCTACGAATTCAAATAGGGTTATAGGAACTACGGTATTGTAGAATAAATATATCGAACCTCCTTTAAATATTGCGACTTTATAGGCGCCATACAACGTAAAAGGACAATTTATTTTCATATTATTAGAAAAAACCAGATGCGTTCTAATATAAAGTCATTAACTTATTAACAGGACTAATTATCTAATACTTAGTACTCCTATCACACTAGTGCCTTGATGCGTTGTGATGCATGCTGCATGCTATCACCGATGTAAATGTAAATTAGATGTAGAATTTTCTTAACGTGGGTTACCACTCACACCCCACCGATCCGCCACTGTATTGCATCTTATCAATTAATCTACATGCATCAGCGATATAAGGTAGCTTTTTCAAACGCAGTGATAAGAAAAGATGCATCCGGAACGCAAACTGCATATTGTCGAAAATCATAATTATATTGCCTTAAGGTAGATACATATCCTTTAATGTTATAGCGATTTAAATACCTCCACTACCTTGAATACGCTTAATATTACCGAAACTGCCATTACATTATTTTGTCAAATTAAACTTTAATTTCATTATTATCATCAACAATTTCGCCGTTGGCGTGCCAGACGGGTCCTTTCGTGCCACTGCGTTGGATAAGCTACCAGGGGAGCGTTTCATTAAGTGTTTTGTCAGTGATTTTTATCGACAACTGTTATAAGCTACTGAAATCCTTGCATGTGATTGGCTGAGAGCAAATTTGTCGGTAAAATCACTGACAAAACACTTGATGAAATGCTCCCCAGCATTATATCCCCGATGCATGCACATTATTGATGAGCTCTATATACACATATATCGGTATTATTCAATTCAATTCAAAATGGTATTCATTAAAAATAATCATACGTCGCAATATAACGTTGAAATGTGGACAATTTACGAAAACAGAAAATAGTATACATTATAGCAGATAATACATTCAAATGAATAATTTACATGCTATTAGGTAATTCAACATTTTCAGTGCCTGCCGATGTCACATATATGTGACAAATAGACTTGCCATTTTCATTCACCAATTGCTCGACCACAGGAAAGGTATATGATGGTCAATGTATATCAAAATTTTGAGCATATATCAAACATTCTAAATAAATGATTATAATTATATAACACGATAAAAACTACTTTCGAAAAATAAACTCAAGACAATTTCAATAGCCCTGTCTATCACCTTTAGAAATGTGCGAACATTATAATGCTGTATTACGTAATCCGAACCTGATTTCTATGGGCAGTTCAATAGGCCTTTGAAATTGCCCTTGAGTTTATTTTTCGAAAGTAGTTTTTATCGTGTTATATGCTACCACAGAAATTTTCAGAGAAAATTGCAGATTTAAAAAACAATATTACCTTATTTCAACATTAAACAATGTTAAACAAATGAGAAACCAAAAAATAATGGACAAAAAAGAAACTCAAATGTAATTTTCAATAATTATTATGCATAAAGTTGGGTAAAGTAATAATGTTTGGTATCATAAGAAATGGTAATAAATTTCATACAAGTTTTGTACATAATATTTTGTGAAATAAAAGATGGATACTGAAGTGCAGACATTTGAAAAGTAAGCATTAAACACATTTTGGTAAAATTTTGAGGAGAGCTAAACCCCTTGGCACAGTAAGAGTTAAAGAATAACAGTGGGTAGTTTTACAAATAATGTTCATAGAAATAAAAACGAAAAATATCATTAACTAAACACAGGAATATACATATTGTTAGCATTGGGTGATGGTATACACTTTCTACGAATAGAATTTAGCGTCAGCAGAGTGTCAACATTGTAATGGAAGTAATAGCTGAATAGTAAATCGTTACATACATCTTAATGAGCTATTAATTATGAATTTATTTAGATGAGTGTATGTAAGAAAATTGCAAACTGAGGAAAAGAGAAATTATGTAATAAGTTTCAAATATAGTGTACAAACATGTCGCGTTATCAAAATGAACGTAAATTATGAAAATAAATTATCTTTTTTCAATACTGTTTTTATACAAAGAAGGCAAAAATAAACAGCATATTATTGGTTGATATGCACTTGCATTAATAGTGATAACAGTATGGACTACAACGGTAAATAGATGGCATGTACGGTAAATAGATGGCATGTAAGTTGTAAAAAAGGAAGAATTGATTGCACAAAAAAGGATGATAAATAAATACATAATAAACAACAATGCAATATGACACTTCCAGAGTTATGAATTATGGTTCGGGTAGCTCGATGATTCGAAGGTTTAGATTAATGAACAGTGTTTCCGAGAAGCTTTCATTTGGGAGCTACAAAATGTCCTTTAACCTTCTAATTTCTGAGTTAAGAGCAAACACAAACTGATATATTTCCATGAAGCTACATTTCATTCACAAATGATTCTGTACAACATTAGGGCACATATTTGTTTTTGCTGCCCAAACGATTTAGACTCATTTTCATTCTGAGCCCCCTACATGGCTTGAAAAAGAGCCGACAATATCTTTATCCTGCTTTTGAATGATCGCGAGCTCAAATGAGCCCAGTATTTCTGTCGTTCATATCAAAATCATCAACATTTCCTAGGGGAGAAATTTTATCCTCCTAATCTTGAATCCTGCCCAAGATGCAAATCACCTCCTTTTTGTGAACTTCATAGTTTAAACATCTTTAACTGAAATACGTACCCCTCCCCCCCCCCCCCCCACGGTGCATTTCAGGGGAGCAATATGACGTTGCCCCTCATAAAACGCAATATCTATTACATGATCTATTGATGAGTGCAACCTTATAATCCATTAAGCTTCATTAAGCATTTTTAATAGAATGATGGATGCGATGTTGTTTGACGACCGACAACTCGTTTTCCTGGAAATTTAGGAAATGCAGCTGTATATCGATATCCATCCATTTCAGATTTCTCAGATCACTGTTTTTCTTTCAATTTCCAGATCTAGGCCTGTACGTGAAATGACGTCACAGCAAGAACTATTATCTGTTTTGAGATGTTGTTTTAGCGGGAAACATAATATTCACAGTAACTGAAATTGTACAAAGTTCCCGTACGACTGTATTACCTTTTAGTAGAAGTTACCACCGACATGATACAAGGGCTAGCAGTACTGTAAGTGATTTAAAGATTTCTTCTTTAAATTGACCAATTATAATCGTGTTTATGAAGGAGTAAAGACATCGGGCAATCAGATATGCTAATACTCAAAATAATAAGAAATATTACATCATCACGTGTTGTTCGTATCGTTATCATTTCGGGTAGGAGTAATATAAACAATTCAATATAAACAATTCATACCATTTCATATTCATGTCCTGGTGTTCAATTTTTTAAGTCATCCATTAAATCTACAAACGATGAAATAGAGACAGAATAATTGATCCAAATAGTATTTGATCCTGAGATGGGTTGGACGAGACAAACGTCTGAAGAGAAAGTCTCTGGGCAACTTAAGCTGCGAGATCCACCCTGGATCCACCCACCCTATCTCTCTCTCTCCCGCCCCCACAAGTAAAAGAAATAAAGGATTTGGGTATTAATCCAAAATCCAAAGTAGGAGTGACAATCCTAACTTTAAAGTGTGAAATGTGACATACGGGTAATCTCGGAGTACTCTTTCACAAATGAAATTTGACAAAGTAATTGACTGGCTATCCACTTAACTATTATCGTGAAGATAAAACAAATATAAAAACTCATCTTCCTATGAAGGATATGTGAGAGGCTCAGAGGAGATGTAGATAAAAACAAAAACATTTAGAGAGTAAAAAAAATAACATCACATGAAGCTGAAACTTAATTGTGTATGTTTTGGAGAGATAACAAGAACTGAAAATGGTTCGGGCAATACAAAATTTTAAGATAAGAAAAGCGCTTTCAATATTAGCTTAACGAGACTGAAGCCATTTCCAGCTCAAAAGACAATTTTTCTTTTTTAAAGGTTAAGAGGAAATATATAAAGAGAGGAAAACATTTAGAGAGTAAAAATAACATCACATTGATTTTTATCTTAATCGTGTATGTTTTGGGGAGAACAAGAATTGAGAATAGTTCGGGCAGTAAAAATTATGAACAGCGGTTTCAATATTAGCTATTTCCAGCTACAGAGACGAGATCATTGTATTTAGACTTTTCAATTTATGCATTCACCTTTTTAATTTTTATCTCAGGCAATAAGTAAAGTATATTTGTACAAGAAACTATGTTTCAGTTTTCATACGAAAAGCTTGTTTACTAGAACAAGCATTCCAGCTATACATAATCAATTTGAAATTGCTTTGTATGATGAACTGGGTTACTATATGCAGAGGGAACAACACATTGGCGCTGTATCCCATTGGTCCTACAGATGTCCATTGGTTCTGGGTCAAAGCAGCTTAAAGGTTGCCAACGGTTCATAAATATTTGACTGTATGTAATGTCAGTCTCCGTTCAAAATTAGGTTGGGATTAGGGTTAGGCCTATAGAACCAATGAACCCCAGAACCAATGCTCTGTAACCCGTGCACATTGTAATCAGTTGATGGACAAATGTTGAAACTGAGTGACCTTTTATAAAAATTGGAATGGAAATTACTAACCCTCAATCTAGCATGTGTGCGCGTAATTCAGAAATTCGGGTGGCATTGAAGTCAACAGCATGTTGAATGAAAAATAAAACGTTGAAATGACCAAATATACAGAATACTTTAAACATCAATTTTGAGATGCACTGAGGGGGAAAAACATATTCAAACAGATCCATGGCCATAAGCAATATTTTTTACCACCTTTAAAGATAACATTGAGTTCTGATCATGCAATTTCATCGTGAAATAAACTTTCTTGAAGCAATTTGGAGAGGTTGATTGTAGTACACAGGAATTGGTGTATAATGTGAGGTTTTTGGAATCACAAAAAAATGATTAAAAGACTGACCCCATCTTGCTGAAAATCACATCCGCTTCACACAAAAATGGGTAAAAGGCACTACACACACACACACACCAAAACGCACACACAACACACACACGCACACAGATGTGGCATGAAAGTTTGGTCAAAACGTTTCAGCTATATCTCTCTTCATATTTCGAATATAAGGGCATTTGAAGAGCAATCATTTTTCAGGGGACAATTCTGCTATGATATTTTCCAAACAAGTATAAAAAGAATGGGAAAGTTCTTCTTTTTTTCTTTTTTTTAACCTTTACCGGAACTCAGCTTTCTCTTTAAATATCCGGTAGCTCTTTATCACCTATCAGAAATACCACCATCAGGTCCTGAAGTGTCTTGGTGACGCTGAGCACAGGTGAGTCAACACACTCCAAGTGAAAACGACTGTGCATCAGAGTTTGATGAATTCCACATGGTGTTCACACTCCCAAACATAAATATAAGTCTACTGATAGCGACTGGACATATCGAAGTTGAAGAATTCTACATTGCGTTCACTCTGGCAAATAAAAATTTAAGTCTATGATTTTTAAAAGAATCCAACACCTGAAATGCACAGTCACAGCAATGTATCGGTATCTACTTTGTAACCGAAAAATGTGCGGATGAAAATTTGCACGATTTATTTTTCTGTACTGTGTTTCATAATATCAAAAGTTTTACCCATTTATAATTCAGTTTTAGATTATATATCAATATCTTATCTTTTATATGAATTTCGAAGTGAATTTGTGTCACATATTGGAAAACAGGGCTTTTATTGTGATCACGTACATGTATGTTGTTAGGCCGTGTTCATACTCTCATTATATTTTTTTCCCAACAACGTTTTATATCATATCATCTTTCACTCTAAAAGTAAAAGAGGGCTGATTTATCAATAGTTAGTGAACTAAATGTATTCTTGGATTTTTTTTTCTTTTTTAATCTATATAATAGCTAATGACACAAACCTTTATTCAAAGTGTCATTTTTGTTTAAAATGTAAGATTACATCGCCTACAAGCGAGTTCGAGATATCCTCTTTTGAGATAATTTGTAGCCGGAAACAGGTTTAAAAAGTGGAAAACTATTACCGTATATGAAGACTATTTGTAAATAGAACTGTCCAAACAGCTCTCTGTTTAGTGTATGAGCGGACCTTAAAGATTTCGTATGCTTTCTCACTGTCAAAATCACTTTGAATAAATTGATTTAGTCAACTAGCGAGAGAAAATCAATTTCGTGTATTTACCCAAATTAATTGTAGAATGTAATGAGCATAATTATATTACCTAATGTAATTATGGAAAATAGAATAATATTTAGCATCAACCTCATTACATACGTATTAGTGACGTAAAACAATTGTCTGATATCACAGTGCCTGGGCTAAATCCATTGCATACTACAGCAACATAAAATGGGTTTGTTTGTAGCAGTTTTTACAACATAAGTTGATGGATAACAGCTGTTAACCCTTTCGAGACAATCGACTTCATTTTGTGGTTTGGCTTAAATTGGAAACACATTGAGAGATTCAAAATCATTGTTTTTATCGATATTGGCCATATTTTCAACTTTTTGACAAAGTTTCTATCCATGTATATTGTTTTCAAAGACGTTACATTTTATTAGAACCATGTAGCACTAAAAGGAAAATATTATTGTTGCCAATTTGGAGAACAAAATGTGATCATTTTAGCCCCTGAATAATTTCTGTCAAGAAAGGGTTAAAGACCTAGCTTGTTATTAAATATCAATCTAAAAACGAAGAGAAATATTGCAGCGCATGCTTCGCAGGGAAGGCGTAAAATAATCTTATACAAAACATAAACTTTGAAGAAGTAACACCAGAAATCGCAATAAACTAGTTATGTAACAACTTATACGAAATTATGCTTAAGGACGAGAGATGATTGTACTTTACTAATCTCTGAGTCTGGGACAATCTTATTGAAAAATATAATCACAATTCACCCAAGTACAAAAAGGTTATCACTTTGTAACTTATTATACAATCATTAATGTAACAGGAATCTTAAGAGGTTTTTTTTAGTGAGGAGAAATAATTACGAAAACTATTTCAATGACATGGATTTTCACATTTTAAAAACGTTTCAATATCAACAACCACAACATGTCAAATTGTTTTTATTATATATTATGCTTGTATCAAAGACTGAATTTTTACATGAAAATTTCTGACCATACATGGAAAAGATGAAAATCCAACAATTTCTATGGTCATGTCTTAAACATTGTTAAATGGAAGCTTGAGTTCTGGGAAATGTAAAATATAATTTGTGAGCTTTCTCATTCTTTTTATGTTAGTTTGGAAGATTATCATAGTAGATATGTCCCCTGAAAAGGATTGCTCTTCAAATGCTCTAACATTCAAAATATGACACAAAACACACATTTGTGTGTAGTCCCATACACACATTTCTGTGTGCAGTGCATGAGACTCTCGGCAGGTTGAGTCAATTTCTTATCATTTTGCTGATTCCAAAACCTTACAGCATACACTATTTCTTATATGCTATAAAATCAACCTTTCCCTATTGCTTTGAGACAGTTTCTTTCACAATTCAAGCTCAAACTCAACTTTATCTTTAATAGACATTTTTCACCCCTGACTCCTCCTCCGCATGGGTCTCACGCGACATTCTCTCCCCGGGCGCACTCGACAGGCATCGTCGGAAACCCTTGTTTAGCCACTTACCAAACAATTTAGCTGGTGATGCAGCTTTTTCCTCTATTGCCCCGAAGCTTTAGAATAAGTTCCCTCATCATCGGGAATCATCACCATCAGTGGAATGATTCAAACGGAGAATAAAGGCATAACATTACTTTTCTGAAACCCTGTCACTCCTTGTTACATTATTTATGCTTTTAATAACCTCAAGTTCTAAGCAGGGACTGAACAGGTATTTTTAAAATGACACTTCAGACAAATTGCCAGTTTGTCATGATTTTTTTTTTTTTTTTTTTGAATGTGTGAGTAGATGGGCTATCACAAAAAACCAAATATGATGACTGAAATAGAATTCAAAGTCAAGACTCCAAACCAGTGACGTATCAAGGAATTATAAGGCGCCCGGGACAAACAACGAATTTCTGCCCCCCCCCCTTCCCCCCCCCCCCAAAAAAAAAAAAACAACCAAACAAACAGACAAACAAAAACTATGTAAATAACTGTACACGCAAGAGAGCAAGGCAACCGAGCGGTAGATATTTTGCATTTATTACCCTCAAAAACGCACTTTCCTTTGCATTTTTACATATGGAAAATTCGCAAGGGAGCACTGCAATCCAGCCCTATAGAGTTTCGGATTTAGACATTGATTAATTGTTTTCTATTCAGTTCTTCCTCAAATGAGGCGCAAACTTAACGAAAACCCTTGAGAAATATAATTAAGGAATTCAGCAAGGCAACCGAGAGTTAAGATTCTTTCAAATGTGTTGTGGTGTTGTGGTCAAGTGGATAAGTCCCGGACTGTGAACCACAAGGTTCGAATCCCCGACGCAGCACTAGTGTCTTTTGGTAAGACATTAATCTTTATCTGCCACACACGACCCAGAGGTAAATGGGTAACAGGCAGAAATCAATTCCTTTAAATGCTAGAGCGCCGTTAGATCAGCCATGCTAAAGCCGGGGTAATAATTGTGGAGTACCAGGTCTGTCAAGTCTGACAGACATGTGCGCTATACAAAACCCACTATTATTATTATCACTATTAAATGTTGAAACTACTTGGGGCGCAATATTTAACAAGAGGCCAATAAAGCAACGATTAATTTTTTTTAGCCCTTTAAACGCTCTTTTAATAAAATGTATCTTATATTAGTGCGCGACATTAAGAGATCCTGGAGGAACATAAGCGAGGGAGCAAAGCGATCGAACTTTAGAAGTTTTCACATTTTAAACCCTCAATAATTATACTCCTTTTCTGATGCACTTTGCCCTGCAGATTGGGGCGTATATAAACCTTAAGAATCATAACCTTCTTCCTTTTCTCTCCTTTCTCTTTCTCTTTGTTGCGTTATTTGTGCCCTTTTGAAGTGCCACCCGGGGCTCCTGCCCTCCCCCCCCCCCTTCCAAATAGCCTTGAAACCACACGAAGGCCAGGGAAATCGGGTTACTTTTTTAAGCCGGATGAATCTGTTTGCCTAATGATCCTAAAATGTATTAATTTTTGTTCACATCAGCCACCTGTAGTTATTCTATGTGATTTATAAGTGCAATACGTGCTAGAGTTGTTTTTTGTATCTTTTTCTTTAAATTGTATTTGTATTTGTATAAAATAAGAATTATGAAAGAAATGGGGTTTTTTTGTAAAGAAAGAAATGAAATGAACTGAACAGTGCTCTTCACTGAACATTTCAAATATTTCTTCATCCAAAAGTTTTGTTTCTAACCATACCTATAAATCCAAATCTATTTGAAAGTCACAAACAACTTTATTCGAGATTCATCCATTATCAATGAAGTCAGCCGTGCCACTTGATATTCATTCGTGCCACAGATAAATCCAAATCTGAACACTCACAATGTTTTTATGTTTAACCCTTTGTCTGTTTTGTCTTTCACCAAGACTGATCATTACCTTTACTGGACATATATGTATCTCATAGAAATACATTGCAAAAAGACGGAATGATACAGTATTAAAAGAGCAGTGAAAATGAATCTTGATACTTTCCCAAATGACGTCATTCACTTGACGTTAATGTATCGTTATTCCTGGCCTTTATCATGATGATTTTCTTTAAGAAATGCATCCATCCAATAGCTATGTGTACCTGCAAAAGTCGTTTTATTCCGGTTAACCCTTTGTCGACTGAATTATCTTACTGCCATAGGCTTAGCACAGGAATCACTCGGTTTCCGTAGGCAATGGGTCAATGGATGTCATACAGCATTGACGTAACATAAAGGGTACATGATTTTTCTTATTACTACGACATTTGTAATGCAATACAGTTTGCCTATATTGGACGAAATTGTCCAATTTATGAAATATTGAGTTTTATTGCCCAGCATGAAGGATGCAAACAAAATATGAATACAAATCCATCTGGGTTCCTCTTTTCTAAATCTAAACAATATTTCGTCGACGTTTGTCGATTTGTAATTTGAAAACTTACAGTATACCGATCGGCGATCTGATTGTGAAAAGGCGTTTCCTGATTTATACAAATTTAGATTTTATTGTAGTTACATCATACTTCAAAATATTTCTGACAGTAATGTCTGCAGATTCGACATGCTGGTGAATATATATAGACAGGGTTTCTTTATTCCCTAGTAAAACTTTTTTAAATGGTGAAAGTCACAAAATCTAACTAGAAGATCCCCCCCCCCCCCCACCCTGACATGAAATAATAGAGGTCATATTTTATATACATTTTGATGGTTAAGATAATTCTTTTGAGGTTGAAGAATACATAACCATGCGTACTAAAAACGGGTTAACCAATGGGCAAGATTTGTTGTGTTTTTTTTTACTTTTGGGGGATGATGTATAAACATATATATGTAAGACGTAATGGAATACACCTTCAAATGTTTTCAACAGAAATATTGCGCAATATAGATACTGTGGAATGTCACCCTCATTACCTCATTTTCATCAACTTTTCAAAATCTTATTTGAGATATTATATCTGATTAATTTAGAAATGAATATCGGTGGAGCAGTTTCAATATTACAAACTGTCTAATCCTTTTTTTATCTGAAAAGAGAACACCTTTCATGTCTAATCCCAAATATTACTATAACTTTGATAAGTGACGTATCTTCGCTCTTCATTTTCACTATACTTCATGCTTGTAGTTCAGTAGCGCGCCGGAAAATTTGATATCCGCTTTGAAATAAAACCGTAATTCTTATCATGATTATTACCATTATTACTATTGTTAGTATTAGTATTTTATAATTATTCAAATTCTTATCATCGTGACTACTAAAATATTAGTAGTATCAGTAACAGACGCAATAGAAGAAGTACCATTAAAGTTATGCAAGCAGATTTTCTATCAATTATGTGAAAAATCATAAGCTTGTGTTACATACATAATGCTTATACTAATTACAGAACTTGAGATACTTGCAGCTGTAGGCCTTTCACGTCAGCAGGTGTATTTGAAACATATTCCGCAGAAAATTAATTTACAACAATTACAGCTATTCATTGATTAACTAGAATATTTTACTTTACCAAATCGAGTCTAATTTACCTGCCTGCCTCCAGCTTAGTTACTAGGCTGCGGTTTCATCAATCTACCATTCTTTTTGTGTATTCATATGTCTAAATGCAATTGTCTCTTAGAATTACCAAATTGAGCTGCACCAGGTATGCATCTCCAGCCTAATAGTCACATTATCTTCCTCTGAGTATGTACTTGCGCCGAATTTTTGCCCAGGTATGGCAGTCAAACTAAGAAATACTAGCATGTACTGATCGGCAGAACGTGATGAATGACGTCCCGCGTCGGCATTTTGATCTTATCAAGCTTGTTTGAAATTTCTCCAGTTTCTTCGTGTTTCACCTAAATTAGCTATTCGTTCTTGTTGCTCCCCCCCCCCCCCCTGACGTGAAGGTTCGAATACCAGCTTCTTTTATTTCACAATATCTGTACTTCCTTATGCCATTGAGCTGTTGCTATTATTACTCCTATACTCTATATGATATTGTTAATTTTTTTTTATAATAAAAGATACGTGGGTCTGTTAGTCAATATCATACATGTTTTCAGAGGTGATCTAGAATGCAGAAGCAAAAAATCAATAGATCATGTTTACCAGTCTAAGGGTTCTAGGTAAAGTAACATTAGTCATAACTAGCACATCAGGTTTGACTTTGAGGAGAGTGCGAAAGGAGGACGGTCTGATGCTGTCTATAGATTCGCTTTCTAAGTCAGTATGGTCGGAGGGTACTTGAACAAGGAGGTGTTTGCATTCTAAAGTGACTTAACTCGTCCTCAAGTGTGTACAAGTGGCGCAACATTGGGCCTTTCCTCACTCCCCTGGTCGCCACTTGAATGATGAATTTCACGCAGCCGCAATTTATAAGCTGCGCACATTTTCTCACAGGGCGATCTTCATGTTTGACTGGTTTGGTGTGACACTGTGTTCATACGATACGAATATTCTATTTTTTTTTAAAGTCTTTCTATAGCCATTTGTAACTAAGATTGGAAATGCGGAGTGCTATTACGCTAGAAACAAAAATACTTCGTTAATGCGGTTAAAAAGAAAGTATTTTCTGAACACCTCTCCTCTTGTCAGCCTTTCAAATCCATCCCTCTTTTTAAATCAGTATTAACTGATTACGTGCTGAAAACAGGACGAATATGAAACTAGCTGGATCGTTTCCTTCCAATTTATGCAAAAGTAGCTCCATCATTTATACATATACTTGGAAACAATTTGTAGGTTAAAGTTGAAATCAACCATAACGAATGAATACACCAGACAATGTATTAAAAAATAGAGAACGGATGATTATCACTGCGTGTGCGAGGGTTTAAGGCGTTGTGGGTGAGTGTGTGGGTGAGCTGTGTAACACGGACGTGGTCTCTCTTCTTTCTGTTGGTAGTTTATTGGCCCGTTTACCCGTTCAGCAATTCAATTCTACGGCGCGGGTCGTATAGCCTACAAGTTGATAATGAAATGATACTGTGATGTGAAACTCATGATTATTATATTGAGCACTGTGGAATATTGGTGAAGGCTCTTGACTGTTCTATGAGAGGTCCTAAGTTCGATCCTAGTTTGGTACTTTACATCCTTTACATAACCGTTTTGGTAAGATCGCCAAGTAACTAAAACCGCGATGTTTGGAAAATAGTGTAAAATGGCCTCGATGATTAGTTTTTAGTTCTCCATTAATACATGCATTTGCCTTCAAGTTAAGAAATGCGTATTTGGCGTCAACGAGATTACTCTAAAAAATCCCCTGAACACTTTTTTTACCCTATTTTTTTTAATTCAGTGGATTTCGCAATATACTCTAAATGTCTTCCATCTCCTCATTATCAGACTGTAATTACAAACTGGCTTCTACACCCCATAAAATAATGTACGATAAATTCTTTATCGTCATTTTAGTCACGATTCAATATGCTTTCTTCTGTGACCGATGACAAATTATAATGCATCCACTTCACTGCAATATCTTTTCTACTTAAATCTCCTATATCTCAATTCCAGACACATTTGATTCTCAAGTTATTTTTTGTCTCTCTCCGTGATCTGTATATCTTGATAAAACTGTTCCCTGAAGAATTTTGAAAAGGATACTAGACATGGCTCCCAGAGCAGTTCTCCCCATGCTATATCATATTCATTGGTGGTCTAGCCACACGAACAAGCATGACCTTAATAACCCTTCTTTTCATCAATGATAAAAACGAATAGAAATCTTCCGAACATGACATGTATTTTCAAAACATTTTTAATATTATTTTAAAAAGGCATTTATCAATTATGCACAATATATTGATACAGTCATATCCGATGTATAATACAGGTATAAGACAGGAGGTCTTGATCGGTTAATGGACATTAGGGAAGACGGATATATTCAATAACATAAATGAGATGGTGAAGGGAGAAAGGAAGAAAGGGAGGAAGAGAGAGAGAGAGAGAGAGAGAGAGAGAGAGAGAGAGAAAGGATACTCTTAAATATACTATGTAAAAAAAAATGCCCATCATGAGGGCAGTTATGTCTCTGACAAAGCCAGGGGAACTTTCATGCCCCACTATTAAAGATAACGTTTTGCCCAATCATGATCATCTTTTACTACAAACTGAGCAAAAATCACTGGAGTGGGGAATATAATTTTGGGTGATTATATTCCTCACTCCTCCAGTGATTTTTTACTACAAACTGAGCAAAAATCACTGGAGTGGGGAATATAATTACCCAAATTACCACATAATTATCGTCATGTTTGACATTGTTTTCTGCAGTGAAGAGGAGTAAGATAGGGGCATGTATATGTCAGTAATTATTTCCTTATCTAAATTACTTATTTAAAGACTTGATCGCTGTTGTGTGTTTTGGCCATCAAACAACGAATAGGTTAGATAAATCTTAAAATCACATCAGGATTAAAATCACATCAGGATTACTCCATACAGACTATTGACTATGGTGCCCTTCTTATTTTTTGTATAATGGACAATAAAACTGAAAATAATAGCGATGACGACTGAGTCGCTCTCACGTAGAGGCGCTATGTATTCACTGTGTATTTTTTCAAGGTGAAAACTGCCGGACATGTAGTAATTTGTCATAATTATTTTTGTGTGTTATTTATACAAACGTAAAATATTAAGTAAAATATTTTAAGGCCTCCGGTCTGGCAGTGAAGGAATACAGTAACATTGAAGCAAAAGTAAGGTTTCTCCAAATCAAACACGTCTCGCGAATCAAAAGGAAGGTACTTTTGGTATCAAACCGACTTTAATAAAAGCGGAAAATGTAGGTGAAAGTTTAAGAAAAATCCGGTAAAGGATATGGAAGTTATGATTTTTATTTGTCTCTTAGCTTTTAAGTTGAATAATTTTGTGTGTTTTAAGCTTCGAAGTTGTGATCGATGAAACACAAATCAGCAAGTCTGTGATTAGCATTGCCAGCTGCTTGTTGTAATGTATATTTTTTTGTCCTATAGATTTTATTAATTTTCCTTTATTATCAAAGAAAAATATCTCTTCGAGGGTTGTATTGTTGGACACATGTTTCGTTAGACACCTCCTCTGTGGAATAGATCAGTTATCTTCATCATTAACCAAGAAAGTGAATACTTGATAATTCTAAGAACAAAGCTTCTCACAAAAGTATCAAAGTTTTTGCCATTTTGTGTTTTGGTTGATTACACCTTCAAAAATCCATAACCTTCTTATCCATGTATCAATATCCTTTCAATAGAGCATGTGGTTTCCAATAAGCATTTAGATAATACAGATAAACCAAATCACAATCATTTATATTTACAAATTGACAATGGTGATTAAAATTTGGGTCAATACTAGCTGCTTTATGCCAACCTTTGATCTTCAATAAAATCTATGACATTCCAGCGCAAAGAGTTTGGAGTATTACCTGACTCTCCCTTTACACATCCTCTCAGTCTTCATGTTAGCTCTTCCCGACGATTGCAAATCCTAATACTGAGAAAAGAGGAAACACGCTCTGACGTTTCATCAACAAACGGGTAGAAAGGATTTAAAAATTGTGGCGAAACCGGTATCGGTATAGGTGGGACCTTTTGCCCCATTCACCTTCCCTCTTTCAACACGTCGGACATTTTGTGGAGGGTTAACCGTTCCGTATCCCCCTGGCTACGTCAATGCCCATCGAAAACATCTGCACCCCATCAAGGACTGAAGTATCTCTTTGTTTGATTGTCTTGTCTCTTTTACTCTCCTCAGAAAGCATCCCAACGACAGCAATATAGCAAAGAAAATCCTCTGGAGATGGCCCTGGCGTTTTTAAGAGGGACCACCATAAAGGTAATAAATTGAAGATGATTTTATGGATCGTTTGGAAGATAGTGATTCCTATCTCATGTCTTCTCAGATGACAGATTCGAGAAAGAATCATTAATGTTTGATGTAAAAGGGCAGTTAAAGCTTCCCTGCCGGCTTTCTGCCTAAATGATTATATCCGCTCAATCTCCAACGACAGCCAATGAGTAAGCCATGTATATACTAAATACATACGTAAGCAACTCGGGCCCAAGCTTCATAAACAATTTAGGATAATCTATAATATGGGATCCAAACACCCCCTCAGAATCATCACGACAACCTATTTCTATGTACTGCTATGAAGCTGATTTTGAAATAAAATATATAGATATAATGGAACATCAAGTTCAAAAGTACCTATATATTTATACTACTGAGACGATTCAATTGGACATTATTCATACGGTGTACTCGCCCGCCTTACATCAGCCACTCTTCTGATCTTTAGATGAACTTTAGAAGTATTACTACTTTTTATTTGATTTTTAACTTCTTGAAACTAAATAAGGATTATGTTGCGGTACGTTATACAAGTTTTTGTTTATCTTCAGTATACTTAAAGGTAATTAGGCATGGTATGAATTTGATCCCTATAGGTTACTATCGTCTATTTGACTGCATTTTTCAAAAAACGTGATGTCCTCTACAGCATTTTGAAATGAGTGTAATCAGGTTTGTGCAGACGTTATCAATCAGATCAAATTATCTAGAAGAGTTTCATGCAGATTAGTTAAGACATGGAGTGGACGTCCGATATTTTGGAAAAGAAATGGCGTTAAAAAAAATCACGAGTTGTCGTAACTCTTCTAAAAAAAAATTACTCTATTATTCACGTCTAGGAGCTACCTCTTCCTTCGCAATCAGAAAGACGAAGGTCGGGATTGAATCCTGGGTAACGGTATTGAAGGACATGAGAGTCTATCACTAGACCAAATCACATTCACATGCAGATAAGGGAGCTTATTCTTAAGCGAGCTGCAATCGGTGAGAATTATAGAATTATAAGAAGAGGGAAAGAGAGGGAAAGAGAGAGAGAGAGGGGGGGGGGGATTAAAATATAGAGTACAGTATACGGTATTAATCTCTCTCTCTCTCTCCATGGCGAGATAATTGCTGTCTTTTGGGACAAAAGTAAGTAATTTTAAGTAAATAATATCATCGACATAACTGAAATGGGTTAATAACTTTACTGTTCTGAGTTTGATATGCTTCGTTTTTTACTCTGTGGTGCTTTTCAATAAAAATCTACTGAGTGAGCGGGTGTTCCACTTGCTTTCTAGAACAATCTATAACCATTCCGGTCTTTTTCCAGTATTCCAGATGTTCCTGAAATATTTCATGATAGACGTCTTTCTCTCCGTCTTTCTTTTTTTTTTTCTCTCTCTCTCTCTCTCTCATTCTCTATCTAACTGTCTTCCTCTGTCTTTCTCTGTCTCCATAATCTATGTATACCTCTTCCTTTCTCCCTCTTTCTCTACACCTCCCTCTAACTTTTCCTCTTCTACCTCTATCGCTCCCTCTCTTTTCTCCTCTCTCATTTTCTACCCCCTCTCTCTTTCTCTCTCTCTCTCTCTCTCTCTCTCTCTCTCTCTCTTTCTCCTCTATAGTCGAACCTAACGATAAAAGCAATTATGCGTCGCTAGGATTAATCTCAATCTCCCCGACACAAATATTCGACAAATTACATATTTTGGTAAAAGAATTTTGCCATATTTCGCAATGAAAAAAATACAGCCTAAGAAAGCAATAAGTTCTAGTATACGGTATATCGGGTATTGTTATGGATATAGTTTGTAAAACCTACTGCCATCCTTTTTGTTTTCATTCATGCCATTCATATAATACAGTCCACCCCACGCCCCACCCCCCACCCCCACAAAAAAGTTAACATTTGGAAAAAGTCTCCCGATATGAATATTTCAAAATATTTTCAAGAAATATTCAAGCTATTGATAGCTTAAGGTCTCTTCTATAACATGACCATAGACAAACATGACACAAAAAATCTGACGACATGAGTGTTATGCTTGAGTGAGCTAATGCCACTTTTGTGAAAGGGTTCCAAATTCAGACTTGAGCAGAATAAATTGGTATTTGGTCAAGCTGGTATCAAGAAAGTCGAGAACCTTTAAAAGATGACAGTTGGAAAAAGTCTTACCAAACAAATATTTCAAAATATTTGCAGGAAATGTTCACGCATGTGGATAACTAAGGGTCTCTTAGATCAAATGACACCAAAACATTTATCAATAATTTTTGCTAAATGTGGATTTAGCAAAATCCACATTTCAAAGCTTGTATTTGTTTTAGCTGGCATGAGCAAAGTTTAGAGTCACGAAAAGGCTTTAAATTTTTCATATTCAGATCACTGAAAGTCATTTATGCAAGAACAGGCGTTGTTCTCTGTCCTGATATATCCCATCAAAACTTTATGGTTGACGGAGCAAGCCTTCTTACATTTGAAAACTCAACAAAAAGTGATTTTTCAAACCACTCAGTAAAGTAGTTCACTGCTCACTCAAGCATAAAATGATTATGGGATAGGAAGGATATTGAGAGAACAAAGCCTGTTCTTTCATTAAAAGTCTTATATTGATCAGAATATGGAAATTTCTAAGCCTTTCAAACACTCTCAAATATGCTGATACCAGCCAGAACGAATGCAAATTCTCGTCAAGTCTGAATTTTAAACCCTTTCACAAAAGTGGCTTTGCTCACTCGAGCGTAAAATATCACCAGAGCTTTTGGTGTCATTTAATAGAAGAGAATCTAAGTTATCCACAGGTATAAAAATATCTTTAAATATTTTTTAGAAGACTTTTTTCCAACTGTGATCTCTGTCCTGGGACGCGTTGTATAAATATTTTTTTTTTAACATTACATAAGTTTTCTAATAATTTTTGTATTTTTGTATTATTTTGGATTTAATCTTAATTTTCCAGTAAACCGTGCGCTTAGAAACATCCGTATTAAGCGCCTAATAAATGTTTTGTATTATATGAACTTGAATTGTGCTATAATAAGTTTTAACATGCATAGTACATAAAATCATACTCTTTCCATACTAGTAGTATACAGTTATGTGCATAACTTGTTATCTTGTTCAAATGTGTAATTGTACTACATCAAGAAAGCGCGTTCTGTAAACCAAACACAAAACATTCGTTTATCTGACACTATTTCTTAAAAGTACCATGACCTGACATGTTTATAGTTGTGCAATCATATACATAATAAGCATTCATTTCCCCTTCAAAAGAGCTTACTAATACAAGACACGCAATGCTACAAAGTGATTTGGAGAAAATGATCAATTTTATGTGCATTTTTTCTACGCAGGAGTGCAAATGGGTGTTTTTCATGATTCCAATGAGCGCGAATGAAATGAATTACAAAACTTGCTTCGCGCGCGTTTCCTTAATCAAAATGCACTCAAATTCCATTTTTCTTACGACACACATAATAGAACATAATGAACATACTTATCATTTTGTTTAAAAGGTTTGTCCTTCATAATACCCCCAGTTACTCCAATGAGACCGATAGCAGACCGACAACAGACCGAACAAACAATTACACTGCCCGAACGGCCAAGATTTGGTCGGTTTCGGGTCGGTGTGGAGTCTGTCTGGCGGTGAATTATTAAAGGTATTACACTCATGATAATAGGTAATTAAAGCTCTAGTTGCTAATGGATTATTTATTGAACATTTCGATTAAGCTTAGAATAAAGCTTACGACGATCCATCCAGGTAATTATCGGTTGAATGGTTATACCATGTATTACAATCGATGATCTATGTATGATGATGATGTATGTATACATAGGAATACATTATTTTAAATGAAGTGAAATGAAATTTTTAAAATGCTGGAATGACTGATATTCCGCAATACAATAGACTTTCTTTCTCTCTCTTTCTCTCTCTTTCTCTCTCTCTATTTCTCTCTCTCTCTCTCTCTCTCTCTCTCTTTCTCTCTCTCTCTCTTAACCTAGATGATAAGTGGGTACTTGGAAGGACCTTTTCACCTTAGAAGCACAGTGCACAAACGGCGACAGGGATGCAGTTAAGCCAGTTTGATCATTTCAAAGCAGCTCTGGAAACGAACTGAAACTTAATAGTTCAATATTTTACGCTTAACAAAAACGGATTATCTTTTATTCGTATGTCTAAAATCTGAACGTACACGTTCAATTTGGCTGTCTATACGATGTGGGGTTATTTCCGCATACGAATTAACATTTATTGTGAGGTCCCACTGTCGTCTGAACAGCGAGCTTAGTTATAGAATCAATATATAGCGTAATAACGAAGAGCTAGATTTAGAAGCTTTTACTGGTCGCGCGATTACACTGTGAAAGAAACTGTCTGGAAGCAACTGGAAAATTATAATTATTTAATACATACGAATTGATGTATACTGTGAGGTTTTGGAATCATCAAAATGATATAAAGTTGATTTTATCTTGTGGAAAACCAGATGCACTGCACACAGAAATTAGTATATTGCATTACACACACATGTGCCATATGGTCCAAACATGTCAGCTATTTCTTGTCACATTTCGGAATATGTAATTCATGTTTGCTCTTCTTGTATGCATTTCCTTTTTATTTGTAAAAGTTTGTACAATTCAGCCTACTGACTGCCATACAAATTTTCAATAAATATGCCATTCAATAAATAAAATGAATAAATATTAGGGCATTTAGAGAGTAAAACTTTTCAGAGGATATTTCTACAGTGATATTCTTCCAAACTGACATCAAAAAATTGAGAAAGCTCCCAAGTTATATTTTTCATCGTTACTAAATCTCAACCTTCTTTTTAACAGTGAGGTCCCATGGTCGATTGCAGTTATAGGAATCATGGAAATTTCCAACGGAGGAATGCTGGGCTAGTTACACTCTTTTAAAAGTGCTAATATTGCATAAATTATAAGAGGGTTTTAAAGAGCGAGCTACGAGAAATAGGCTATGCGCTTGCTTCTCGACCTTCTCCACTATGCTAATGGTATTGATTTAGAACTTCACAGCCCATACCAATGCTGCGATCGAAACAGTGAAAGCCATTACTTAACACTACAGGTCGTTTATTGCGACAAGCTCAACTTTCACCACGCGATTAATTTGATGAATTAGCTTACCTGGGAGCCAGCCACATATTCACGATTTTGTCACTTCTCAGAGTTCAATGCACCAAGCGGAGTTGCTTTAATACTCCCCCATTTTTCCTCATTCATTCGATTTCCCCGACATCAGGGGGATATTTAGGGTTAGTGTTTGGTTACAGAATGCCCTCTCTTTAAACCGAAAAGGAACGTTGTGTTGTTGAATGTGGTAAAATGATCATTTGAATGTACCCGTTTCAGCCTGTAAAATGACACCACCGCCTCCAGGGGCGGCGCGACCGGGAGGGTAGGGGGCACAGTGCCCCTCGCTTCTTCAAGTACCCCAAAAGTGCCCTTTTTATTTCTGAAAAATGCCCCCTTTCTCTCTGATAAGTGCCCTTTTCCTTTCTAATAAGTTCTCTTTCCCCTTTTGATAAGTGCCCTTTTTTCTCCTTCCGAAAAATGCCCCTTTTCAAATCAAATAATTGCCACCTTATCTCTCTAATAAGAGCCCTTTTTGCCTTCTGAAAAGTGCCCCTTTTCAAATCTGATAATTGCCACCTTATCTCTCTAATAAGTGCCCTTTTCCCCTTTGATAAGTGCATTTATACTTTTGATAGGTGCCCCTTTTCCCTTCTTATAAGTCCCATCCCCCCTTCTAAAAGTGCCCCTTCTTTACTTCTGATAAATGCCCCGTCTTTACTTCTGATAGGTGCCCCATCTTTACTTCTGATAGGTGCCCCTTTTCAAATCTGATAATTGCCAGCTTGTCTCTCTAATAAGTATCCTTTTCTCATTCTGATAAGTGCCCCTTTTCGAATCTAAGTGAGTGTTGTTGTTTGTTTTTTACTTCTGATAGTTGCCCCTTTTCCCTTCTAATATGTGCCCTTTTCCTCTTCTCATGAGTGTCCCTTTTCACCTCTTATAAGTGCCCCTTTCCATCTCTGATAAGAGCCGTTTCCTTTTACCCTTTTACCAATATTTCCAACTTTTTTTTTTCTTTTTTTTTTACAAAAAGAGCCATATCTAGCTTCAAAGAATAGGATTTTTTTAACCTGACGTTGCAGGCTCCCTTAGCGTCAAACGTGATTCGTTTGATAATATTTTTTTTGGAGTAGGCTACATTTTTGCTGACAGAGGATAAGGCCACCCCTTGCTATGAGCTTTCAAACGTAAAGCCACTCAATGCACGGGATCAAGAACGATTTCGAGAACGATCTTTTAAATGATCTACCAAGGGCCTAAATGCCCTACCTCTCTTCCTGACAATACGCATGAGAGAGAGAGAACGAACGCGTAATTGAGAGGACAATGAATAGTCAAATCACGGATATACAACCATGGTCAAATGGAAGACGAGAATCCAGGATTCCGAAGAAAAAAAAAGCATGAGTGAAAGTATATTGCTAGACCTGAGGTATCCAACCCAGTCTAACCTATACCAAGTGAGAAACCATTCTTATTTCGTGTAATTAACCAGTTGACTACTGAATTCTCTCATTCCCATAGACTTAATAGGGGTCACCCGGTTCCCGTAGTCAGTGGTTTAAAGGAATGTTAAACTTGGGATTGAGAAAATCCCTCGTTATCTTAACCAGGTGTTAAAAAACGGTATACGATAGCTTGAACGCTGCTGAAATTCATCTCGACCTTGCCTGGTATTGCCATTTATCTATCACATCTCAAATGAATCCAGACACTAATTGCTGTGGCGTAGAGGGTTACCTGTAATTTGTTCTTTTATGCTCCCACATCTATTTTTTAACATAACGCTTCTGGAAAATATACGTATATGATAGAAAGAGGGTCACTGACTTGTCACTCTGCCCTTGATCAAAATTCTAGAGTCATCTAACTTCTGAAGATGTCAAACCCAGGTATTAAGGCTCAGTTGATTTCAAGTTTCTTTAATTTTATTGTTGCTCAGACAGATGGTGCTTGACAGTTTCTGAATGCATTCTTTATCACCTGATGTATGAGTGGGAAGCTGTTTTATAGATTCTAGAGTCTTATTCCGTATGTCTTCAGTATCTACACCCACGTGGTGAGTTCGATGACTCCCTTGGCGAAAACGTAATAATATTTTCATCAAGAATGTATCTCACTCCGATCTTTCATGAAATAGGTCATCAAACGCTTCTCAAATTGATGATTGATTACATACATTTTGTTCAATAATGTTCCCGCTCCTATGTTAGACAGTCATAGAAATACAATGGAAACTAAAATTCTACCACTTTACAAAATAAAAGTACCCATTATTCCAAATTTCAGGGGGCACTAATATAATTTATTTTGTTTTCTTGAAAAAAGCATCATTAAGATCATAGAATGGCAAACCATTGGTGACAATATCATTATGTAAAACAAGTGGTTATCTCGAATGAGAAACGGGTCTTCGCTGCTGTTGCTTGAAGTCATTCTGTATTGATATTTATCATGTCTTACAGAACAAATAGGGCGGTCTCTTTTGACCCAAGTCACCGACAAAATAAAAAGATGATGTTTAATTTTAAAATGTCTCATTCCTAGACAAAAGTCAAACAAGGTCTTCTAGCAGCTTATTCAGTGTTAGTACTTTTTTCACTCATACGTATACCAGCCGTAGGAACCTTTGAAATTGAATTTGATAGCCAATCTAATTGAAATTACACCTTTTAAAGAGGATAATATAGTTAGTTGATCGTAATTTACGGTGAAAATTGGATTAGACCTAATTCTCCATGATAGAATTGTTTGCACAGTGATATTGACGCATGAACACGTTGAACGGTTCTTCTTTACAGCTTCTGGGCGGTATTATAGTATTGTTAGTGGGGGCTCTTTTCTTTTTCCCATATATTTTTCTACAGATATTTTTTTTTCTACAGGGTGGGCGGAGCCAGGAGCAAAAATATCCCGACATGATTTTTTTTTTTCCCCTGAAGCGAAATGCGGGTTTGGATTTCTTGGGAAGAAAATAATTTTTCGACAAGAATTCCTTCCCTTAATGTATCCATTGTATCATTTGTGACGTTAAAATGCCTTTTCTATGTCTTTTTCTCAAAAAGGGGGCGATTTCTTATCAGCAATCTACACTGGACACAACATCATACAAAGTTGATACATATGCCTACCTTTAATGTTTCAGGACTCAGTAGACCAACTGTGATTCAGCAGTCGGAGAGGTTCAAACATGAGTTCCAAGTACTGTAAAAGTTTTAAAAAGAAGTAAAAATATATTAAATGACATGAAAGATCAGTATAGACATCACATTAAAACGAAGTTTTACAACAGGCCCCGGCATGATGAAATCTGATAAATAATTATGTTTTAACCTGCTTGATAGCTGGTTATCACATCTGCCTATTGACATGATAGAGGGACTAATCAGATCAGTTCCCTGGGAAGAGGATGCTGGGGGCTGCAGCACCCCACTTTTGAGAAGATATGAGAACAGTGGTGGATCCAGATGTTTAACACACATGTCGAGCTGTGAATGACTTCACAGTCCGACAACCTTTTTTCAGTTCTTTCTTTTCTTTTCTCCCTTTTTTTAAAATTAGATTTCAAATAGATGATTATGCCTTGAAAAAATATGTTAACCATTTTTTTTTTTCAATATAAGATAAACACGTCATTTAATGTCAATATTCAACAGTAGTTCTTTGATCTGGGTCTGGAATAAACCCTACGAAAAAATATAGTGAGGAGCATTTTTTTCAAATCCCAAATATAAGCTTTGTTTTATTTTGTACCGATCAAATTTAATATGATTCAAACCACATCAGACAAATGACTGCCGCCAATTTAGCTTCAAACCCTAAAAAACAATTAAAAAACATATGGATGAGATATATTTCAAGAGGGGATACCGGATGGTATAAAGCTATCATTCAAACAATGCACAAAAAACATTGAAAAGATTAATTTCCTGTAGCTCGCTAAACGTATTAATATGCGGGCTTCGTGTGTGTAGGCATGGAGTATGCGTGGGCGTGGGTGTAAGGTGGGAGCGCGCATGCACACCAATTATATACCAGTACACAATAGGTGCCAATATCTCACGTTAAATTCTGAAATCAACGCTTAATGATTGGAGCATCATGTTGTCTCTCATACGTAGGGTTCAACACAGGACAGCCAGGGAGAGAGAGAGAGAGAGAGAGAGGGGGGGGGGAGGGGGGGGGGGAGTGAGGAGAGAAAGAAGTTAACTGTAATACAAAAAACGATTATTCTTATTCCACATCATTCCAACAACCTCCCTTCAACGAGTGTATACAACAGTACCTCTGAGCAAAGCAATCTTTTCTGTCCAATGATACATTACGGATTTGGCAGCAGCATTGTTATTGCCAATAAAATTGTGATATTGATACATTTACGAGAATATTGCAAACTGCGATGCATTAACGTGCGGTAATCGACCCCTTACAAATATCATCCAGTGTATGTATCTTGACGTCACGTGAAATAGTTATTAGGGCTTTATTATATTTTACCTTTTTTATGTTTTACCACCACAGTTAACTTTAAATACTATGCAACCTCATAAGCTGGTTTCCTGCACAAAGTGTGACAACACAGAGAATTTAGGAGAGTTTCATACCTTTGGACAAAAGTAAACGTATGTTCACACTTCATTGTGTGACTCAAGGTAATATATTGCGTTAAAGGCCAAGTCCACACTAATATTAAGATGATTTGAATAAACAGAGTAAAATTAAACAAGCATAACAGTGAAAATTTTATTGAAATCGGATGTAAAATAAGAAAGTTACGGTATCTTGAAGTTTTGCATTATTTCTTGAAACAGTGATATGCATAACATGGGCGGTATGCTAATGAGTGAACCGATGATATCACACACTCACTTTTCCTTATGTATTTTATTATATGAAATATCATATATTTCAATTTTTTGCTTCAATAATGTAAAACATGGTTTGACTCCTCTTGGAACATGTAAAATCATCATTATTGTAACTTATTTTGATACAAGGTAGAGATTCTTTATTATCACATCCATAAAAATTGAAATATTTGAAATATAATATAATAAAATACATAAGGAAAAGTAAGTGTGTGACATCATCGGTTCACTCATTTGCATACCGCCCATGTTATGCATATCACTGTTTCATGGAATAATGCAAAACTTTAAAATGCCTTAACTTTCTTATTTTACATCCGATTTCAGTGAAATTTTCACAGTTATGCTTGTTTAATTTTACTCTATTTATTCAAATCAACTTGATATTAGTGTGGACCTGGCCTTTTATAGAGAGAGTGGTGGAGAGAGTAGAGGGAGAGAGAGAAAAGAAAAAGAAAGAAAGAAGGAGAGGATCACGACCACCTGATAACATACATGGATTTGGAACACTTTTCACTTTGTAATTTTTACACTATAGAGCATTTTATTCTCCTGGTGGGGACTGACATTGAGTAAGGCCTATTACACCTCTCCGTGTAAAAAAAGATATCATGAATTAAAATCCTAATTCCCTTATGTGTTTTTCGTGTGACACACATGTGTGAAAACTAAACAGGAGTGCTAAAAACATTTTGATGAATTCTGATTATTCTCACCTCATGGTATCTTTGTACCAATATCGGAACACTGGTCCAATTATTGAACGGCACTGGTTCAATAATTGTTCAGAAGTCCTTCGCCTTTATTAATCGTGTCTAAATCAAATTAACCTTTTGCCTTCCATGACAGCACAGGCCAGATATAGCAATAAGTTTTATCTGCTAACTCTATAGATACAGCATGTTTTCCTTTCCTTTTCTAACATCATCCAGATGGGTCATCCTCAGCTGATGAATTATATGTTTATCCTTTCACCTGGATGTGTTTGTTCGTTGGCTATCTAGTGAGAGGAAAATTAAGTTTGCGATCCATGCCAAAAAATACAAACACGCTACCTAAAATACCATCCCACCTTTTTTTAATTACAAATAAGACACGCGAAGGAGTTACCAGTCATGTAACTCCTTGGCACACTGTGTATATCAGGAGAGAGAGAGAGTGCGTTTCTTGTTTGAACTGAGATATTGATCCTACCAGGTATATCTGCCATATTTTGGATATGAAGAGCTTCGATACTTGTGTCAAAGAAAACAAATGGCACTGCCTTATGACAGTATATTTCAGTACGATTTTTTTTTTGTCATTAAAAAACATATCGTTCTCTCTCTCCCTCTGTCTCTCCCTCTATCTCTCATACTCATATCCATGCAGGTGTATCACTGTTCTTCATGTTATAAGAAGGATTGGCCTGTGTATGGGGTTTAAAGAGAAGGTTGAGTTCGAGGGAAGGTGAACAATAATTTAATAAGCTTTCTCATTCTTTTTATGTCGGTTTGGAAGAATATGACAGTAGAAATATGACGGGGGGAAGCTGGAGTGTTTAAAACGAAACATCCATGCCGAATGTGTATGTGCAGTCCCATTATAGCTATTTCTGTGTGCAGTACATGTGCTTTCCAGCGAGATTAGATCAAATTTCTTATCATTCTGATGAATCGGAAACCTCACAGTATACATCAATTCCTGTGTAGACCTGATCAACCGTTACCAATGATTCTTGAAACAGTTTCTTTCACAGTGTAATCACGTGACCAAAATTCAACTTTATCTTTTTAAAACTAAAGACAAAACTTAACGAAACATCGAACTTTTGAAATAAAGTAGATGATGCAAAGCATTTTTAAAATCTCCACATAGTATACTTTGCCAAATAATCTGAATTATATAAGTCACTTCTGAAAGGAGAAAAAAAAGCATTCTATTTCAAATGTAATTTATAAGTGCATTTCTATTTGTTCTGTACATCCATCCAACCATGAATACAGACGAGGCGAATTAGTAAGTGAACAAAAACTAGGTATATACAGCTAATAAAACACTTTCTTAAAGAGCTGTCAGTTGTAGTCTATAAAGCAGGAATCACAGTAAACTTGATTTCATCCATGCGATATTCATAAATTCGGAGCATCACACATTGCCGCATATTTTGATAAACGGGTTCCTTGAAGAAGAGGTGAAAGACTTTAAAGTGTGGTAATGGAGTGATGATGTATCATTACCCGTCGGCAATCGTGAACGTCATTTAGAGTTAACTTCATTGTTTAATATAAAGTTACAAAGGCAGCTGATGCCGGCTTTGCATGATAAAGACCATCTAGATGCACTTGTTTCGTCGATCTAGGTCGCAAGATAGCGACGCCCGCATACTGATTTGTTACAGTGTAGCGTTCGTTAATTCGTGACGTTCTCAATTTCCATATCATGCTGGTATTATGTTCTCCGCGGTCGGCGCCTTTCACTCTCCTCAGGCAATGCGATATCCTCACATGTACGTGTTTTGTAAGAAGCAAAGAAAAACGTGCTATCATCTGCAAGAATTAAAAATGGATTTAAAGTTGATCCCCAGAGAAGTGAAGAAGGAATGTTTTATTAAAACGGTCATGTTCATCTGGTCAAAATGACAGCAGGTTAAAGTTTAAGTTGACCTTTACAATGCATAATCCATCGAAAGATTATTATGGGATACAAAAAAGCAGAAAGCTAACACCAAGTATTAATATTGTTACTGTATTGGTTTATTGCTGTAAAATTCATGTAACACGCAGCTTGGAAACGTTAATCGTTTATTCGAAAAATGGGAGGGGGTGTGGTAGGAAATTAACATGCATTAATCATAAGGGCTAGCATCGGGTTAACCAAACAGACGTTAGTTTAAATGTTCACCTACATTTTGCTTTCATCGGGTTCATGAAATAAAAGTAGGTCGTTTTAATAATGAGGTGCAACTATTGAAGGAAAAATAATAATACATGGCTATACATTAAACATTACATTGCATTATATTACATTACATTACATTACATTCTTCTTTCAAATCACAAAAAGTACATATGATCATGATGAAATATCGTCAAAGCAAAGTATCCATTTTCGAAAATTTATTCTAAAATCATACGCACAACGACGAGGCTCACCTGCCCGCATCTATCCAAATGTCCTTAAGAGGAAGAAAGTGATTCGCTTCACATCAGCAATATGTACAATGTAACTCCCGCGGATCATTTTAATACCGTTTGACGATTGATACGCGTAAGACACGTATGTTTATGAAAGGAAGAATAACATAATTTAGGATATCAGATTGTCGTTTAGCCCCTGAAATACCACTTCATCCGCGTCAGATGGAGTCTGAAACTACAGTACTGGCATCGAGATGTAGCATGCATAAAGCCGGGCTCATCACAAATTTTTGTATATACGTCATTCGTCCTAATGTTCTTCCATGATATAAACATGACAAATAGGAAAAGAAAATAATAGGGTAGTAGTAATAATAAACACGCAAACTAGGCAGATTGTCGGTCAATGGGGTAAAACTAAGATAGGTATACATGTAGTAATGTAAGTATCATTTAGGCATATGCAAGGGATAACGGCATGTCGGCATACTGAATATTGTTTGATAATGAAACGTTAGTTTAAGAAAAAGGGCAGTTCCACAAAGAAACAATTAAACAAAATGTTCTTGAACTAAATTTAAAATTTCACTCTGCTTTGGTGATGATAGGGGCATACAAACTAGTGACACCGTCAACTAGCAAGGGCATGTGGCGTACGTTATCAGTGAGTACCTCAATCTACATTTAATCTTTTTTTATATTTAATGTGAAATTTCTCTGTTTGATGTGATCTCTCATTCTATTTAAAATTTTATATCTAAAGAAAAATAGCACTCGTCCCTGAGTGATAACATTGCCAATAGGTGTGTTAGTTTGGTGGTCATTCAAGTCATCCCGTGCTAAGAAAATGGTCATTCACTTTGCAAATTAATAGTAATAATGATTAATACGTATTTTCTATACCCCGAACTGTGTTCATAATGTATTCAGTGAGTATTCAAATCAGTGTTATGCGTTTGTGCGTATCCAATTCAAAAACCAAGAGTAGCGTCTAGAAATAAATAGATACCAATTCAATGCATCATTCAAAATATTGCCATTCAGATCAATGAAGTGAGTCAGACAGTAACCAAATATTTATTTGTTGGGTTATATTCTATTTGATTTATCGAAAGAAGACGTGAAATCCATATTTCGTAACTGAACCCGTTTCAGGAAAGAGCTTCGTTCAAGAACCCTAGACAGTTTGGCACTTGCAAATCGCCTTGCCCGTCGGTCATGCAGATTGTTCTACTTCTTTTGAGAAAGGTGTGGTGCACCTCGTCTTCTCAGTGGAAGAAAAATTGCTTCGAGCTGAACTTGCAACCTGTTACCTTTTCAGCCCACAGAGACAGATTACGGTTCTTATTCAGCTCTTGCTTTGCCGATACTGAGACGAAGTATTTTCAGTCACATATTGCTCCACCAAGAAATGTGAATATGCTGATCAATATATGTCAAAGTTTAGATCACGAATAAAGCATTCTAAATAAGTAATAACTATTATATTCTAGATGTTCTCTATTGACAATAATTGAAGGCCTTCGGTAACATCATTCGGGAGCCTCTGTGAAAAGGCTGTTGATATATTCTTTCGTGAAAATAACCCACTTATGGGGCGGTTTAGAGGAATTTTGGAAAAGTGAAAGGAAAGGAAAGAAAGGAAAAAGATGATAATGGAATGTATTTGAATTAAACAATTACACAAGACTATTTGGGGTTTTTGTTTTCGGTGTTTATACACCAAAAATGAAGTGAAATAGAAAGAGGAAAAGGGAAGAAAAAGTGATCGAGATCAGGAAAGTTCTGAGCAGGTCACGGAAGTTAGAGAGTGTAATTCTGAAAAGAACTGTTTGTATTCCTCTGTAGAGTATAGGTTTGAAAGAGAGTTTCCGAACTACGGTAATCTTTCGGTAAAGGAGTATATCTGTCTCGACGCGTTTTGTACAGTGCGCACTGTTCATCATCAGGAGATTTCTACCATAGAAATTTGTGGATAAATTTGCAGATTTTGTACGGGTTCTTTGCTTACGTCAGCATTAAATAATGATAAACAAATGAGAAAAGGAAACGTTAAGGACTGAAAGGAAACTCTTTCTTTTATATCATAATAATGTTCAGTAAAGTAGGAATAGTTGGTATCATCTGAACGGGTAATAAATTCCCTACAACTATTATGCAGAACATTAAGTAATACAAGTCATGGTTAAAGAGGTGTAGGCTTTCGGGAAAAAAAACCTAAGCTTTGTTTGTTTCAGTAAAATCCTCTCATGAGCGAAACCCCGAGGAAGCGAATTCTTTTTTTTTTTTTAATTGGGGGGGGGGGGGGATTCACTATCTGTATATAAGTGAAAAACAAATCACTAAAACTCCATGACCCAGCGTCAGTCTTCCTTATTCCGACTCATCAATATTCAAGGTCCCCAGTTTGGACAACAGCTATGAAGTAGGGAGCTTATTGGAGGGGTTTTATAAGACGAATTATTTATATTCTCCGGCAGGATATACATAATCATACGGTTATGACTTTATTCGCACGCAAATATGCAATTAAAAAAAAAACGTCAACCATCAATGTGTTCACACAGTAGATGGCTTGTAGATGGCTTATAGCTCTGTTAATGACGGAAATTACTGTTTTACAGTCTCGAACAAAATACAATAAAAGTTTTAAACAATAGTATAAACATGTATATATATATATATATATATATATGTATATATAGGGTGGCCCAATAAAAACGGACTAGCAAACTTCCAATAATGTGGGGTCAAATTCACTCGTACCAGTGGAAGAAGTGGTTATTGTTGTAGGGAGCATTTTGTGACACAAGGTAAGAGTTCGAATTTCTCCAGTATAATTATTATAAGTGAAAGTGCGTTTTAAACAATTTGTCTCTGCACTTTCTCAATGTACATACTGCACTTCTGATATCTAATCACATAAACATAGCCCAAAGCTTAGGCATAATACCATTTTCGAAAACTGCACAATGATACGTTATTTTCTGCAAGGAACAGTGTCAGTGAATGCCTTCAAACAAGGAGATACTAGGTAAGCATCTCCATGCTTCAACATTGCTTCACTGAAATAAAAAAATGCTCAATCAATTTTGGCAAATCTGTTGTCATTTTTCTTCTAAAAAAAAAATCCATCTACTGGTACAAATGAAATTTGCCCCGCGTTATTGAGAGTAAACTTTTCCGTTTTTATTGGGTATCGCTGTATATTCCGAATAGCTTATAGTAACAAGCAACACAAAAAAGGAGAAATGGAGCTTTTCGCTCCCATACATGAGTTTTACACGTCGCCACCAATGTGTGTCGAAATGTGAGTTGTGCATTTAAGTAAATGTGATTTCAAGCCAGTTTCTGTTTGTTCTTATATAAGAACTAACAAAAACTGGCTTGAAATCACCGTTCACTTAAAACCGATGTTGCTGGTATAAACGATTCACCTGTTACACGATGAAGAGTCTAAAGTTACTAAATTGTATTGATACAAAGCAGACTAATTATTGTGAAGTTTTAACATTTCTGAAGTATGTTAATCTTCTTTTTCATTCATCGTTCCTTGGATCCTTTTCACTTTCTGTCCTCAGAGGAGCATTTCATCGGGCGTCTTGTCGGTGATTTTTACGGACAAATTTGCACTCAGCCAATCAGATGCAAGGATTTCAGTAGCTTATAACAGTTATTGCAACATGTCATTGATGACAAGTTTTATGAAACAGGGCCCAGTCTTCTGACATGTTTTTTTTTTGGAGGGAAACTTTGTGAAAATGTCTTTATAGATGTATCTGTATCTCGGAAGTCTGAATTCATCATCACGAGTTCTCGATGACGCAGTGCATTAATTCGAGAGAGAAGAGAACTCTTACAGAATGTCCTAAAGACCTCTTCACACTGTCGCGATTTTTTTTTTAACCGAACCAAAATGATGCAATGCATAGACTCCTCCATTCCCCCCCCCTTACAATTACAATGTTTACTTTATAGCCGTTATTGCTTTATCAGTTTAAAGCTTAACCCAGTCTATTGACTTATGATCTGTTATATCTATGTTTCATTTTAATTGTTATGTTCCTGCTCTTAATTTTCATATGTACTGTTTAAAAAAATATTGGGAAAGACATATGTGGAAAAATCAATAAACTTTGGACTTTGAACTTTGAACCTTTTGCATAGTTTATCTCCTCCTCTCATCGCAGTCAAACACGAACAATAGCGGTATATGTTTCGATCCGAGGAGGCGCGATGACAATTTGGAACGTTTTAAAATCGACATAGCGCCTTTTCGAACCCACACGATTTGCACGATGCGCAATAAATTTCTTACAAAAGAACTGAAAGTATCTTAGCGATTCAGAAGGCTTACTTCGAACCATCGTGTGATCACGTTCACGCCACGTCGTCACGTTACACGACATTTCGTGAATACTAAGCCCTAAATTCCAGAAGGGTAGGTTGTAACTTTTGTGAAATACACCCCTCTTATTGATGAAGTGTCGAGTTCGAGAGGTGAGTATTCGTAGATTTGCAATACTTTTTTTACAAAGTGCCTGGTGAACTTGACCCGACACTTCGCCAATAAGAGGGGTGTATTTCACAAACGTTACACCTTACACTTTGGGAATTAAGGCTTAGTATTCACGAAAGATCGTGTAACGTGACAACGTAATGTGAACGTGATCACACGATGGTTCGAAGTAAGCCATTCAGAACGTCCAAAGCGGTTCACTCCACGAATGCCACGTTGCAGTGATTCTGCTCTATTTTTACCGCACAGGGAGATGGAGATGTGACAAAACATCGTACCAGATCGTCGTGGCTCGGTAGCAGGAGTCGCCAGAGTGTGACTGGGGGGCTTCACATGCACATAGCCTAATCTATTGACGACTCGACGCCAAATACATTACTGAACTCGAGTGCGGTCAACTCCTGTAAAAGTACGCATGAAGTGCAGTGCTGCTATTAGTGAATGGGTGGAATATATAAAAACGTACGAACAGGATAGTACACTTTATTATGAGTCGTCTGCCCTGCATGGCACGCCCATTTAAGGCAATTAAACTTCGATCTACCATACTTGATACATACAGGATCGTTGAGTCGAAATCAATACCACTTCAGTTCATCGGTCTGGTGAGGAGAGGAGTCAAATGGAATCCCCCTTGACCGCTCTTACAAATTAGAGCAAATCCGGACATTCCTCTTACCAGGACGAGAACTGACCGTTGATATAATGACCTTCCGGTGATATCGAACTTAATCAGACAAATAGGAATACCCTGGGAGATAGAACGTCGTAAAAACGTAAAAAGGGTTTCTGGGATTTACATAATCATTCGACGTCAATAAACGAATGAATTCAAATCTGACATAATAGAAATTGGGGTTTTGGGAAGTACATGCAATTTTACATTTTTTTTTTCTCTCTCTCTCTCTCTCTCTCTTTCTCTTTCCCTCTCTCTCTCTCTCTGCCCCCCCCCCTCTCTCTCTCTCTCTTTCTCATGTTATTTTTATTATTTAGTTCTTCCCTTTTACCTCCCATTCACTTTTTTCTAGCTTGACTTCGTTTATTGTTCTCTATTCCCATTTATTGCGTTATTGTCAGTGTCTTCATTCGACTTTTCGTCTCCAACCCTCGACAAAACTTCTATTTTCTCCTTTCGTTCTTTTTAACAGGTTTACCAGTTCACAAAAGGCAAATAAATACTGCCAAGTTCCAATCAAATGTAACAATTCATTTAAAGAATAAAGTAATCACATTGTTTTGTTATTCAATAATATACTTGGTATCTTGCCTTATCATATGTGTTGAATTATCACAAGAAAAAAAGAAGCCTTTGGAATATACATGAAAGATTTTTTTTTTTTGGGGGGGGTATTAAATTGAAAGTGTAGTTTTAATGCTATTCAGGTATGTCTCTAAGATATCTCTCTGCATCAATTTACAATAACGTACAATAAAATATATCTACTGTTGGTCTTGAAAATTATCATCGTTAAAAATTTTGAAAACAAGTTTATTAGGAGGACGATATTAAGGAACCTAATGAAAAGCTGAGTTGAGAAAAGATATATAGAAAAGAACACCGTGTCCCACAGTGTGTTCACAGTGTGTTCACATAGTCGGCTCTGTGAAGATGTGATTCACAATGTTAAAACGCTCGAATTTAACAGCGTGAAGATGATTTCACAATTTGTTTCACACTGTGAACACACTGTGGGCAGGGATTGTCATTCATCCTGTCATAGTACCATAATAATTATACTCTCTTAAATCAATAAATTCTTATTATGCATAGATATGTCGTTTTCCAAAGGTTCATAATTCCGAAGGTTCGAATTTCCGACTAAGGTTCGTATTTCTGAAGGTTCGTTACTCAGACGGTTCGTAATTCCGAAAATGAAATAGGGTTCATAACTTGGAAATGAAAAAGAGTTCATATTTTCGAAGGTTCGTAATTCCGAAAAGTTATGTAGGGCTCTACTGCATTTTAGGAATTACGAACCTTCAGAATAACGAACCTTCGTAGTAATGCATTAAATGTTCAGAATTACATGAATTATTTTCGTAATAATGGACCGCCTGCTTTGAGAAATTTGTGTTTCGGAATTATGAACCTTCGGAAAAACAAGTACCCCCCGAGAAACAGTGTTCTTTCCAAACGTTGTTAAGGGGAATAATATTTAATATATTCTATTGCCTAATTCTCCTTCAACGAAAGGAATCCACTAGCCGACAAAATATTGATCGTGATATCGATATTGATCAATCGCATGCGTGTACAGGAGAGTTTCTGACAACGAATATTTATTCACGGCACGCGCCTTTTCAATTACTTTCGATCATTTCTTTATATGTGGGGAAAGGGATTTTACTCTCTGCACCTCGTTTTGTCTTTCCTTCCAACCTTGCAGTTTTGGATTCATCAGCTTTTGTCGGTTTCTGTCTTTTTTCTTTTCATGGTATTACTTTTTGTTCAAAATCGATCTAACTTGTTCATTTTATTTTATTTCATATCTCCAAAATTGTTATCATCTGACCTCACCGTTCGTATTCATAATTTCATATCATCTGTGTCACGAGAATTCTATTTTATATATTGTCTTATTCTAAGCTTTGGGAAATGACAAAAGCATTTATGTAATTTGATAGCAAATCCGTATTTCAATCTTTTTTTTTCCTATGATACATTTTTATCTGCATGATCCATTTTGCCTGGATACTCAATAATGCAAAATAATCGAACAGTCGTAAACAAGGGCAATCCTTTGTTTAGGAGGAATGGAGTTGAATTACAATTTAAAAATGTAATATAAAGGACGTGGGATGAGCATTCTGATAATGTGAAAGTTGACTCCGCTGTCTGCGAGCCTAGGTTACATACGATGCACTTAAACTGTTACTCAAGCACATCACATCTCGAGTTATTTGATCTCAAGGCGTTACACTCTCCCTCCCAATGCAGGCAGAGACCTACAGATTCTGAGAAGCACGTTTCATATCCAGATACTTCCGTCGGACTAGACCTTGTAAGAAAAAGTATACTTTATATGAATAATGTACGACATCCGGTTTTTGTTTTTTTTTTTTTTTTTTTAAACTTTATGACCTGTATCAACCTATATAACGTCTTCATATTTGCGCTGTAATTGTACTTTTTTCTTGATGATATCCCCCATTTCTGGAAGGTCATTAGCTTCACTATCTCTTTCTTCTTCTCCTGGTTCTAGATCTTCAGTGGCATATCGCTATAGGTTGCATGACATTTAGCCTTATTTTCGCTTATTGAAACCTAATAATACTGAGAGTTAATTTTAGATAAGAGTGAAAAGGGGTAAAGAATCTAAAAATGATACATCAATTTGTTGATGTTAAAAAGTATCTCCATTAATGTATCAGCTTCATCACCCTCTTTGTATCTACCTGTTTGATATAGGCTGTATCTGTTATTGTAATTGTTTAATTCAATGTGTTTTGAATACATGTACGATATTCGTTTGAACAGTTAATCATGCACAGTCCATTAAAGAGGTCAATGTTTCATGAAACGACAAGTCATTACTAAAGCAAACTGGGATGATTTAGTAGAGCCAGTTTGTTTTTGCCATGTTTGTTTTTGTTTTTCTAGAGATGTTGTGCAGTAATATGAAAATCCTCGTTAATTTCTTTCGCTTCACTGACTCCATGCGAAAGTAAACGAGGTTGTTAAGTTAATGAGGCATAGGGAAATAAACATATGGACTGTTTGGTTTAATACAGAATACCTAAAGGTATGAAACAAATAACACTAGCGTATTTGGAAGAGGGCAAGAGGGCGATATGCTCTCCTCCTCCCCCTGACTAATTTTCAACCATGATGTAAAAATTTTAAGCGACTTTCCAGTCACTGGGAAAACTTACTTCAAATTAAATTCTGATTAAATTGTTCCTAAAACCGCATTTATTATTGTTATTTCTCATACATTTTTTTCTCTCTGTCGCAAAGCGACCTCGCATATCGTATAACAATGTTAAACATTAGCTTATGAAGCAAACTTTTAAAATAGCGCCAAGGGGAAATTGGTGCAATATTATCAACTTCAATAGAACCAGTCTATAAATCATGCCTTTGAATCACGTCCGAAATATGTAAACACATACAAATGAAAAGCTCATGCAAGAATGAACTTGTCTGAAAGCTTTATATTAAAACGAAGTGAAAATGAAAATTTTGCTCGCTCGCAAATAGATATATAAATACACTGTGATGATGAATGAAATTACAAAGAATAAAATTGATTAAACTAAGTCAAAATCATAATTTAAAAAATGATTAAGAGATGAGTTAGAGGAACGTCAGTCGCTCTACCTCCCCCACAAATTAGGGCCCTGAGAAGTGATTTCCTTGCTTCTCCACCCTTGTATGGGATGTTTTGCCCCTCCCTCTCCCCCCTTTGAGCCACGCAAGGTCCAAATACGCCAGTGAAGATTCAATTAGTTTCTGATTCTGTGTCAAATTCTAGAGTTATCATCAAGGCTTTAGTCTCTCCTGCCGTTGGCTTTGGTATTGCAATAAATTGGGATTGATTACTGACTGAGCTCTCGTCGTTATTTCCCAATCAAAATATTAAATGGTAGCAAAAACAATTTGTGCATATTAATAATTGATGATTATTTTCCAGACTGACCAACAGTGATTTTCTGTTTGTATTCTAAAGCTACTCTAGAATATATTTTTATACTTCATGGACACGGTGATCGTATCACTATTTATTAGCCGTGATGATCACAGAGAATTTGATAATGAGCAAGGAGCACAGTGATTACTAAATTATAAAAAACGGGGCTAAACTTTGACTGTCTATATATATACATATGCTCTTCATTATTGTTTCGACATTGTTATAACTAGATGTTTAGAGCTAGGGAACCTAATATAAAGGTGATGTACCTACTTTAAAAGTGCTAAAATCAAAGATACTGAAGAAATGTGTTTAAAAAAACCGTGATAATATATTATTTGGAAGTTAGCTATACTATAACCGTACAATTACCTCACCATTATTAGTTGTCCAAGCACGCGTATGACATCACACTTTCAATCTACTGAGCAAGGATTTCAAACAAGCAAAAAAGGGTAGACTAATTGGAAGAAGAAGAGAGGAAGACGATGAGCAAGCAATGGGTTTAATTCCTTAAATGCAATTTGACAAACTTGGCAAGTATGATTTTCCGAAAAAAGAAAGTCAACCGTTTTTAGATAGAAGATAATCATGTGTTATTAAAAAAAAAAAAAAAAAACATTCAGCCGGATATATATAGGCGCAATAAAAAGTCGTTTCAGATAATATCCTAACGTCTTCGATCATCTTTTCATCTCCCAAGAGGGAATCGCGAATTGTGGCGAAAAGGGGCATCCCAGTCTGAATGATTTAACTACGATTTCATTGTAAATGCCATCACAATTTTATCAAGAGCGTGGTATAAGGAAGGTAAAATTTTTCATGAACGTGATGTGATTTGCAATTTATAGTAAGCCTTCTAGATGTTTCAAAAATGCAACAACATCCGTCGACTCTCCTTGATTAAAGTGTATCTACAAATACACTACCTAGAAACAGTATGTATATAGATAGTGAAGTATATCGTTCTGCGTGGGTGAATAGCAATCTAAAAAAGGAATACAATAAAATATAAATTACGTGGACATATCAATAAGCATACCAAGTCATAAGGGAGACCCTTTGCATCAAACTCTAGGTAAGGTTATGCATGTCCATCTTACAGGTATATCAGAATTTTATTCGTTTGATTCTCTTTACTCTGACCCAGTTATGGCAACACAGTAATATGTTTTCAAGATAATAAGGAGAGAAGAATATTCAATAAACCTTGAAGATCTTTTTAATATTACGTGAAGTATGCTGAAAGTAGTTTTTATTTATTTCTACGAATCTTTTTTTGAAGCATCCACCTATTTCTCAGAGAATTTTGAAACTTAGTCATTAGTCACCAATAGGTGAAATGTAAAGCTATATCTCCCATCATCTTGTTGCCAGGTATCAATCATATTGATAAAGTTTTTAGGAAGTGAAGCAAACGGGGGGGGGGGGAGGGGGCACATTGATGTTATTCTTTTAGAGATAGGTAACCTAATATCTGGGCGCCATGGCGATAGGGCAGTGACGTGCCAGAAAATTGTAATAACATTGAATATTCATGGACCTCGCTGCATGAAACTATCTCGTTCGTAAGATTTGTGAGAGAGCGAAGCGAGCGCGGAAAAGTGCACTTTGCTTTTCTGTTGCTCATTCCAATATAGAAAGTGGGCCTAACAAGTATTTGGTTGCCATGGCGATAGGGCAGCGACGTGCCTGAATATTGCAATAACATCCTATGGAAATATTCTTGGACCTCGACTATCTCACTTCTAAGATTTGGGAGCGAGCAAAGAAAATGCACTTTAATTTGTTGTTGCTCGTTTCAATATAAAGAGAAAGGTAATCCTAATATCTGGGCGCCATGGCGATAAGGCAGTGCCCGAAAATTGTCATAACACTGAATATTCATGGACATATCACAATAACATACTATGGAAATATTCATGGCCCTCGCTGCCTGAAACTATGAACTAAAACGCACTTTACTATCTCCCAAATGTTATTTCCAAAATACCCCAAGTGTTATATTGGGGCATCTTTATATTTCTGATTATAGTTTCCAAGAAGTCGATGTTTTATAAAATAATCTGATGGCACTCCGGTTGAACAGGCTGTATTAGAGGGCCATAATTTAAGGGCCTGAATGACTAGACCGGGCCCGCCAGGAGTACTCCATGCAACTTGAGAGCGGGAAAATTTTCCATTTTGAAGTGAACAGGCACATTAAATACCCCCCCCCCCCCCTCTCTCTCTCTCTCTCTCTCTCTCTCTCTCTCTTCCAGTATGGTTTCTATATTTTCACTATTATATTCCACTACCACAGATTTCATTTGAGTCTTATCATGCTTATCACTGCTTATCTTCCCACGTTTAATATCTTTGTGTGTTTTAAGCAATCTATCTCCTTGTATTGTCAGGATTTCCTGTCTAATCCAACACTTTTTAAAGATCAAAGTGCATCATTGAGCGCTTCAATTTCTTCCTATAGGCTTATAGGAATCAATAATCATCCAAATGTCAGATGTCAAAGATATTTTAATAATCAAAATGTTATTCAACAGGTTCAATGCTCAATCAACTTCAACATATCTCCATTCATTTTCGTCAGATTTCATTCGAATTCGTCCGACCTGGCAATCCGCTGCAAAATTTTATCATCAAATCCATCTTTGGGAAGTCGATTTCAAGAAATTGTCATTAAGATTCGTCACATAGACAAGACCTTACAACGAGCGGGTGACGATTTCGAATAACTCTTAGAACTCTTTCAGTTTTTGACAAAATCGATAGCAAAATGAAAAATAAATTCCGAAAATGAATGGCCAAAGACGTAAATTGACTATAGGCCTTATAAATGATTGTGCAATATTATGAAGTTGCAGGACAAAAGCAAATTAAAAAAAAAAGTGTTCAAATTGACTGGAAACCCTATTATCTCACATTGTGCGCCCCTAAATATTTAACCTAAATATCACTATTCTGATGTCACTTTGGAAACATTTTTTCGCCTGCTGATTCTTTTTTGTTGTTGTTCAAGCAGATTTCTGCTTGCCAACCTTTTTTTTTTTTTTTTTTTTTTTGGGGGGGGGTGGTGGGGATGTTCGAACCCTCTGAACCCCCCCCCCCCGTTACAGGCCTGCCATGAATCTACTACAAACGAATTCGAATAATTCCTTGAATGACGCTTTGAAAAAAACGATTGCAACATGGCATAATGTACAAAATTCGAAAATGAATGATGAAAGACGACACTGAATGATTAATTATAGATTTGCCAGATTAGGAAGTTACGGGGCAAAATCGAAATAAATGTATTAAAATAGACGGAAAGACCGATATTTTATCACGTCATTTTCCCTTCCCATCATCTCTCCCCTCCCTTCTTCTTTTTTTTTCAAGCGGACCTCTGCTCGCCAACGGGGGGGGGGGGGGGTTCGTTTGAACCCAATGAACCCCCCCCCCCCCCCCCCAGTTACGGGCCTGGTCCCAGCCAGCCCACGAGACCGAAAAAAACAAAACAATAAAAGTTCCAAAGTTACAAAATGTCCACAAGACCATAGGCCCAAAAGAGCGACAAGCCCACGAGACCGACAACAGAATGAAATGCATAAAGGGAAGGTGACGGTCTCCGCGGCTGTCGGTTTCATGGGCTGTCGGTCTAGTGAACCTTCTGAAAGTGGCTAGAAGGCACACCAGACCGACACTGTCAGTCTCATTCGCTGTTGGTCTAGTGGGCTGTTGGTCTTGTGGGCTGAGTATATCAGGTCTCTTAACTCTCCTTATGATTCTCAGTAATCCAACTTGATTAATTTTTTTACATGTATATCTAAACAGTTCTTCGTCTCGCAAAAGTGGAGGTTGATATTCTCAAAAATATCTCCACTAAACTAGAAAATATAACAGTATTTTCTTGTCCATGCAAGACATAACAGGCATACGATTCGCTCATGGATCCGGTGAGTATGTTTTTGTTTACTTACTTTCCGGCCGGGTATGTAGTTCATTTGCTGAGCTCTGGACCAGCTCTCCTACATTCACAAACAAACAAAAAACTTTCTTTTCGCACCGAAGTCGCATAGCCAATCTGAAAAATGAAATGGTTACTCAGTGATGACATTCTATACCAACTTGTGTTTTTATATCCAAATGTATTTCAAGTAACTCTGACCGGCAAACCTAATCTCTCACTTCGGGTGAATGTACTAAATCAGATGCACAGTCATGTGCTGCAACGCGACCTGAAACCGTCATGATGTCTCCAAAATGCATTGAACTCCAAGACAGTAAATAATGACACGACATGAAGGGAGCCGATGTGTGCATTGAAGGAGGAGAATGCAATTGTTTTCATAGAATGTTATCCTGAATAGCGAGGTCATCTTATTGATTTTAAAAAGGTTTGGGATGGCAGGGATCACCGATTGCTTGTTACAAAGAAAGGTTCGACGAGCATGGAGACCCACAATTAAGAGTCGATTTGGATGGCACATGAATTCAACAACATAGTCTTCTTTTGAGGTAAGTTAAACTGTTTTCACCCGTTGGATTTTGTATCGTAAAGAGTTTATAAAGGGATAATGGTTTTAATGAACTGAACTACTTTATACTTTAATGGTAATTCAGTGACCTGGAAAAGAAGGGATATCTTGATAGAGGCTCAGAGAGCCTATCATAACGAACAGGAGTAACTTTATGACAGTGGAGATGCCGTGGTGTAGTCGTTCATTCACTTGACTCTCAATCAAAAGGTTGAAGGTTCGAATCCCAACCCGGCACTAACGTCCTTTGGCAAGACATTAATCTACATTTGCCACTCTCCACCCAGGTGTAAATGGGTACCCAATATGCTAGAGCACTACATATTTGGCCGCCAAGCTATGACCGGGGTAATAATGTTGGAGCGCCATGAGCGTCACAGCGTGACGGACATGAGCGCTATACAAGAAGCCACTATTAATATTATTATATTTACATACACCGGATTTTTTTTCTTTTGAGGACATGTGAATTGCACAAGGCTGACAAGCTTTATACAGACAAATCAACAGAGAGAAAGGAGCCAAATCATTTAAATTCTCTAACACAATGAAACGCAAAATGCCCACTTTTGTGGATCGTAAATATAATGTGATTGACAAAAATGTATATAGTATAATGAAATTTGAAGAAAAAAAAAACATCTGTCTTTAAATGCAATGCATTTACTATCCGTTAGACAAACTGCACAATGATCATTTATCCATTGGGGGCAAATGCCACTTTATACTGTTTATATCAGATATATAATGAATGAGATAATGGTGGTTGCGTAGCTTAAATCAAAGTTCCCCATCTTGTCATGGTTCAAAACTCACATGCCCCCGACGAAGGAATTAATTAATGAGATTGAAGATTTGTTAATCTGCCGGTCAATTGAACCTGGTGTCGCCGAAACCACTGGCCCGTCTCCGTCGTCTAGGGGTTAAAGGGAAAGTTCAGTTGTTTTCAAAGCACAATAAAACTCAAAGAAACAGTTCAATGAAAGTTTCAGCAAAATCCGATAAGGAATAAGAAACTTATGATTTTTTTATGTTGTAATAATCAAATACAAATTGGCAACTCCATGACGAGTCTTGCCAGCTCCTCTCCCATTGTTTTGTACACACACACACAAAAAAAAAAAATCATAATTTTTCATTTTCTTTGTTTTTGATGAGGGAATAACTTTGTATCATGCAGGTTTTGTGTAAAAGCATTAGTGAAATGATTATACCCAGGCTGCACGTATGATGAAATGTTTTCTTTATAGAGAAAATGGAAATTATGATTTTTTTTTTTCAGTACAGGGCAAATGGGGAAGGAGCTCGCAAGATACGTCACGGAGTTGCCAATTTATGTTTGATTGATTACAACTTCAAAAATTCACAACTTTCTTATTTCTTATCGGATTTTGCTCAAACTTTCATTGATCTGTTTCTTTATTTTTTTTCTGCTTCTTTTAAACATAATTGCAAGTCTAGCACCACACACACCCACACACGCGCGCGCACCCACGTCCACATCAAACGTCGCATAAAACAAAGTCAGAAGCGGGGGTGCTTCAAAGCGAGCGAAGTGCCCGACTGCGTGAAGTTCATGCACGGGCGTCAATTTGTTGGTCATAAAGGAGGACATGTTTGGGCACTATATAGCTCGGGCCCATTGGAAATGTGTTAATAAAATTTACCACCAGATTCTGACCAAACTGTATCCCTTTGATAGAAATATATTTCCAAACTAAACGGTATGATTGTTAGTATTTTCACATTCTTATGTATCAATAAACCTTTGTTCCACTTTCAAGGAAGAAATATGACATTACGATCCACGCAATTTAAGTATTTAGAACTAATATATACAGTAAGGTACTGATAAGCAAAAGTAATAAGTCAAAACATTAATTCATGACAGACATAAGGGATCATTTAGCTTTTATATAATTATTTTGTTTTACTTTCTGATTCCTTTCTAACTCCTTTCTATCTCTTCTTCAATCATTAAAATAACGGAATATATTTCTAATAGATGTATCTCCATTTAATCTGAGGAAAAATGTGTTTAAATCAAGACATATTCAATTTCTCACATTAGGATAGATTTGTATGTGTCTTTGGGAAAAGAAAAAGATTCATTTAAAATAAGATATTCAAATTCATCAGTACAATATCTGATACAGTATTATTATTAAGTATTTGGCGTCACCTGTGCCTGGGAGGGGAAAAGCAAACTGAATCACTGTAACCCTTAGGTCTCTCCTCCCGATATAACTGATTGGGATGTGCAGGTGTACCACTACACCGGGGTTTTCCCCTACTCTTATTCGAATAGTGCAGTGGGTTCTTAACGTGCAAAGGTGGTGACTGTCCTCTACACGGGGCCTCCAGTTAACGTCCTATCCAAGGGACGGAGTGTTTTCCACTGTAACATAGCCTGCGTCTATGAAACAAGGGAGGGGCACGTTAACACACAACGCAGACTTCAGTCATCCGCCCTGGGTGGATTCGAACCCACGATCTTTGGTTCGACAGGCAGACGCTTTACCGACTGAGCCAACTCGCCTGCTAAGTAAGATTGCACCAATATCCAATATCCAATATTACTTTGTCAAAATTGATATGACAGTCCTGAGGGATCATTTAACTTATTTAATTCAGTTACTCTCACCTGAAATGCAAATTAATAAGACACAACTGTTTTTAATCTAATTATTCATCATTCTGAGTGAAACTGAAATTCCAATTTGCCAACTTATATACAGGTATCTTTGGGACAATCAAGTTATGACAGTCATTATGATCATAGGGGAATATTTGACTTTTAGTCTACTGGGTATTGCTCTGTTACGAATCAAATCCTTACAAACTACTTAAAATACTGCTAAAATACTCTTTAACTCATCTTTATATTTCCCTGTATTAAATTTTCTTTGAAACTTCAAGATTAGTAAAATATTCAGTTTTCTTAAAATCCACATAAGAAGAATCAAGAATTAAGCAATGTGATTCTAGGTTTTACACACTTGAAAAAAGAAGACATTTTGCATAATCTCAATTTTTTTTTTCCAACTTCATATAATGGAATACACAAACAGAATTTAAGATCCATCACAATATTAATAATCCTTACGAAAACAGAAAGATGTTCCTGTTGCGGGGTAACCTCGCTAGTCATAAGGACCGCTATTCATAAGGACCACTTATTCATCCATAACGCGTGACTAAATGAATAGCGGTTTTGTATGAATAGCGGTCCTTCTACATAGCGAGCAAACCATAGACAAATCATCTCGCTATTCATAAGGACTTCCGTTCATAAGGACCACTATTCATAACTATTCATAAGGACCGCTGTTCATAACACGTGTTAAATGAATAGCGTTTTTCTATGAATAGAGGTCCTTATGAATAGCGAGTGGACCCCCCCCCCCCCCGTTGCATCCTTTATCCACCATCTTGATCATGATAATACTTTAGTAAGAACCTCTTACCGTAGTTGCACAATGATAATGTTCACAAGATGCAATTAAACACATATAAAGCTTGCGACTGCTCCTTCACGATCACTCGAATTCCCTTAAGATGTTTCAACCGAGGCGACAAGTTCAGTGCATAATGAGCGTCAATTAACACGAATCCTTCTGGTCACTCCGACCGTCCATATACCCCACCAAGACTGGCCTGGTGGGCAAGAAGGTCATATGTCCGCTAAATTCACATTTTCAAATTTTTCAATTGTAATTAAATGTTACCAGTGTTCCAACATGGTATACCCCCACGAAAGATTCCTGCTTTAAAGTCTTTAAAATCAGACAGTGTATGAACCAACAGGTATTGGTATAAATGTAGCCATAATTGGAATCAACAGTCAAATGCATTTTTCATTTCCCTTTCTTACATGTTTTGACATAAAAAATGAATTGTAACAAATGAAATTTTAAACCAAATGTTTGATTTTATCTTCAGCTAAAAAAATTATATGAAAATAGTAACTAGAACAAATAATCATCTTATGTTACTGGAATAACACAAAATGCTATTAACTCTCCAAAAAGTCAATCGTTTTCCTTACTTGTCAGTCAAGTTTTGATAGTATTTAACCCTGATGATCAAACTATATCTCCCAAACATTTGTTAAGTGCTCCTTTATACTAAGGCAGCTTGGCAACTTACGACATCACGTCTATTTGTATTTGATGTTGATCTGTCTTGAAGCTGTTTCTGTCTCAAATCGTAACAGCCTTTATGCCTCCAACCCTCTGACATAGATTACATTCAAAGCGTTTAGTAAGTAAGTAAGTAAACCCCTGCATATCGAATTTCCGACGCCCGCCAAATCAGAAAGTCGTAAAAAAGAATCTCCAAGGAATCTTAATCGCCGTGAAGGGTAAGTGCGGGTATCGGAAAAGAGACTGGCGATCCCTTTGGTGTTTATCTTTGTTTTATTGAAAAACATTGGTTGGTAATGGGTGTAATGATCACGAGAATTCCGGATATGTTGTTTCATCGCTGCTTGGGAATGAGAATATGTGCTTGAGGCGCGAAGCGATGCTGTCAAGGGTTACTTACGAGGTTCACACACTAAGACCATGTAGTAGGTCCATGCTAAGACCAAGTGTAATTGGAAGGACGAGGGGAAGGGAGGGGCCAAAAACGATTGAGGGGAGTAGGATGAAAATAAGAAGGGAGAGAGAGAGAGAGAGAGAGAGAAGGGAGGAAGATGAGGAGGGGGAAGAGGAAGAGACAGGGGCGGAAGAAGAGAAAAAAGAGAAAATACCAATGGTGATAAGAAAGGGAGTTAGAGAAAAAGAAGTGGAGAAAAGAAGACGCAGAAACAAAGAGGATGATCTGGGGGAGGTCTCGGAAGATTAGTAATACTATTCCTGGGAGACACTATTCATAATTATCTATAACTAGACAAGTTTATGGTCGTTTCAATCTTTCAACTTTTTCGAGTGCATGCGTGCGCGCGCGTTGATCCGTAAATTTCCACGAATTCACCCTCCTTCTGTGTCGGTACGTGTGTAATCTGTGTGATGGGCGCGCACGTACGTACGTCGATACATATGGCGAATAATAAAGAGCAGTCGGAAAGTTGTATTAACCACCTTTTGACATCGATGCTTTGTATATTCTTTGTTCCTCACAAACCATTTTTCTCCTTTTTTAACTCTCTTTCTCTGCCTCTCTCTTACACTTTCTTCCTGTTTGCGTTTCAGTTTCCTATATCACCAGGCATCTTTTGATATTATATTTCTACGAGCTCACAAGGCCTCAAGCAGCTGCTTTCCTAGAGCTTTCAGATCAGTTTTATTTCGTCTGGTTTCATAGTTTAAATGTGAGAAAATAATTCGATACAATAATGCCATATTATGCCATATTATATGAATGATAGCTGAATATCTCAAATGAATTCATAAAAATCATAATGCATGTTTCATTCCCTTTTGATATCATGACTGTTATCAATATTATATTCACTATATAGATGTTTAATTTTCCAAGTATACAATTGAACAAAGCACCCTCGTTGTTTAAGTCCTCGAAATATACATTTAAAAAACAAAATGACAAGAAAGCCAAATGAAAAAAAGGAAAACAGAATAGAAGACAGATTTTCGTACTATTTGAAAGAAACAAAAAAAAAAAGAATGTTGAATGCCGAAGGTTACAATATCAGGAAGCAAAAACATATTTTATTCTATTGCCAGCTAGTTACGCAATACTCCCAGGCTCGAAAAATGTGCAAATATCACTAAAGCCTGCTACATGATTTGAATTCTGAATCTTTCAGTGATTCTTCAGAACAGGCGCGTAGCCAGGGGTTGGGGCGGTCGGGCTCCCCCCCCCCCCCCGAAAAAATAACCGCCAAATAAAAAGTATTTTAAAAGAGCGAGAGCGAAAAAGGGGGGGGTGGAAAAAAGCGAGAAAAAGTACAGACAAGGAATGATGAAATGAAAGCGATATGAAGAGAGAAAGAATTGATAGGCGTGATAGACTTTATTTTTTTAAATAAGTATAAGAAATCAAGTTACAAAACCACGAGTTCGTTCATGAATTTGCTGCTCGACCTGTGTATACATACAAGAGTTGATCTCCAATGCGGAAACTAACTTGTGTAGAACCCGCCCGCTATATGCATGTGCATCTGCATGTATTGTTGTTACATGCAGTGCAGTATCTTGGGTCCAAATAATTTAAAACTAACTTTCCGCCTAAAAATGCGCTCCGAGCAGTTATCTTTCTCTCAAAATTTGCTAAATCATAAAAAGCTTCCGCGCTTCCCGCGGAACTCCCCCTCCCTACACCCACCCCCTGTTACACAAGCACTATTGCGTCCAAATAATTGAAAAGCAGTCAGGGCGTCGAACTAACTTTCCGGCTAAAAAAGTTTGCTAAAACGGCAAAGCTTTCGAGCTTCGAGCTTCGTTTATGTATAATGTGTGTGTGTGTATATATATATATAATATAATATATAATATTATATATATATATAAAAGATGCGAAGATACCCAACTCAAATATTTCGACGGCGTCTCGGTAAATTGTATAGTGTGAGGATTGATTAGACCAGAGACAAGGACGTAGCTGAGCTTCAACTTTATTAGATCAAGCTTTCGGCCTTCCCGGCCTTCTTCAGGTTCTGAAGATAATAATACAAACATATAGTATATACTTCATATATATATATATATATATATATTTGGAAATTTTGTCTTTGTTTGTCAAACAGACGCATCAAAAATTAATACAGAAAATCAAAAGGGATTTTGATCGTTTTTAAAATTAAAAACGTAGTTGTTTTTCTTGATGTCTTATTGATTTTATTTTTCAAGAAGTTATAGCATTCATTCATGCAAAATTCAACCTTATTAATTTTCATCTGAAACGTTCCACTATACCTCCAGGAAGTTCTAATATGGGATACAGCTTACATTCGACTACCGGGAAAAATAGGCTTCAAGATATTTATAACATTTCATCGAATCACGAATCCAATAACAGTTGCTTGCTAAAGACTCTTCGCAGCAATAACATATCTAGCTTATGGTCTTACAAAGCAATCCGACAGTAAAGATGTCATAACGGTTATTTTTCGATTGGAGCAGTTTCCCCCGTCATATGTTCATGATCAGGCGATTTCTTCTCGTGTTGATTATTGAGAACAACGCCGGGGGCAAGAAGATGAACATTACGAAAGGGCACGGTCCACAGGAAAATGTCGGCTATCGTACTGCATGGGAATCTCTTGAAAATATTCAGTTTTCCACTCAGATATGTCTCTTATTCATTGTTGGACGAGATTCAACGTCTTGAAGATCGTAAATTTCCTTTACAAATGGCAATGGCTAACCCTAGACACTTCGGCGACAAGGGGGAACAGCAAGGAGATAAACTATAAATAACAGATTCTTATTGAACGACCCTGACCCTTTATTGTTATACGTACATGTATAATGTTTTTCCCATTTCTTGGTGGACTGTCTGATGGCGATATGACTTAATGCGAGGTGACGCGACACTTAACGCCAATACTTCATCTCTAAACCCTCCTTTATCATCCATGCAATAATTTGCTCATTATCTATTTCCCTGTACCAAATTGGATTACCAATTGACGCTCATATTTCATAACTGTCGGCGAAGGAGAATCAACGGCTGTTGACAACCATACGGTAAGTGTGGTTTCTGACTGCCACGATGCGCCATCGCCGAATCCACTTCACACACGCGAGCCTAACCACAGCCGCAACAGTTTGCCAGGTGCAAAAGTTTATATGAAAGACATTCATCCCAAATAAGTTGTCCATACTGCTCAAAAATATATGTATACCATTCATTAAATTGCCACACTGTAAAATTGCTGGGTAGCAAGTATTGTCCATCATGATAGTAATTTTGCGTCCGACATAATATCTGGGCGATTTTGTGCCCAATTTTGGTGATGCTTCGCCCAATAACAAACTCCCCTTTCTACAATTTGAGTAAAAATCACCATAATTGGGCGAATAGATGCCTAAAAGCTGGTCGAACACATAAGTACCATCATGTTGGGCAAATGTTTTACCCAACATCTTTTTTATATAGCATATAATTAGAAAAAAATTCCTGGGTTACCTCAACCTCGAGTTCTTTAAAACTCCGAAATGTTAAGTGGACAACAAAATTGAAAGTAAGAAGAAGGAATCAATATTTGAATAGACTATCAGACTATTATCTATCGGGGAACGTGCTCAGCCTTGTAATCATGATCATAACGATCGCAATGAAGTAAAGTTACGAGCAACGAATGATGGAAATAAAAGAAATAATAAACCATTCACCTGTCAATGGTGATCTTCAACGATCCAATCAATCGCAACGCTTAAGCAGTGTCCGTGACCAGCGGTTTAATGACTGACATCAAAAACCCCCGTCAACAGAATAATGATGGGAGATTGAGAGATTGTTGAATTTATAGAATCAAATCGGGAGAGGTGTGATGGGGAAATCTTTTAATATTCTGATGCTGATTCATTCTCTTGAAATAGAGATTCCTGTGCTGTGTCCTTCTTGGTAAGTAAAACAAAGAACTGATATTTGAATCCATGATATACATGTATACCTATTTGGATAAAGTTGGATTTAATCTTGAGTTTTGGTAGAAATTCTCAAAGAAATCAGGGAAACTCACACTCAATATCCAAGACTACAAAGAATATTGGTAGGAAATGTATTTAAAAAATGAGTAACATGTTTAACGAGCAAATAAAGAAGAGAAAATTGTAGCGTGGGTCTAGCTATTGAGAACTGAGAGGGTACATGGGGGCGGGGGCAACATTATTAGGTGGTTGAAGTGCGAAAGAACAATGCCATCGAGTGGCAGAGGGTGAGGGAAGGGGCCGTTAATCTTCTTTATACGTTGCCTGCCCTTTCTCTTCTCTCTCTCTTTCTCTCTCCCTTCCCCTTTCCCATTTTCGGCATTCGATTTGAGTGGCATGTGCCCCCGTGCCCCACCCCCTCCGTAGCTACACCACCGATTAAAATAGTTATCGTTACCCGAGGATTGTAATTGAAACTACACTTTTAATCATGCCCGGACAATGAACGTTGAATTTTGTAATCCCATGTAGAGCAAGCGCCAGGAGTGTCTAATAATGAAACTTCCTCCTTGTCTTCTTCTTCTTCTTCCTCCTCCTCCTCCCCCTCCTCCTGCTCCTGCTCCTGCTCCTTCTCCTCCTGCTCCTGCTCCTCCTCCTTCTTCTTTTTTCCCTCCTCCTTCTTCTTCTTCTTCTTCTTCTTCTTCTTCTTCTTCTTCTTCTTCTTCTTCTTCTTCTTCTTCTTCTTCTTCTTCTTCTTCTTCTTCCTCTTCTTCTTCTTCTTCTTCTTCTCCTCCCACTCCTGCTTAATCGATCTGATAGTGTGAAATCAGATTATCCTCTTAACCTAACTTGATTTGGGCCATTTTGAGACAACGTCAAAAGATAATTCGTTTTACCCATATTTCATTACGTTTTTCTTGGGGCTGGAGACATTAGTCTGAAGCTAGTAATCTATAGGTCCTTCACGCCCGGTATAAATTTGAAATCACAATTCGCCAGGATGACAGAATGTTTTTGCAACGATGGTGTTTTATGGGCAATTAATTTGAGGCCGTACAGAAATTACCCATGTTCTTCAAAAGTATGTCGACTGATAGGTTTCATTAAAGCTCTTCCCCGGGGGTAGTTAAGCCTTTCAATAATAACAGGTCACTTAACCCGTCTAGTTGAAGGTAAACGTTTACCTGGTCCGTAATTCTCTAATACCGTTTTCATGGCGTTGGCAAATTGCTATTGACATTTTTTTAAATCAAACTTGTGGAAAGCAGAGTGGGACCCTTTCCGTCATATCAAGGAGATAACTCCTTGGTCATATTGGCCATGACAACGAATGTCATACAAATTCATTAGATGTGTTTCGATTGGACGCTACACCCTCGTACCATCTTTAAAAAAAAATAGATAAAAGAAGAATACAGCCGGCGTCGTATTTATTACTGGGTCGTTGACAATGTGACTTTCAATTTAATTCTAAATACTTAAAAATAGCCTGAAAGAAATTTCTTGTATCAGAATACAAAAGATGCTACAAGTATATAAGTTTGTATTTTAATATTGATCTGATTGATGTGTTAAAATTCTTTATAGGAGAAGAAACACAATCGAATTAAATTAATTCTATTCATCCCCATTTGGGGTTTGAAACGGCTGCATTTTCTTTAGACTCTAATAATAACGGTGTTAAAATTCTCAGTTGTTTTATCCCCGACATTCTAGAATAGATTTATGCACAAATTTAACTTTTATTCATTTATATATCGAAATCTTATTAAATATAAACAATGTGCAAATTATTTGCTGTTTGAAATTCTCAGTGGTTCTATCAACGACATTCTGGAATAGATTTATGCACAATCTGATGGCGGGGAAAGCTTTACTGTTGATTTCACTGACATAATCGAAAATGTTATTAAATATAACCAATGTGTAAATTATTTGACGATTAATTTTTCACTCAAATTGCTATATTTCACCGAAATGAATCAATACATAATCCATATTGGGTAAAGAAAATATATTTTGTCATAAATCATGACTTTAATCAAGCCATTGCACATATTAATATAAAAGACTGTGGTCATTTGTCAGTGCTTTATCTTTATGGAACACAGGGTGGAGCCGGTTGACCCACCCCATACAGCCCCCTCTCACCCCAATTATGAATTTCTGGATACGCTAATCGTTTTTTACGCTTGCTGTATCCATTTACAAAGTCATCAGTTCATACGTACAGAATACGTACTAGAATAGATTTATGCACAAATTTAACTTTTATTCATTTATATATCGAAATCTTATTAAATATAAACAATGTGCAAATTATTTGCTGTTTGAAATTCTCAGTGGTTCTATCAACGACATTCTGGAATAGATTTATGCACAATCTGATGGCGGGGAAAGCTTTACTGTTGATTTCACTGACATAATCGAAAATGTTATTAAATATAACCAATGTGTAAATTATTTGACGATTAATTTTTCACTCAAATTGCTATATTTCACCGAAATGAATCAATACATAATCCATATTGGGTAAAGAAAATATATTTTGTCATAAATCATGAATTTAATCAAGCCATTGCACATATTAATATAAAAGACTGTGGTCATTTGTCAGTGCTTTATCTTTATGGAACACAGGGTGGAGCCGGTTGACCCACCCCATACAGCCCCCTCTCACCCCAATTATGAATTTCTGGATACGCTAATCGTTTTTTACGCTTGCTGTATCCATTTACAAAGTCATCAGTTCATACGTACAAAACATCGAGGGGTAGTGTCAACCTCTAATTACATTTTGGGATAATAAATGCAGTGCTGCCATTATACACCCCCTCCTGTCTGGGGATGATTCTGTACGGCCCCATGTGTATGAGTCTCCGGATACGCCAACGATTTTGCACGCTGGCTGTGTCCCTTTCCAGAAGTTGATCATACAATGCGCCGAGAAGTAGCATCAACCTCTAATTACATTTGTGATAATAAATGTTTCTAAATTTGATAACGTCACCATGCATGGACGAATAACAACTGCGTCGATGTAACAATTATCTTTTGTACACCACTGATTAAAGATTAGGCCATGTGTAGTTATAGTTGAATTAAAGTAGTAAAAAGGTACCAGCATATAATGTGGCAAGCAAACTTTATATGAAGTACTTATCTTCTCCTGCTCTCTCTCTCTCTCTCTCTGCCTATCTCCGTCCCCTCTATCTCTTTTTAACTTACTTCGCTCTGTATAACTCTTACTCACCCCTCTTTCTGTCTCTTTCTCTCTTTTCCCCACTCTTCTCTTTCTGTGTTAGTGTACGTTTTCTTTTCTCTTCTTTTATCTCTATGACTTTCTCTCCTTAACGTTCCCTCCATCTCACACTCTCTCTCTCTCTCTCTTTCTCTCTCTGTGTCTGTGTCTATCTGTTGGTGTGTGTGTGCGTGTGTGTGCGTTGTGTGTGTGTGTGTGTGTGCGTTGTGTGTGTGGGTGTGTGTGTGTGTGTGTGTGTGTCTCTCTCTCTCTCTCATTTTCTTTCTCTATCACTTTATGCACTTTTTTTTCTATCCCACTTCTGATAATTGCTTTAACTTGGTATTTTTTTTTTCAAATCTTCTTCCGCACTTTTCCGCATGGGATTTGCTACATTCTGTAGTTCACTCATTATGATATTTGTATGTGCGTCCATCCATTCCCAAAGTAGAAAAGCACTTTGCTTCCTGGAATCGAAATATTATACCGTTTTTTGTTTTGTTTTTTAATATTTTCATTTTATGTGCACTTATTTTAAGCTCGAAAAAAGCAACGTCGTTTTATTGTATTTATTTAAAAGGAATTGAATATGAATAGAATTGAATTGAAACGTGTAGGCCATTTTACGTTGCTAGAATCAGTGGAGTCGGGCATGTTTACTTCTTATGGAAACTTCCTTAAAACAAAGTGATCTCGAGGCAAGTATCGAGATGAGAAGTACGGAGACGTAACTAAACACAGAGATAATTGCACAACCATTGATTATCGAATCAGAGCGAAACCGCGTAAGCCATTCCGATTGCTTTTTCAGGACAGTTTTATAACAGCGCAACCTCCCTGTCATGATTACATCAGAATTCTCACGCCGGATGTGGAAAAAAAATAAGGCAAATCCTCTGTTTTCCTCCTCAGTAGGTGCGTCTCCATCAGCCCGAGTTTGCTCAAGCTCGAGATTCTAGCCCGATCAGCGCTTCTCGACAAAAAAGTCGGAGTTTGAAAAACCCCGTCTCCATCAGCCCGAGTCGAGCGATTCCCGCTCGTTCTTGGAATAAACTCGAGCTTCAGAGCATGCGCACTTCGAAGATGGAAAATTAAAAAAATATATATAGGATAAATGAAGAGAAAAGAGCAAAGAAATACATAAGGAAAAGATAAAAAGAGAGAAGGAAAAACAAAGAAATACATAAGAATAGAAATAAGAATAGATAATTGGGAAAACAAAGAAATATATAAGGAGCAAAAGGAGAGAAGGAAAAACAAAGTAATACATAAGAAACAATGAAATACATAAGGAAAAAACAAAATAGAAAAACAAAGAAATATATAAGGAAATACGAAAAAAACTGGATAGAAAGAGGAACAAAGAAGTACATAAGAATAGAAAGAAGAATAAATAATGGGGAAAACAAAGAAATACATAAGGAGAAAAAAATAGAAGGAAAAACAAAGTAATACATAAGAAACAAAGAAATACATAAGGAAACAGATTAAATAGAAAGAAAAACAAAGAAATACATAAGGAAACAGATAAAATAGAAAGAAAAACAAAGAAATACATAAGGAAACATATAAAATAGAAAGAAAAACAAAGAAATACATAAGGAAACAGATAAAATAGAAAGAAAAACAAAGAAATACATATAAGGAAACAGATAAAATAGAAAGAAAAACAAAGAAATACATAAGGAAAAGATAAAAATAGAGAAGGAAAACAAATGAATATAAAGGGAAGAGGGTAAAAAAGAAAAAACAAAGAAATACATATAAATAGACAGAAGAGTAGACAACAGGAAAACAAAGAAATACAAATGGAAAGGATAAAAAGATAGAAGAAAACAAAGAAATACATAAAGAATCATAAAGAAAAGAGGATAACAAGAAGAACAAAGAAATACATAAGAAATTAAAGAACAATAAAAAATTGGGAAAACAAAGAAATACATAAGGAAAAAGATAAAATAGAAAGAAAAATAAAGAAATACATATGCAGAGAAGAGGACAGAAAGAAGAACAAAGAAATACATTAGAATAGAAAGAAGGAATAAATAATGGGGGAAACAAAGAAATATATAAGGAGAAAAAAGAGAGAAGGAAAAACAAAGTAATACATAAGAAACAAAGAAATACATGAGGAAAATATAGAATAGAAAGAAAAATAAAGAAATACATAAGGAAATATAAAGAAAAGAGGATAATAAGAAGAACAAAGAAATACATAAGAAATTAAAGAACAATAAAAAATTGGGAAAACAAAGAAATACATAAGGAAAAAGATAAAATAGAAAGAAAAATAAAGAAATACATATGCAGAGAAGAGGACAGAAAGAAGAACAAAGAAATACATTAGAATAGAAAGAAGGAATAAATAATGGGGAAAACAAAGAAATATATAAGGAGAAAAAAAAAGAAGGAAAAACAAAGAAATACATAAGGAAAAGGTGGAAAGAGAGAAGAAAATCAAGAAATACATAAGGAAAATAACATTTCTAGGATTGGTGTCATGAATAAATTAACCCGAGTCAAAACCCGAGTGCGTCTTCACCTGCGAATTAGCGGGCTAATTCGCCAAATAGCGCGCTATTTCACCAAAAAACCCGAGTTGACTTAGGCTTCTAGCTCGAGCTAGAAACCCACGAAATAGCCAGCTAATTGCGTCTTCATTACAAACTAGCTCGAGCTAGTTCTGATCGGGTTAGTTTCCCGGATCAGAATTAGCGGGCTATTTTGGAAACTCGGGCTGATGAAGACGGGCCTAGTCACGACAAATAACTAAGGTATTAATGTTTGATAAACAGTTAGAAGGGTTGGACAAGAGAAAGAGAAAAAAAAAAACCCCACAAAAACAAAGAAACATTGGATACGGAGAGGGCAGAGAATCGCATCCATACCCCACAGGGTTCGGCGCAATTACATACGCCGTTTTCCCTACAGTACACAGCGCCATATAAAGGAGTAATGATCTATATTTGAGACTCGTTGTAATGATATGCTCCATTTAAGCCCCCATGCTCCCGTCGCCCGCCCAGGGGGGTGTTTCATAAAGCTGTTCGTATAGTTACGCATAACTTTACGAACGACTTGAATATGATGTGCCAAATGAAATGCCCAAAGTTTTTCCTGAAGTTTCAACAAAGTGTAACTGTATTTCCAATAATCTCAATTTGATTGTGGCAAAGAATATACTTTGCATTAAAAATGCTTGTTAAGAATAAGAATGTTAATCTACGTCTGCATATTTCAACTTTAGCGGATGCGATTAAAAAATGATTGGGAATCACATTTGGCTTGTCATATTCAAGTCATTCGTAAAGTCGTTAGTAACTTTACGAAGAGCTTTATATGAAACACCCCCTAACTTACAAAATTAAGCGATGTTTTGGTCATTGATACATATAACACCATGGATCTTGTGTCCGACATTACAAGAAGCCACATTTAGGTAAGACATGTAGGATGGACGTCATAAGTATTAATGGTTACATTTAAATCAATTAACAGATGCAAACGAAGACTATTGGTTGAAAAAAAAAATAGTAAGCTTGTCGATACTATATAGGGGAAAGCATGGGTCACGCATATTTTGTTAACAAATAAATGACATTCATCTTAAAGGATGGCGTCAGCATTCTGAACCGACCTTTTGCACCCCAATTTACCTGTTGCATACGAGGAGTTATTTTGCCTAACGTATAGTGTACTGCATCAGAGACTGGCGCTTGGCTTTTAATGTGCTCTGTGAGAGTGAAAAAAAGAGTGACAAAAAGTCGTACGAAATGAACAGTGGAAACGTGGCTTTGATGGTGAATTGCCTTCACAGCCAATAGCTCTATCGAAATGACGTCTCGTGTGTAGCGGGCATTGCTCTAAATGCCAACCACTGCATTTCTCATCAGCAAACAAACAAACAACAACAAAAAACCACATTGTGCAGTGTACTTGTATATGCATGGACAAGGATAGGTAGGATAACTATTGAAATTATTAATGCGCCATTATTATGATGCATAATGAACAAAATGAAGCTATGTAGCTGGTGTTTTTTATGGCAGAGCAGGTGTGCCTCTGTACGCCCCCGGCTCTCCAGCAATGGGTTATACGTCAACACCTCTTCTTCCTTCGCCTCTATTTGCACCCCTCTTCTTCAGCGCGACATTTTGTTGAGCATTAGTGGTCGGGACAAACAAATACACGGGAAAGTGGAGAATTGTGTAAAGTGCACTTAAAAGATTGTAGTAGGTCCATTCCCGACATTTAATTTGGACACAGGGGGTGATAGAAGTACTATTTCGGCTGCATAGAGAATGAAAGGAACCATATCTTGCAAGGCGTGCAATCGATCGATTTGATTTCTGACATTTTCTCTGGGGTTCAGGAACACAGTTTGATGGAGAAAAAAAACAACAACAACAAATGAAAACGGAATTGCTAATATTTATCACATGCCTCATGCGTATACGCGCATCTGTATCACACAAACACAGCAATTCTCCTCACAAACGCAAACATGGTATAAAAAGTAGGCCTATACCAGGGGCACTGGCTATTCAAATGGCTATGTTCGTATCTCCGTTAGATAACTCATCCCAGGCCCCAAAGCGATGAACAAACAATATCCAAATAGAGCACTAGAGGTTGGACCTATATTCAGTACCTGTTTTTATATCATTCCGATGAAAGAAGATTTATATTCCCGTTCCAGATTCGAATGTAGAATAGCCTGAGTTAGATAAATCTTTATAAAAAGCACCTTGTTTTGAATGAGTTTTACAGCTAATCCTTCGAGAACATACTCTTTCACGCTATAGGGATACGTTTAGATAAGAATCAACGGCTGATCTCACTGGCCAAACAAAATCATACCACATGACATCATTCTGTCTGACTGATCGTAAACATTATTGTCACACTTGAAAAGCCCTGGAAATGATGACTTGTGATGAAGTTCGTTTTGACTTTAGGTTTTGTCTTCTGTTTTTCTCTTATAGATTCCCAGTTTTTGCTATTCGATGCTACACGCATGTTTATGTTTTTTTAAAGAATTGAACTTGTTTATGTTTCTTTCAAAAATGAAAATGTTTGAAAATTCATCCGACATACCTATAGAATTTGATTTAAAGTAAATATTGACCGAGAACAGAAAGATGGATTTTCGTATCACAGATATTAAAGCCACAATTTATTTCAATCATTCTGACATCCCTTTCATATCATCTTAATGGCCGTAAAACATTGAAATTTGGTCATTCCCCCCAGAAAATGTTCTCCTTTTACTTTTTTAGTCGTGATTTACGAGAACCAAAATAATGACAATACCAGATATAAATTGAATGGCTTGATCTGGAAGATGATACATGACTACCCCTCAGAAGTATTGCTCTCTCGACACCATTCCCCCTCAGGCCGCTGGCCTATTTTGTATATAAATGTATTCCATCGGGGAAAATATGACTTCTTCGGCAGTGCACATATAATTTCTAATTTCCTCGCTTCAAAAGCAGTCGGCATTATGGCGACATAACAAGGCTTGAACTAAAATCGAGTGTCACAGAAGAATTATCATTATTTAGTGGGATTTTCGCTTCTTTTTTAAAGTGATTTGACCGGAATTCAATCCGAATTCTCACCAGAAAAACATAGTTTTTTTAGTTTTGTTTGTGTGTGTGTGTGTGTGTGTGTGTGTGTGTGTATGTGTTTTGTTTGTTTGTTGTTTTTTTTCTTTTTTACAAAAAAGGGCTGTGTCACTTTTGTTAAAAATACACTCCTTTTTTTGTCCTATACCGTATATATATATATATATATATATATATATATATATATATGCACTGAGCTTTCAGTCCAGATATTGTTTTAATTTATGAACGACATTTCTAGGCTAAAAACTGTTTTATTGTGAAACAGAAGGCACCATTCCTCAGTTATTTATTGGAATTTGCATCGCAACCGAGACTCTGAGAAGTGGGGCCGACTATCGGACAGCAAGCTTGATGTGTAATGACATAATTTTATAATTGAGTTTTGTGTTCCTGCAGTAACCATCAATTAAACATTTATGCCTTCGGTGGCATTTTCAGTCTTTGCACTTTCACGGTTCATCCCATGCATAGTACATATCAAACAGTACATATCAAAATATCGCATCAAAAGAGTAGGCTTTTTTAAGCACATGAGCCTTTGCATTATCAAAATCCGAAGATATGCATGTACATGAGCGAATCAAATGCTCGTACGTCCTCCATCCCCAGTTTTATCACATGATTATAAACTTAAATATTTTTATGTATGCATTTTGATTTTTTTTTTTTACACAAAATTCAAATAGTTATCTCATGTACCCCAATTAATTTGAGATATTAATAATTGATTAAACAAATTTTGTCAAGGACTTTCATGAACTGAGTTCAACTTGAGTGAACCATTTGAACGGCTTCAGAAGTCAAAAGTAATATTACATGTATATTACTATCTTTTGAGAAAGTTTCAAGGAGTCGGTCCGCCGTTGAAAAAAAAACAAAAAACAGTGACTTCTCCTGTTATTCACATTTATTAGATTCAGCCAGCATGCATGATCCAAGGATAATGCACAGAGTTGTTCAATGCCATGGATTTGGTGGTGTTTTTTGTTTTTCTTTGTTCCCCTGATTAACACCAGACCAACTCTGGATCTCTCCTTCAGAAAGCTTTAAAAACTAGAAGGGGGCCGAAACGTCGAGGTTATCCGCATGTCAAACCCTTCAAAGTACTGTTGTGTTTTCCCTTGAGAAATCCCACTTTTTTCTATTCTGGATTTATCTTTATTATTTTGTGGGGTTTAATAATAAAATAAATAAATCTTTAATTCTTTGATAAGCACAGGAACAAATTCAGTTCGGATGGCAGTCATAATATTCGCTTATCAAGGGCGCAAATAAATCCCCCAAGCAAAACTTAACGACATTTCTCGAAATGTCAAACATTTAAAAGCGGACTGGTGGGGATCGTACTTAACTCTCATCGTTGCTTCTAATAATAAGATAAATCAAGGAAATTCGTTTTAACTCCATTAACCGACACTATGAACTATCAGTAATGCTAAACTTAGGAAATGTGAATATCCGTAAGATATTCAATGTCAAACGAATTATCGCATAAATTTGATGCAATGAAATAGCAATTGCCTTTTCATTATTTCCTCGGTATAATTATGCTCTGAAAACAAGGCCTATCTGTAGGAGATGAGGCCATGACCCCTATTTTCGAGATCATAATCGATCTAACAAAGCCTTGTATTGAAAAAGATTGGGCCACACTATAAAGTTTAGCAATCGCAATTTATTCATCATTATGCCACTATATCATCACCATTATGTGCTTATGATTTGTTTTTTTACGCACGTGTAGCAATACATTAACATATTTAAGATATACATCACCATTATAAGTTATCATCAGCTGACTATTTCATAAACCATTGTTTAAGGACTTCAGTGTTACTTATTGAATCTGTACAATCCATCTTACATTAGCTTTCACCATGTTCTCTTCAGTGGGTCATTTAACATCTTACATGAATTGATTCTGTCACGCTACCGTCGACGTACCCTATGCAGGCCGTGCATGCTTAATGTATTTAAAAGATGGTGGAAAATGCTGGTATTTTAATGAACATTCATTTATAGCACATCATATGGAAGCGTGTGCATGCAAGGGCGGATCCAGGATTCTATAAAAGAGGGTGCACAATGTATCCAGAAAACTTTTTGACAAGCAAAAAAAAAGAGAGAAATCATATATTTGTGTTGTTTTGTCTATTTACTCCAAATTTTTCTGACAATAAAAAAAAAGGTCATCTGAAAATGGGGACCCCTACTTGGAGTTAGGGTATGCCACTTGGGTTTCAAAAGGGGGGGGGGGTCCTGGTCGGATGTGCCCCCGCCCCCAATCCACCAATGTGTGCATGTAATATATGGGTCGGTATTCGTAACCGCAACCTTTAAAAACTGGAGGATATCCTGCAGAAGTACAGTGTCTTATCAAATACAGAACATACCACTTCGATAAAACTATATGAATGGCAAGAGTTAACGGAAACAGTGTGCAGGCGATTGTTTGATATAAAGAAATGAAAACAGCCGAATCCCTGTGGATCTATATACGAATAGGTAAAAAGACCGAAATAGTATGATAACGAAAAAGAAATAGGAATGAAACATGTTAGGACGTAGTGTCATATTGAAAAGGTTTGATGGTTTATTTTACCCGACTGCTAAGAAAGCATGCATGCGTATGCTTGTAAGTAAGCAACCAGGGGACCGACGGCTTTAAGTCCTCTCCGAGGGACTTGGTAATGAGGGTTAATGCCTTACCGAAGGGCACTAGCACATCCACTTGGTTTCGAACCCGGGTCTCCCCAGTTACGATCCCACTGCTCTACTATTGAGTCATAAAGAGCCTCCTCAATTGTTCTTCTTGTATCAAAACATACATATTCTGATGTTCCCTTCATGATTTCCGATGACTTTTAGGGTAAATAATTATCTGAAAGAAACGCTAGATCGTGAGGACTACAGTGGCGGATCTACGGGGGGGGGGGTAGGGGGTTTAAACCCCTCCCCCCCCCCCCCCTTGGGCTGCCCAGTAAACATTTATTTGGGCAAAAAAGAGAAAAAATAGAGCATGCAAGTATGCTTAAAATCGCAAGCTATATAGCTACCCTAAAAATGAATAAATCTCCCTACTGTTGGAGGGGGATACCCCCCTCCCACACCCTCCCCCCTCGCTCGCTTCGCTCGCTCGGGCTCGGTCGCTACGCTCCCTCGCAATACCCAGCTCAGCCCCTCAAACCCCCCCCCCCTTGGAAAAAAGCTAGATCCGCCCCTGGACTATAATTTATAGGATCCTAGCTCACCGATGGGTCCCTGCAAAACAATCTCGGAGGTTCGTAGGAATCGAGGACACACAGCTGACCTTAGGTTTTACACGTACATGGTGGAGGTTGACGTCGTTAGGATTTACGTGCCAGATCAGGCATATGAATCCTTTTTACGTCTCATTTGTTTAAACTTTAGCTAAGCATTGCTAGTACCTTTCTATGTATCAACTTAAATAATAATAGTATTAATAATAGCTACATTTATACTGCGCACATATCCTCCCATGAGTGGCCGCGGAGCGTTTCAGAAAGTGTGAAGAGGGGGGCTGATTTGATTTCACTTGAATAATGACAATTTTCGAACCCTTTTTCCTGGATTTTATGAAACGCGTCTACTCAAAAAAGGGGGCTGCAGCTTCCCCCCCCCCCCCCCTCGGTTCCGCGGCTCATGTATGCAACTGCAGGATACAAAGTACTACTATTATATCCTGGCTTTAGCCAAGCTGCCCTCAAGCTAAAATTAAAGAAGCCTGACGTAAAGTAATTTTATTTTGAGGGTGGGTACAAAAAATGTACATGGGTTTGTAATACAAATCCTTTCAATGATCCAATTTGCTATGGGCTAGGGAGTGTCCTCAAAAGTAACATTATTGATCTTGCGCTACCTGATCCGATTGAGAGAAAAAAACATATTGGTAATCAAAACGCTCAATCTAAACATCCACGCGTGATAGTCGAGCTGAGGTTACTAACATTGACGCAGTTGATGCGATATACACGTGCTAACTCATCGTTATAACATGATTACGAACACTATTATGAGACACATTCAACGTTGAAATGAAATTACAAGCTTCATATTACAATGTAGTATTCAATGTTCAATCAATAGATGCTATTATACATGTACCATTTTCTCCGTGTCCGTTACTCGTTACCTCGTTACTAGTCACCCTCTAAAATTGCTGTAATTCCTTTTACAACAGTCTGTGAAAGAAGGGGATTTAGGTCATTATGCTTAAAGATAAAATCATGCAAATGCATTGTATAGAAAACTGTATAGAATATATTGCAAAGGGTTATTATGCACTACATATAGGATTATGTATACAGTACTTATGTAGTATCTAATGATTCCCAAACCCCACAAATACACATTCATAATTGTGTACGTCATAAGTATGTTTGTGAGGTTTCGGAATCACTAAAGTGAGGAGAAATGAACTCAATCTTACTTAATCCTAATGAACTCTACATAGATATGGTTATATGGGACCACGCACATTCAAGTTTGAAAAAAAAAATACAGTCTTCATTTTACAGGCAAAGTATAGTATACTACCCAATGTTCCATCAGTCGAAGTTATTATACCATTTCCTCCGTGTCCGGTATACCTGTTCCCTCCTTACCCGTTATCCCGTCTCTCTCAAATACTGCTGTAATTCCTTTTAAGCAGTTTATGGGGGGAAAGAGATTTAGGTCATTGTGCTTTTAAAATGATAAAATTGAGTTCTGGCCATGCATGACATGCCTTGTATGGGAAACTAGCTATAGCAGATATTGGAAAAAGTTGTTGTAGTTCATATAAGAATATTTATAATTACGTAGTACACATAATGCAGTACCTACTGATTCCCAAACACCACAAATACAAATTCATGCTTATGTATCATTAAAATCATTAAAGGGATTGGGAAATTGACTCAATCTTGCTAAAACTCTCATCCAATAAAATGCACTCCATATCAGTTTAGATATGATTTTCATGCTTGGGACCACACACACATGACATCAAAATTTGGTCGAAAGTTTCATGGTACAGTCAGTTTGAAATATGAGGGCAATCATTTTCATGTACTGCAGATTGGAACGTAAAGAATAAAGAAGCTAACCATGCTAACAAACTTTTTTTTTCACCTTACTGTACTGTACATGTTGACCCAGGATCAGGATGTACACTGTATATTAATTATTTTCTTTCCCATAGGCCTTCACTGTAAAAAAAAAATAAGTGTAAAACTACAGGTTTTTTAGCCCTTGAAATTACAAGTTATTGCCGTTATGTCAATTTTACAGTCTTTCCCTGTAAAAGAACAGCAAATTTGTTGGTTTACCGGAAATCAGCATATATTGACATAATTTAATTGTAAATACATGCTGATTTCCGGTAAAAAAAACAAAACAAAAAAACTGTGGAAAAACGGGCATTCCCGGCATCCTTCTGCCAGGAAATTCCCGTGAAAAAACGGCAATTTTTTTTTAAGTGTTCAAATAGTGGGAAGTCGGATCGTACGCCTACTTCACCCTATTGTGAATACACAGCTGCCTTTGTCAAGAAATATATGTATATTGAATTCGGGAAAGGACTGCACGACATAGCAGCAAGTTGCAGCTATATATCAGGAAAAATAACCTTTTCATTCGACAAAGAGTCCGTTCTTTTTTCAAGAGATATGGAAATTTTTTAATCAAATATCATGTTGTTCTGTAAAGCTATATTTGTATGTTTTACGACTAAGATGGAGTATCGAAAGAAGCCAAGCGGTCACCGCACCCGCCTAAATTCCCAACCTAGAAAAGGAAGTAAGGAAAAAAGTAATCAGTACACAGAGCCTCTGTTACAAAATGTTGCTCTTAAACACAAATCTATAAATCAAGCGCTTGTATAACGACTTCATGCTATCATGATCGTTGAAAGAGGCTCCAGCTATATTTAATTAGGTTCTACGCAGCTCTTTGTAGTTTATGCAATATGCCCAAGAGAAGCAAGTTGGGGATTCCAACTGTTTAATACAAGGAACACACCTATTGTATGGAAATCATCATGATCCTCATTAGGGATTGGTTTCCCGTTGATGAAATGCTTTCTAGAACAAAATCATTACCAAAACGTTTTGATAAGGTGCAATGACACGAAAGTTTATCCATAAAAATAAATCGATTCAGAAGCTTGATGTCATTTCCAGCTATGTTAATCCATTGCCTACTGGAACCGGGTGGTCCCTTGATTTAGCCTATGGGAATGGGAGAATTCAGTAGCCAGTGGGTTAAATGTCATGATATGCCTATAATCAGTTCAGAGTTCAGTTGTAAAAACGTAATAGTTGTTGTGTAAATTACAGGGTAGGCCTATTATTATCAGCAAGGCCGCAGTATATTTGCGTTACAATGATTACCAACAACGGACAGAATGTCATTCAATTAAAAGTTTGGGTTTCACATTTTGATGATTTATCGAGGAACATTGTCACCACCTAGACAGCTCACATTTCGGTTATTAATTTTAAAAATTAAATTTGTAAAGTACGTTCAAGGCTGGCGCTTTTCAACAATGTACGGTATCGTACAGGAATGAACTATGCATGTTCAATGGCACAGCAGCATGTGGGCCGGTTGGGACACGTTACCCCCCCCCCCCCCCCCCATTAAAAAAAAAAAAAAGATTTAGCGCTTCCAGCTGACATTCTCATGCTCTGTCTTGATTTTTAAAGTCAAGTTTTTAATATTTCAAAGATATAGTTTTTTTTTTCGCTCGTTCGCCATGCTCTTAATTTGGCGTGATACTGAATTTCTGTAATATTATATTATGTATCATGCTATTGAACGCAGAAATAAAATCAGTCAAACAACAAACAAATTTAATGCAGCTCCACTATTTATTTTCTTGTTGTGATCTCCCTCACACACCACACACCCGAACATTAGACATACTTGCGCTCCCTCCCTCTTGTGCTAAAAACAATCCTGGCTACGTCGCTGTAATGATGGAATGGTATAGTGCCTCTTTCACTTGATTACCAATTGACTGGTCGCGGGTTCGAATTCCTGCGTGATGCATATATATATCCTCAGACAAAACATATTTGTCTCTCTCCAGGTGTACGAAGGGTACCTATATAGCACGCTTCATTCCTTGAAATGCACTACGTGTTGATAACTACTGTCGCAGCTTAAGCCATGATAATCATTTCCAATGCACTTTGAAAACGCATAAATACGTTTGTCAAAATGTGATTTGCTCATTACGAAAAAGGGAATGTTATAATTGTGTCACTTTAAAAAAAATCGAGAACAGAAAAGATTAGTAAAAGAGGAAATATTACAAATTCGTAAAAAAATAAGAAAGTCATCAAAGGAATTACCTTTCAACAGTCTTCAAACTCATCTGATCCAACAACTTGCTCAGACAACATGCTAATCGATCAAGAGATAATAGAACTATTTGAAGTGTCCGCAAGTATAGGTTCATTCAATTACAAGTCCTCAGAAGCATATGCCAGCGGGCTGCCATCTATTGATAACATTCATGTTATTGGAGAAAAAGCAGAACAGGTGCATTTACTGATCCAAAAACCAGTAACAATCAAATTGATTTTTCTCTCGTGGTCGCCTGTTTCACATGCCACCGCAAAGAATACGTTTGCGCCAGGGGAACAAACTGAAATTGCACATTGGCAGGACTGCGTCGTGTTTGGTGCGTGGTAAACGCTGAGCTGTACAGGCGGTATTCATTCATCTCAGCGCGACTTCTGATTGGCTGAAGATATAATTAGCCTGAGCCAGGCGCCAGGGAAGGCGTGTTCTTTTCGAGTTCAATATACACATTTGCCCTTGGAATCCGGGAACTTTATCTCTTTGCCATTGAAAGCTAAGCTAGCTATGTGCTGGAGTTTGATATATCGGGTATGGACCACATCCAGTGGCGATCCAGGATTACTTGTTCGGAGTACACAGATTTGTTTTCACAATAATCTGACAAGCAAAATAAAGGAATTAAATTTGGTATACAGGGGGTATAAGGGTGCATTAAAGAAAAGGAGACTTTGGTCGAGAGCTCGGAGCCCTTGCGCCCCCCATCCCCACCCCACCCGTGGTTCCATTATTCCCATTCTTTTTTCCCCTGTGTTGAAGAATATTAGTGTACTACGTGTATTATTATATCAGCAATGTCACATTAGGAGGACTGCTTTAGAAATACACTCATTTGATGCCACATGTTTTTTGGGTCCCATATAAAAAAATATATGCTTACGATGGGTCGGCTGGTTGCTACAGCCCTCCACCCCCCCCCCCCCCTTGTTCCTTGTTATAAGTTTGTATTCCCCTTTATATTCCTCAGGTACTGTAAATAATCACTATCACTAAATGCATAAATCCGTCAAGGACTATGGATCCGTCAGTATGCGGCTTCCTATTATTGACTCAACCCCTTCTCCTGACAAAACGAATCATAACAACTTCATTCAGATGTTGGAAGTCTGCCCATCGGTTAAAACGGTTTCCTTCTACTTATCTTTTTCAAACAATCAGTGGTACACAAAATTACTCATTAAATATAAGGGGTTTTTTCAGTTTATATAAGTGAACAGACATTTTTTTTTTTTTTTTTTTGCCGTCAGACGGGCATATCACCTAAGGTGCGGGAAAATTAATCTATTTATAAGAAGAAAGAAAGTCATCGATATTTCATGTACAAAGAGGAAATAAATAGTATAGTCCTTTGTGATATTACACCATGGCCGAATTGCTAAAGGGAGATTACCGAAATTAATAAAGATCTCTACTTTTACATTAAAAAATTATGGAGGGGGTGCAGCGTTAGAGCTCCATGTTCCATTGTCTTGGAGGGGTCGTGTCCTCTCTCTCTCTCTCTCTCTCTCTCTCTCTCTCTCTCTCTTCCATTTTTGCTCTCTGATAGCAAGAGCGATGTGTCACTTCCAAGTACCTAATATTACCCTGCATCATGACCTCTGGCTAAATTTTACAACATTTTTATTAATATAAGTGTTTTTAGAGCAAGGGTGTCGACCATGTGGGACATTTTGGTATACAGCTGTCCAGCACCCTCACCCCCACCCCCCCCCCCGCTCCGATTATAATAATAGTAATTTCCGAACATTGTGTTTCCACGATAACACGCAGAAATGCTAAGATAATAGCTATAAGCATAAGACGTTTTGATATCCTAGTGCCCCTGCCCTATACCCTGCTACAGGTCTTTTTTTTTATTGAATATCGAAGGCAAAGTTCAACTTGAAGGCTTGAAGAAAAATAGTATCAAAAGACAATGACACGTGAAAAGGATTGCTCTTGAATTGCCCTCATATCCGGGAAAAAATTACTAGAAAAACCCCAAAAAACTGTAGACTAAAAAGTCTACCCAAATAAATATTTCAAAATATTTGTAGGAACCTTTATACCTGTGGATAGCTTAGGGTGTCTTCTATCAAATGGCATTAAAACATCCGCGGTTATATATTTCAAGCTTGGGTGAGCAAAAATGACTTTTGCGAAAGGGTGCAAAATCCCGACTTGACAAGAATTTGTATTTGTTCTGTCTGGTATTAACAAATTTGAGAACCATTAAAATTTGACAGTTGGAAAAAGTCTCCCCACATTAACATTTCAAAATATGTTCATGTAATTTTCATACAAATGGATATCTTAGGGTTTCTTTTTTCTAATGACACCAAAACATCTAACAATATTTTAAGCTTGAGTAAGCAAAAACCATTGTTGTGAAATGGTGCAAAATCCATGATTTTTTATTGGTTCTGGCTTGTATCAGCAAAGTTGAGTCTTGAAAAGGGTTAATGATAATAATAATAATAATAATAATAATAATAATAATAATAGCGGTTTCTTATATATACAATGTAACCGATACCAAATTACCAATTCTTGTCAATTTTGGATTTTGCACCTTTTCACAAAAGTGGTCTTTAATCACTTGGGCGTAAAATATCACCAGAGCTCTAGGTGTCATTCAATAGAATAGACCCTCAGCTATCCACAGGTGCTTTAAATATTTTGAAATATTTATTTGGGGAGACTTTTTTTCTGAGTGTTAACTTTTTTTCTGGGAAGCACTGTAGTTCCACCCTCATGTCTGTGTGCAGTGCTTCCACTGCCTTTATTTCCGCCTGAGTGAGTCGACTTGTCATCATTTTGATGATTCTAAAAGCATCACAACATATATTTATTCTTATTTACTACGTGAACAACCTTATTGCATAATGCAATCACATGACCAGTATTCAACTTTATGTTTAAAGACACTGCATGCTTCCTGTACGTAAGCCTTGGCAGGGCCTGTCTTTTCACTCTTACAATAACTGCAGTATGTACAGGGCGGCACCCGATCTCAAATGGTCTAGACGGCAAAGTTTGTGTATTAAAAAACGTCCCCTCAGTAATAATCGTCTTGCTCGTCCTTCTCTATACTGTTTAATCTGTGCAATGTACAGTGTGAATCAATAAAAAGAAAACCCAGATTCAACCCTAAACATGCTAAATATCGTTGCAAATGAGTACATATTGATTTAATCGGAAATACTCACATTGTTAGTTATTATGTTTTTTTTTTATTTGACACTTGATCAATAAAACCCGATCATGGACAGCTGAATAACAACATTTTTTTTTTCTAATTCACGTCAAATTGGCCTCTGCTCAAGTTTTAAATGAAATGGATGGTCGACCAAAGTTTGGGTGAATGGTCTCTATTTGAAGACATGGACTCGTACTGGCCTAACGACCGGCTGCCGACTTCCGACAACCACTGGTTGGTAGTTAGTTGTCAGAGATTGCAAAGAGGTTTTTTTTTCGGTTTTTAAAAGGTTGTCAGGGGTTGGTGACTGGTTGTCGGAGCATTTTGGTCGGCTGGAGGTTTGAACCATGGTCTCACTGCCTTACGATCGGTTGCCGAATTCCGACAACCACTGGTCGGTAGTTGCTTGTCTGAGATCTCAAAGAGGTTTTCGTCAATCTTTATTTAGTTGTCAGCAGTCGGTCGGCAACTGGTTGTTGGAGCATTTTGGTCTGATGGAAGTTTACGCTGTTGCATCGAAAACCTTTTGCCGACCGAAATGGTTGTAAAGAGGTTTTTCTTGGTTTTCTAAAGGTGGATGACAGGTCTCAGACTGATCTCCGACTGATCTTTAGTGCTCGAAAAGTGCTTGAAAATAAGGTCGGCGATTGATCACCGAATAATAAACGACCAGTGGCCTATTGATTCCCGAACTATATACCCAACACCGACAACCAACAGTAATCAACATCATCCCAAAGACTTTCATGAAATCAACTCATGGGTAATTTTGGTTGTATTGCCTATTGAAAAATAATTTTGCTTTCAAAAGAGGTGATTTGATATATTGACCACATACTGTCAAGTCGATGGTAAAAATGGGAGAGCCATATTGAGCTGTTTCCTCTTCATGAGCTTGTTAAATTGGAGTGATTTATCCAGACAACCTCGTATACATCCTTGCTTTGCTTCCATGCAGTTATGTACTATCCATGTTATTCATGTATGACAATAATTCCTGACCTTTTAACATAACCTGGCATAAGATTTATTCATACATTTTTGCACCAGTGATTCATAGCCTTTCAACGGGTATATCTCCGACTGTGGTAAGAACAGCTGCCATCAGCAAGTCTACGACCGGTTGTCTATAATCGCCGAATTGACGACCGTTCCTACAAGCGGTAGCCAATCAGTCTTTGACACGTTTGATGATCGACGAATGGCCTACAACCGATCGGCGACTATCCTACAACCGATCGGCAACTAATCGAGGACAGATGTTTTTTGCAGATTCGTTGTCGATGGTCGAAGCTCTTTTTGGTTGTGGCTGTCAGAAGTCGGCAGGCAGTCTAGGCCAGTGAGATTGAGGTTTTAGTTGAATGCACTCCCAAAATTTTTTTGAAAGTAACTCCTGAACACCATTCAGCCCAAACTTGGGCAAAGACAATTTCGACATGCTTTTTGAAAATAGCCAGTGCTAAGTCATCCATGATCGCATTTTGGTGGGCAGCCTAGCAAATGAAAGAAGACATTATCAACTATCGTACAATTACAATACATTTCAGTGATTTTACTTGGTTTTTAAGATATTGGGGCTTGAATATCGGTTTTCTTTTTTATTGACTCATACTGTATTCAAAACCACTTTAAAAGATGTCCATATAGTCTAGTCGGAAATGGGGTTCACGTGCACCATCGAGATACATTTTTAACCAAGTTTTTTTTTTAATACCTGAAGTTGTCTAGTTAATGATTTTTATGTTCAGATTGCCAAATCGTGTCCCATGGGGTTCAAAATCGGTCATTTGGGGGGCTATCTTGGATATTTGATGAAATTCCATAATTAGCATATATTTTGAACATCATGAAGGTATAAAGAAAAAAGCTTTCCAGAGTAATATTTGTTTGTGAAATCTATTTAGAAAGTTATTTTGTGATTTTGATTGACCTATATTCCATAAATGATCAAAAAGTGGTAAAAAGCTTGGTAAAATTTGCACTATAAAATCGGGCTTTTTAACGTCATCTTATTTTCCAACTAGTAGAAACAATGATAAATTGCCATTTCTTGCTTAAATGTTTTGAGAGGGATATAATCATGATTTTCAGGCATAAACTGGCACTTATCATGCTTATACTGTAAAAGTGTACCAGTATGGTTATCTTTATGACACCTTTCAAATTAGGAAATATACCGTTTTTCATGCACAGTCGAGGCCCAATGGCTATTGTGTGCGAAACCCAATAGACCTCTGTGTGTTAGAAGCGGTAAGGTTGAGACACCCTACCGCATGATTGGTAAGATTAATACATTGTATTTTCTGTCTACATACATAAATACACAGAATTACATAGGCCTTTTTTTTTTTTTTTTACAATATACACTGAGTACTTTGTTCTGCTTGATTTTTAAGATCACATACAGTAAAATTAAAACGTTTGAGACCAAATCGAACACAGATATATATTGCAGTAGAATATGGAAACGATGTTTTGCCTGTCTTGAGTTTGTCTATCTGTTTCTCATGCTATGAGCTTCTCGTACATGAAGTTCATGACATCTGTACTTGGAAGACCAATTTCCCCCCTTGTATTTTGCTTCATGCGGCATAGATTTAGAAGAGTGGGTCCCAATTTAAAAAAAAAAAATATATATATATGTAGTTTAATATATTCAAACCTATGTACACTAAAACTTAAATTTGTGAACAATGCAGTTTGAGAAACATGTTTTTTTTCTTCACATTTTAAAGTATTCCATGGGGTTTGATGATAAATGCTGTATTTTGTGATTATTTTAAGGAATAATTTAAGAGGGAGAGAATGAGGGTGAGAGGAAATATGAGAAGGATGAGGAAGAAGATGGACAGATGGAGAGACACAGGGAGGAAATGAGAGGAAGAAGTGAGAGACACGGAGGAAGGCAGAATGAGGCTAAGAGAAGAGGGAGAGGGGGCAATAGAGTATGAGACACAGAAGGACAGGGGAAAAGGGGGAGGAGGGAGAGGAAGGGCGTCAAAGAGCTAGAGGATTCGAAGAGAGAGACGGTGGATGGTTGAGAGCAGAAGACAGAGAGAGAGGTGGGGGAAGGAGAGAGAGAGGTGAGGGGAAGGAGAGAGCAAAATAGACAGGAAGAGGACGAACAGAGAGGCAGAAATAGAGAGAGAGGGGGGGGGGAGAAGATGGACAAGTAGAAACATAGGATGAAATGAAGGAGGGAGTACATGTATAGGAGTATAGATAGAGACACAGTTAAACAGGCAGAGCTGATGGACAGAGAGACAGAACGGGAGGAAGGTTGTTGAAGAAAGAGGACAGGGAGAGATATATTGCAGAGCGATAAAGGAAGGAAATATATATAGAGATTAAAAAAAAGGGGGAGTGTTGGAGAGAAAAGGGAGATGGTGAGGGAGGGGAGAGAGAGAGACAGGGTGTGAAATATAGACGGAGAGAGAGAGAGAGAGATAAAGAGAGAGAGCTTGTTTGCAGCAATAAGGATGTAAATAACGCTTTGCGTGTTTTAAGCAAACATTTAGCAAACAATTTAGATAGATTAGAAACAATTATTTTGAATATCTTCACAGACGTACAAGGCGTGGGATGCTAATCATGCTAATGGGCTGCAGCACCCCTAGAACTTTGAAATTACTAATATAAGAACAGCCGACACCTCACATTCGGAAAACCATCTCCTCATACTAGAGCAGGAAGGTGGTGTATTTCAAATGGAAATCTATATCATACATTGTCTATACTTTCTGGAACTCGTTAATATTTTATCCATCTGAAAATGTACTGAATCTGGCCATTCGGGTGTTATTTTCATCAATATCTTTACATTATTGATACATAACCTACATGCAAGAATCCTTATAAAATAAATAATCATCCACTCAACACATCTCATCAAAGCTTATATCAAATATATCCTTTATGATTGCTGGAAGTTCTTTCTCCAATGTATACTCTGGGACCCAAACAACTATATAAATTATTCATCTCTACTTACTAATAGCAAGCTGTGTCCGATCGCAACGGAGACACATTTCTCTCTTATATTTTGTTAGTCCAAAACTATTTATCACGTACAGCATTACAGAGAATATCATATATAATTTCAAGCATTAATGTATATTTGAACATGCATGAATCTTACCAGTCATATTGGGAGAGCGTCAGAACCGTGCCGCCTCTAGCATGCAGTCGTTACCATAATCTACTGCAATATGTATCTATGTTCCATTTGGTCAAACGATTAATTTCACAGTATGTGATCTTAATAATGAAGCAGTAAAAAGAGCTGAAAGTATATTGTAAAAAATCTATGAAATATTGTGCATTTATGCATGCAACCAGAAAATATAATATAAAATATAAATATTACCAATCATGCTGGTAGAGTGTCTCAACCCTGCCCGTTATAACACACAAAGGTCTATGGGGTTTCGCACACAATAGCCAGTGGGCCTCTTTTGTGCATGAAAAACGGTATATTTCCTAATCTGATAGGTATCTTAAATTTGACCATACCGGTACACTTTTACAGAATAAGTGCCAATTTATGCCTGAAAATCATGATTATATCCCTCTCTCTTAAAACATTCAAGCAATAATTAGCAGGTTATCATTGTTTCTACTAGGTGAAAAACAAGATGGCGTTAAGAGGCCCGATTTTAGTACAAATTTTACCACTTTTTTCACACTTTTTGATGTTTTGTGGAATCTGTGTTAACCAAAATCACGACATAATTTTCTGAATAGATTTCTCATACTAATATTACTCTGGAAAGCTATTTTCATACTTGCATGATGTCTAATTTAGAAGATACGCTAATTATGGAATTTCATCAAAAATCCAAGATGGCCGCCAAATGGCCAAATTTGAACCCCGGCCATGGCACACGATTTTTATAAACTAGACACTTCAGGCATTACAAAAAAAAACTTGGTTTAAAAAATGCATCTCGATGGTGCACGGAGACCCCCATTTCCGACTAGACTAATGTCAATTCTTAGAAATAACCTTGATAACAGTAACAATACATCAAAAGGTTCATATCAACACAAGATCTTCAATTTCGTCGGGAATATCATGGGATATCATCAGTAGCGCTTAAAGCATTCACGTGCGGCGATTTCTTGTCACAGCCGGGGGACGCAGCTATAGCCTTGACCATTTGTTGCTGTACAATCTTCAAAATTTCCCGGGGGTGACGCGTCCCCCCCCCCCCCCCCCGGATCGCCGCCTATGGTAGCATTCATTACGTTAATGATAATGATAATTTCTTTCAGATTCTAAAAAAAATGGAATATCGGTGCCATGTCATACCTGTTCTTTCAGAGGCAGTGCGCGCATTCAATGGGGTCAATTACGATTGGACAATTTTGGGAAAGAGGACAGTGGCCTCCATTATTACGTCACATGCTACGCGCATAGTTCACGCGCTTCAACACGGATAAAGGTGATGCGTTTCTAAAGTCGGTATCTATTTTCTGGAGTGACTCTTACTGCTATTCCTAGCTTTCTTGCTAACCATACACTAGTCATGCTAGTAGCGTTTGCGTTATCAACGTCAACCTTCTGTAAGTAATTTCAATCCAAACTTTCTTCAGAATGTGGTGTAATCAATCCGAGGTTATAGTTCTTAAACCTGAGAAAGGCCCTAAACTTGAGAAAGGCAAAAGAGGGATCCAAAAATGTCTCCGCTCTAAATGCCGCCCTAAGATGAACTTTGGACACTGTCCATTCAGACGTCAAAACAAGGTAACCGCATAAAAACATGGAAAATTTTGATCATGAGTTATTTTCACTTGAAGAAAAAAAAATCATAAAGGAATAATAAACGAAAACTCTCTGTTAGTGGATTAAAAGGTGCCAAGAAATTGAGAGGGTTTACCGCAGTGGATGAATTCCAAAATCGGAATTTTATAGGAGGCGGCGCGGCCGAAGTGTTTTCTTGTGCAATCAGTCCGCATCACTGATATGAGTGACTTTAGTGTTGTATTCCTCCCCATCACCCAGCCACAATCAACGTGGTCCTACCAAAGATGGGAAGGGGAGGGGTGTCCTGTAAAACCTGTTTGGGTGATGAATAAAGAAGGGGTTACAAGTTGTTTTTCCGAAGGTTCGTTTTTCCGAAGGTTCATAATTCCGAAGGGTTCGTTATTCCGAAGGTTCGTTACTCCTAAGCTTCGTAATTCCGAAGGTTCGTAATTCCGAAGGTTTGTTACTCCTAAGGTTCGGAATTCCGAAGGTTCGTAATTCAAGAAATGAAAAAGGGTTCATAATTCCGAAGGTTCATAATTCAGAAAATGAAAAAGGGTTGATAATTCCGAAAATAAAATAGGGTTCGTAATTCCGAAAATGAAATAGGGTTCGTAATTCCGAAAATAAAATAAGATATACCTAAAAAGGAGGGAGGGGGATGAAAACGCCAGAGCCGCACCCCCACCCTTCTCCCTATACTTTGGTCCATAAAAGTGTGAGAGATAAAAGAGAAAAGAAAATTATAAGAGAATAAGAGGTGAAATTGGTGGGGGAAAAATAAAGGGACAATATACTATTGCACACGAGAGTACATATACATTTGCTTCGACCTTAAAAGTCAGCAAATAAACCTGAAGAAGGCCAGGAGCCGAGTGACCTGCTTCATTATGTACCATTATTCTCTCTTCACATATGTTTATATATGTATATACATATGTATATATATATGTATATACATATATATATATATATATATATATATATATATATATATATATATATATATATATACATATATATATATATATATATATATATATATAATGTGAGAAATCAATTGAATTGAATGAGAGAAATAATTTGCGTAGCTAAATTCATTGTTCCTCCTTACTGACTTCCTTTTTGTGGAAATAACTGCAGGGTTTGCAAAAACTGTCTCCGCCGGGAGTCGAACCCGGGTCTTTGGCACTGTACGCCAAACGCCTTAACCACTAGACCACGGAGGCGGGTTGAGTGGTATTCGGCTACACCAGATACAAACACCGACAGGCAGCCCTTGCAACCCTTCGCAGTTAATTTATTCCTTTTCTTTGAGGGACAGGGGAGTACTGAACAATGAAAAGCCGCATGCCTAGCTTGATCCATGGCGGATTCATGTATTAGAATTAATTAATTATTTACAATGTGTGAGAAATTTGTTCTAATACTATAGCATCGGCAACTCTCGTGGGTAAATTTACATAATGTGAGAAATCAATTGAATTGAATGAGAGAAATAATTTGCGTAGCTAAATTCATTGTTCCTCCTTACTGACTTCCTTTTTGTGGAAATAACTGCAGGGTTTGCAAAAACTGTCTCCGCCGGGAGTCGAACCCGGGTCTTTGGCACTGTACGCCAAACGCCTTAACCACTAGACCACGATATTAATAAGACATTTTTGTGAAATTCTGACACTTAATTATCTGGCGGCCATCAGTTATTTTAATGTGGCGGCCGCCAGTTATTATACGGCAGCCGCCAAATGATTATCTGGCGGGCGCCAAATAATTATCTGGAGGCCGCCAGAAAATTATTTGGTGGCCGTCAAATGATTATCTGGCGGCCGCCGTTATGGTATGGCGGGCGCCAAATAATAGTATCTAGCGGCCGCCAGTTATTATTTGGCGGGCGCCAAATAATTATCTGGCGGCCGCCAAATGACTATCTGGCGGCCGCCAGTTATCATTATGGCGGGCGCCAAATAATTATCTGGCTGCCGCCAGTTATTATATGGTGGGCGCTAGATAATTCGTCCCTGTTTTAACGAAATGACGGTAATGAGGAAAAACGCACATTTTTTCTAATTCTGAGTTTTTTGCATTTTTGGACATCATTCACTAACATCTTGAACTTCACAAAGTTTCAGATCATAATAATGTATAATTACGTAACTATGGCAATAACGTCAACAAGAAAATACCTAGTAAAAGGATTTTCTGTTTTCACGAAGTGACGGCTTACAACCGTCCGGTATGTTTTACGTGTGCGGCTGAGATCCGTCACTTCGTGAAAACGAAGAATAGCGAGTCCTTGAATTGACTTTGTGTTTTCACGAAATGACAGTTAAAAGCGCGGTGATCAAGTCCCATATGTTTTATACGCGCGCGGCTGAGATCCGTCACTTTCGTGAAAATCCGTCACTACGCGTCCTTGGAATTTTGTGTTTTCACGAAATGACGGTTATGTTTACAGCTCATTTTCCCCCCAAATATAAACAAATAGGCAAATGTTTAAACATAGAACTGAACACTGAAATATGATCTATCCCAGGATATAAAATTTATTCACCTTTCATACATTAAAGAGGTTGAGATTATGCTTTAAAACTTTGAAAGCGATCTATTCAAAACTAACTTTCTTTTAGTTGCGCGCTCATCCGTCACTTCGTGAGAACTGTAACGAATTCTATCTTTCCTTATGTTATGTTTTAGAAAGAAAGAGGAAATGCTAGAATAATCAAAACAAAGAATAACATACGGATAAATAGAAAGTGAAGAAGATAGATGGATAAAAACAAAGAATAAGGAAAGATAGAAGGCAAAGAAAAAAGGATAAAAACAAAGAATAACGTACGGAAAGAAAGAAAGAGAAGAAGATAGAAGGATGAAAACAAAGGATAACATAAGGAAAGATATAAGGCAAAGTTTGACAATAAAACGAAGAATAACATAAGGAAAGATAGAGTTATCCGGCGGCAGCCAATTAATTCACTGGTTCTTATTCTTTAATAGTTTTCTTTTCTCTTTTATCTCTCTCCCTTTTTTTTTGGGGGGGGGGAGGACCCTTGATATGAAGAGGGGTGGGGCTGCTCAGTCGTTTTCGTCCCCCTCCCCTCCTTTTTAGGTATGCCTTATTTCATTTTCGGAATTATGAACCCTATTTCATTTTCGGAATTATGAACCCTTTTTCATTTTCGTAATTACGAACCTTCGGAAATATGAAACCTAATTAATTTTCGAAATTATGAACCTTTGGAATAACGAACCTTCGGAATAATGCAACAAATGTTCGGAAATATGAACCCTTTTCCATTTTCGGAACTATGAACCCCCAGGCATGGGAAATTTGTGTTTCGGAATTATGAACCTTCGGAAATACGAACCTTCGGAATAATGCAACAAATGTTCGGAAATATGAACCCTTTTCCTATTTCGGAATTATGAACCTTCGGAAATACGAACCTTCGGAAAAACGAACCTTCGGAAAAACGAGTGCTCCCCAAAGAAGGAGGCTATAATCAAACAGTTGTTATATTGATTTATACATTCTGTCAAGTGTGAGAAATGCATATATAGTTCCGGGAATAAATTACGTTGTTATATAGCGTGCCATACAAACTGGAGAGAGGGTGGGGGGGGGGGGGGGGAGAGTAAGAGCCCGAATAAGTTTAATAAGGAAATGATAGGAGAGAGATGGGAGAGTATGAATAATCATGATAATTGAGCATAAAAGAAGATCTATAAAGAGAGAGGGAGCGTGGAGAGAGAGAGAGAGAGAGAGGTAATGGCGGGAGGATTATGCAGAACATCGAAAGTGAATTTTCTTTTCTGGCCAGGTCTATCGGATGAGCTTTTGATGGTACTCGCCACAAGTAAGTTGTACCTCAAACCCTTTAAAAAATTAAATGTGAGTTGTTTGTTCCTAACATGAGAGAAGGATGAAGTGAGGGGAAAATAAATAGAGAAATACAAAGAGGGGGAGCAAATAGACACATGATAAAGGAAGGAGAGAGGGGGAGAAAAAAAAGAGGGAGGACTACCTCTATATACTTCCGATTTCATGATTATCTACTATACAGGAATGACATGATATCTTATTTCATTGTTATTCTTATATAGTCATATTCTGATAATGACCAACAACAAAAATCTTTATAATTTCTCGAAAAAACTTATTAGAAAGGAATGATATCACTGGTACATGTACACACCTATTTTTACCCCCCCCCCCCAAAAAAAAAAAAAGGTAAAAAAGGTGAATGGAATTTTTTGTAATGATAAAAGAATTTGAATTGATGGCGCGACTGATCATCACAATATACCACACAGATCGTGTTGGCAAGCACAGTACATTGTATACACGGATGTAAAAGAAGAATGCAATACTTCATCCTACCGTTGATGGGGTGTGATTCTTATTTTCGGCGCTGCATGTTCTATTGTTGTGCCATTATCTCTCTGGGAGTAAAGATCGGGAAGAAAATTGTACTTTTCCATTTAAAAAAAGAAGAAAAAAGGGGCGTTGACATTTAATTTAAGTGGTGAGCAGTGTGTTTGTTGAACTTTGAAATAAAATGGTAATCATAAAGGATAAGGTTAGGGAATCTGAATACACTTGGAGTGAACCTACGACGATGACGTCACTTATGAGTTGAGTACGTACCAACAAATGAGGGACTGGCCTGAGAGTGCCGTCACGGAAACTCCGTTTTGTTTCCATCATTAAGGGATGATATGCAACCTGGGTGTATCTAGACAACTATTTAATTCGTACTTGGATTATGACCTATATGTATTTATGAAAACTGTAATTATTTAAAAGATCCATCTCCTGATATATGTATTTTGGGAGAGATCTGTTGTGAGAACTTTACTTTTTCTGCACGAACAAATTTTCCAAGCAGTCAAAAATTCATGAATGTAAAGTGAAAATATTTCCCGCCATATCGTTATATTGTATGCATGGTTTTAAGAATCAAGAATGTAAGCCTTATGGTATTTCCTAGTAAGTAATCTGTTAGAAGTACATGACAAGTTAAAGGCACCAGGCGCACAAATGAATAACATAGTGTCGTCAAGGGGGCTGTTTGAGGGACATTGTTTTGCAGTTCGTGACTCCCGCGTTCTATCAGTTGACGAAAAATGTTTTCAAAGGTTTTCAATTCGTAAAAGTTCTTTAAAAAGAAAGAAAGCCTTTTCAACGTGGGTAGACAAATAGATTCCATAGTATTCCGTGTTACACAATGTGTTGAAGTAATTTTAATGCCAATGTATATGATCTATTATGTTTTTTTTTTTTTTTTACATAGAGCCATGCAGTTGAGCCTGATGCTAAATGTTGGAGCGCCATGAGCGTCACAGCGTGAAGGACCTGAGCGCTATACAAGAAGCCACCATTATCATTATTATTACTATTATCCTCAGTTACGTAATACATGTGAAAATTGGGAAAATTTAAAGGGGAATTAACCTCAAAATATAAATGTGCTTATATTCAAAGATGAAATATATTCCTTCTTGTTGTCCTGCGTACTTTTGCATTAAAATATACGAGATGGGTATAAATCAAGATTTCCTCAGCAAGATTTATTGTCTGCTAGCGATACCTTGGGGCTGCCATTTTCTTGATGTGTACATAAAGATATTTTTAACCCGAATGCAAATTTGTCTTTCTTCCTGATACAAAATTACATTTGAGATTAAAAATATTTCACAGATATATGCATATATTCTAAAAACGAAAATGTGTTTTATATTTCTTTGAAAATTACTATTTTTCTAAATATAAATCTATTTTCTTGATACTATGACGTACGCGACGGAGCAAATTAATTCAAATGTATGGGTCATAACTTTCCCGAGCGTCAATAGTAACAAACTCTGCATTCACCTGCTTTGAGATAATGGACTTGAATAGTCACAATGCACGTTGTATAAATTATGTTCTGCTCTGCCAGGCATGCCCGAGAAATCGATTTCTTTTTAGCAAAGCCAGAGAATTTAAAAAGAAATCTATGAATTTCAAATTTTAGAATATATGTATACACCTGTTAATGTATTTTCCATCATATATGGGGATTTTTTTTGTAATGAAGAGAAGCAATTTAGCTCTAGGATTGAAATATCTTCCTGACCGAAACGGTTTCCAATGGTTCATGTACAACTTCATATCATCAAGAAAATGGCAGCCCCCATGTAAAGTGTTAGCAGATGATACCGTGTGCTCGAATGTCTTGATTTAAACCCTTTTCTGATAATTTATTTCTAAAGTGATACAGGCCAATGATTAATATATTACACCTTTGAACATAAGTACATTTATATTCTGGGGTTAATTCTCCTTTAAGTATAAGCGGCATCCCAGAGTTAGAGGGGGAAACGCGTGAAACGGAGGATCAGCTTGCCTCTAAAGTCTGTGAGGTGGCATCGAAAGTTAGAGTGAATCTGGAGGCAAGAGAAATTTCATCATGCCATCGACTAGGCAAGAAAACGGAGGGCAAAGTTCGCCAAACTGTTGTGCGATTCGTTACAAGGAGGCAAAGAGATGCATTATATATGCTTGGTACACCTTGAAAAAAGAGGAGGGATACAAGCATGTTTACATCACCGAAGATCTAACGACCATGAGGTACTCCCCGCCTTATGACAGCCAAAGAATCCCCTAGGGTAAAAAAAGTTTCAACCAAGTTTGGCAACATTGTATGTAAAATGACAAATGATGAGACGAAGTCGATCTCATCACCGGATGGCTTGTTTGAAGTTGGCCTTGATAACATCGACTACAAGAAGTTCAAGCTCCATTTTTTTGAATAATTTGTCCTTTTCACACTGTTTTGTTACATGATTCTAACATTCTCCTTCAATGATTGATTCTTTGTCACATTCCTATATATTGTCTCCAAACGACTTTCATTCTGTTCTTTTTTTTTTATATTGAAAAATCTTTAAATGTTTCCCATGTTAATATTAGATCTCTCAGTAAGAATATTGAGGCATTGAGGTTACTGTATGAAAATTGCATCAAAGTGAAATTTGATATAGTTGGCTTGTCAGAAGTTTGGAATGTATCCGACAAGTCTGACGTGAATTTAAAAGAATATATGTTGGAGGTTAAATGTCGAGATAACAAATTAAGAGGAGGAGGAGTTGGGGTATACATTCGTTCTTCCTACGAATATGTAGTGTTAGATTATGATGTTTCTCATGCTGAATATATTTGGTTAGAAGTTGATACATGTCAGTCAGACCCAACTTCGGAAAACCGAGCACAGGTATATACTCCGAAAACGGAGTATAAATATAGAGCCCTCATCGTTCAGTGCGAGGCAGTGTGTACAAAAGGCATGGGGAAAATCTTGCAAAGTCAACCAGCCAACGATATATAACTTTTTAAAAATAATGCTGCGTGCCAATTATCTTCATAATCCTTGAATGATTCGTCATATGAAATGACTTTCAAATGACAAACGTTTGAAATAAATATATCCGCAGCATTATTTTTGAAAAATGTATTATCAACAGCAAGTCGACATTGCAGATTTTCCCCATGTGTTTTGTACACACTATCTCGCACTGAACGATGAGGGCTCTATATCCATGCGCCGTTTTCGGAGTATATACCTGTGCTCGGTTTTCCGGAGTTGGGTCTGACTGCATGTGAAAGTCAGAAAATGGTTGTTGGTGTAGTTTATAGAAAGCCCAATACAGATATAACAGTTTTCCAAGATAGTATTCTGGGTGTACTTGCAAATTTTAAATTGGACAAGCATAAATGTATTTTGTTAGGTGATTTTAATATAAATGCATTATGTACAGATGAAAAAGCACAGGAGTTTGGAACAGCTATGCAATGTTTAGGCTTAGCTCAGATGATAGAATCCCCAACCAGAGTGGCAAATGGTACTGCGTCATTATTAGATCATATTTATACAAACCTGAACATGCTCGAGACTCATTCAGGGACAGTAGAAAGTGATTTATCAGATCACTTTCCAGTGTTTACATTTTTCAAAGACTTCTTTACAAAAGGTCAGTCCACGGAAATGAAATCAATATTTAGATGTTATAAAAAGTATGACCTTCAGAAATTCAACCATGATCTTGCAAACCTCAACTGTTCAAACATATATGACTGTGATGGTGTGAATACGGCATACTATGCTCTTTGCACTTCCTTTACTGATCTCTGTAATAAACATGCACCTTTTATCAAAAAGAATCAACCCCAAAATAAAGTAAATGGTAAAAAGCCATGGATCACTCGTGCAATTATGAAATCTATAAAAGTGAAACACAAATTATATTCAAAAGTACTTCAAACTATGAAGAAGAAAACGTCAAAAAGTATAAGAAATATAGAAATGTTTTGACCACTGTTCTGAAAAATGCTAAAAGGAATTACTATAGTACTTTATTGAATGATAATAAGAGCAACACCAGCAAAACATGGTCAGTCATTAATGAATCATTTATGAATTATTGGGGGGGGGGGCAAAAGTGCGTCAATAAATCAAGTAAGTAAATTAATAAAACAAGTGGATGGGCAAATGAAGAGTTTACTTGTAAATCAAATATTGCGAATGAATTTAATTATTTCTTTATGACTGTTGGACCAAAACTATCTAGCAAACTTCCACAGCGAAATAAAGAGTTCATAAACCATTTGGGGACATCAACTGAGCAATCTTTCTTTTGGAAACCAGTCACGCACACAGAAGTTTTAAACCACTTGCAATCTTTAAACACAAAGAAAGCAAGTGGTCACGATAATATTCCAGCAAGATTACTAAAAGATGGTGCATTTCATGTGTCCAAAGTGTTAATGTATAGTTTTAATCTTTCATTAGAAGCTGGAACATTTCCTGATGAGATGAAAATTGCGAAAGTGGCACCGCTGTATAAGAAGGGATCTAAATACGAATGTGGAAATTATAGACCGATATCTGTTTTACCTGTTATATGTAAGATATTTGAAAAGATTGTAAATATAAGACTGCTACATTTTTGGGAAACAAATAAGATTTTGTATCATCATCAGTATGGTTTTAGAAAGAAGTACAGTACGAATCTTTCAGTGATTAATTTGATTAATAATACATTACGATCCATTGATGATGGCAATGTACACTTGGAATATTCATTGATTTTCAAAAAGCTTTCGATACAATTGATCACAGTATTTTGTTACATAAACTGTGACATTATGGTATACGAGGTTTGCCTTTGCAGTGGTTTCAAAGTTATTTTCAAAATCGACTGCAATTTGTTAAAATTGGGGATACACTATCAGACAAGAGGCAAATCAAATGCGGAGTTCCGCAGGGGTCTGTTTTAGGCCCTACTCTATTTTTGATTTATATGACTTACCACTAGTCACGGACTTCTTTAACTTTAGGCTATTTGCCGATGATTCAAATCTATTTCATACATTTCCACCTCACCAGCACATCACTGATGTGCATGAAGTTAATGCAAATTTACATCTGGTTCAAGAATGGTGTTTTGCAAATAGACTTACAATCAACTCCACGAATACAAATTTCATGCTTCTAAGCAGTCGAAGGATGAGACCCTTTTTAAGAGGGAGACTTGAAATATTTGAGAAGGATATACGAGAGCTTGATGTTGCTACATTTGTTGGTATACGTATTGATAAACACTTGACTTGGAAACCCCATATTCAACAGGTAAATAGCAGTATAAGGAAAAAAGTTGGCATCTTGTTTAGGCTAAGGCATTTCGTGCCGAAGCACACTCTGATATTGTTGTATAAAGCTCTATAATACAACCGCATATTACATACGGTATTGAAGTATGAGGGGAGCACTTACAAAACAAACCTGCAATGTATACTCTATACACAAAAGATGGCAATGCGTGCTATTACCTTTATTTTTTTCAGATCCCACTCGAGACCATTATTCCAATCTATGAGAATCTTGAATGTGTTTGAGTTCCATCATCTATCAGTATCAACTTTCATGTTTGATTTGGTGCATAGAAACTTATCTCACTCCCTTATCGATTATTGCGACATCATACAACACAGTTATTCAACGAGACAAAGGGTAGGAGGACAGTTGCACCTTCCACATTTTAAAACAACGCAGGGTAAATTTTCAGTGTCATATGTAGGTAGCAATTTTTGGAATAAACTCCCTTGTGGTAAAAGACTAGAAAATACAAGAACAGGTTTTCGCAATGCTGTAATGCAGTTGTTGTTAAATGATACATAATCATAAATCAAATTTTACAACCCATCTTTAATTGGTACTTATTTAGTATTAGACTGATGGAATTTTAGTTAGCTTCGTAAATCAGTGTTTTTATATTTATACATTGTTTAATGTGATAACTATCGTTCATATTAGTTTAAATCACATGTTTATATATATGTCGAATGATAACTTGCATTTTCATAAGCAAATCTTAAACCTGGGGCCAGACCTGACTAGCACTTGTGCTATTTTCTGGTTCCATTTTACCATTTTCTTTTCTTGTTTTGCCATGATCTAATTATATAATGTTTTCCTGTAAATATTGTAAATATTATAATGTATGTATATTGTTATTGGTAAATAAATACAATCATATCATATCATATCACATGTACTTCTAAGTTATTTGAATGCATTCATTATATGGCCAACATTTGTTATTTCCGTCTGAAGTTCAGCTGACTAGTAGAAATGTTTTCAGACAGTTATAAGAATTGGTATTCGATACTTTGGGTAAAAGGCCGCCATGCCTACGAAAGGTAAATAAGTAAGCACTGCAGAAAGAGATCGAATAACTTCCTTTAGAGGGTACTATAAAAAAAAATATTAACAAAACAAGGAAAAACAAGAAAAGGACATACGATTGCTCTTAATGGGGCTGTTATTGTGAGCGACGTATACTTTTGACTCTTCAATAGCCATGGATACGTGAGATCCTTTCTCTGGTGAATAGCTATGGTTGGTCTGCGAGAGCTGGAGGGCGAGAGTGGTTTTGATCTCGTCACCAGCTGCTTGTGGTCAGCAAGCCTGAACATGCTAGTCGACTGAATGGTCTGCGACGGCAGGAGGGCGGGATGTGTTTTGAGACAAGTCTCGTCCCCAGCTCGTCAGGATGTCTTCTGATGTCTTCAGATGATCAAGGGTGCGTTTATGCTCACCTTTTTCAGGCCAAAATGAGGCTTTTGTTACGCGTTTAGTTCAAAACACGACTGCGTCCTTTCTCATTTTCGTATAATCACCGATCTAAAACGCCGATCGTAAACTCACAAAAGGTGCGTTTTGTATCGGCGTTTCTCCAAAAAGACGGTTTCTGGGGAAGCATAAACGCACGATCATTTGTAAACGCGTTTAAATGACGTCATAATATTATGCAATGCTTTTTTTTTTTAAAGGCATGCGCATATAGACGTCGTCATCCGAGCAAGATCTAATAGTTATTTTAAATAATACATGTACTAGTACTTCTTCCATATTTATATCATTGTGTTGAAATGAGTGTCAAGGGCTCAAACTACAGCGATGAGGAATTGAGGGGTCAACGTAGCATGCGCAGTGCAGGTTTGCGAATTCAACTACAGAGCCCGAATTCGCCTGGAGAAGGGAAGCATAAACAGTACCCCGTGGAACTGCGTTTACGATGAGCGTTTACGATGAGCGTTTCAAAACGCTCAGTCTGTTTTCAAAAGTAAGCATAAACGCACCCCAAGATAACTGAGGAATTGGCATATGAAGTATACAATACATATTTATTTTTTTCTGATACTGAAAACAAAATAGGAAAGAATTTGTTTTCTTTCACTTATAGGTGTGCATGGGGCCCATCCATGGGCTTTTGACAGTAGGAAGCATTGTGTTGCCGTTCTGTGACTCATATACTGACAGTTGATGAGAAATATTTTCAAAAACTAAATATTTTTTAAAACACTTCTTTTTTTTTTTTTTAAAGGAAAGATACAAAACCTTTCCACGCGGCTAGACATGTCGTTTCTATAGTATTCTTTGTTACAAAACTTGTTGAAAACACGATAAAAACTATTTCCGAAAAATCAACTCAAGGCAATTTCAATAGCCCTGTCTATCACCTTTAGAAATGTGCGAACATTAAAATGGCGTATTACGTAATCCGAACCTGATTTCTATGGGCAGTACAACAGGCCTTTGAAATTGCCCTTGAGTTTACTTTTCGAAAGTACTAGTAGTTTTTATCGTGTTTGAAGTAATTTTACTTCAAATGAACACATTGTCTATAGAGCAAGTTGAGCCTGATGTTAAAGGGCAATCCAACCTTGGTAATAAGTTGATTCGTGTGAAAGCAGAAAATTAAGAAAAACAGGATGGTGAAAGTTTGTAAGAAATCGGATGAGGACTAAGAAAGTTATAGATGTTTGAAAAATGAGATCACTACATCTATGCGAATCTCAAATTGGCAATTTGGTGAGTCAAGTGTGACATTTTTGTGGACAACTCTCCCATTCGTCGTACACAAAAATATCATTAATTTGCGGTTTTCTTTGAGGCGCTTTTACCCTCGGGGCAGTACTCAAAATATATTGGAGATAGCTTATTGTTATAGGTCCTCATGAACGAAAAGATCCTACTGAGTGATGCATTTTGAAAAAAGGTGACATTTTAGTCATTTTGTGTGTTAGAGTGAATGGGGGAGTTGTCCACAGCTACATCACAGTGACATTACCTATTCGGCCAATTTGATATTCCCATATGCATAGTGATTACAACTTTTAAAAATTCATAACTTTCTTATTGCTTGTCCAATTTCGTTCAAACTTTCACCAGTCTGCTTCTCTGATTTTTCCTCTTTCTTTCAAAGCAACTTGCTATTAAGGTTGGATTTCCCTTTAAAGTATTCTCAGTTACGTAATACTTCAAAGTTATTTGAATGCATTCATTACAGGGCCAATTAAGTATGTGTTATTGCCTTCTGAAGTTCAGCTGACGAATAGAAATGTTTTCCGACAGTTAAGAATTTGCATTCGATACTTGGTGTAAAAGGCCGCTATGCCTACGAAAGGTAAATAAGTCAGCACAGAAAGAGATAACTTTCTTCAGGGTACTAAAAAAAAAAGGGAAAATGGATAAAAAGAAATAATTTTATGATTCTTCTCATTGGATTTTTTTTTGTTTTTTGTTTTTGTGAGCGACATAATTTGACTCTTCAATAGCAATGGACACGTGATATGCTTTCTCAGCTGTGGTTGGTCTGCGAGAGCTGGAGGGCGAGAGTGGTTTTGATCTCGTCGCCAGCTGCTTGTGGTCACCGTCTGCGACGGCAGGAGGACGGGATGTGTTTTTTTTTTTTTGTTTTGTTTTGTTTTGTTTTTTTTTTTTATACGAGTCTCGTCCCCAGCCAGTTTCAAGTTAGGTTCACACGAAGGGAGCTAAACTTAAGTTTTGCTTATAGTTATCTTGTATAGGTTCAGACCGTATGAACGAACTCGTAGTTACGAAACTTTAAGTTTACTTGTAGTTCTAGAAGCACAAGCGAGTTCGTGGTTAACGCCGAAACCACGAGCAGTGGGTGGTCCTCCGTCGCATTTCGGACCGCAGTTAACGATGACCTCTCTGTTCATGTTGAACTTTCGGATCATACCCTTCGCGCGAATGATGAACACAGGATATGTATGTGTACTGTACACACAGTCGGTAGTATCTACTTCCGGTGTTAACAACGACGATCGCTCGGCTTGTAGTTTCAGAACAACAAGCATCGTTGTTTCGGGCCCGTGTGAACCCTCGTCGTGGTTATTGAGTCGTTGGCAAAGTTTCGCTAACTTAAAGTTGCGAAACCACAATTCCAGTATGAACGTAGCTTTAGACACAAGGGATGTCTTCGAATGAAATATATACATATTATTACATATCTATTTTTCTCTGTTTTGAGGAAAAAAAACACTGTTGCAGTTTTGTGACTCTCGTATATACTGTCAGTTGATGAGAAGAAAAAAAACCCCCACTGTTTTGCAGTTTTGTGATATACTGTCAGTTGATAAGAAATATTTTCAAAGGTTTCAATTCGTAATATTTCTTTTAAAAAGAACAAGAAAAGGAAAGGAAAAAAAAAAAAAAAAGATTATAGTCTTTCCACATGGCTAGACATGTAAAATTTATAGTTTATTGTGTGGTACACAATGTATTGAAGTAATTTAACGCAAGTGTACACGTTGTCTATCTCTTATGCTTTTGTTTTTACATATACAATATGGATAAGACAAATTTCATGTGGTTGACAGATGAAAGTAATAGGCCTGGTTTACCTCTGTTCGGACAATGGGTACAAGTCTACAATATGGATCTATTTCTCACGTAATTCCACGATAAAAGATGATTTGAACTATATAAGGAAATTCTGAGTAAAATCAAAATATTAATCGGTCGGTGGAAGCAACGACATTAATTTTGACAGTGTTTGGTAAAATCAAATTTTTGAAATTTTCAAAACTAAATTATGTTTCGTCTCTTATGCCGGTCCCCCATAGGATCTTTGAAGAAATCGGAAATATTTCTTCTAATTTCATGTGGGGAGGGAAAGACAGAATAAAACAGAAAATATTATATCAAGATTACTGTGTTAGAGGACTTAGAGTAACGAATTTCGAAGTATTCATGAAGACTCAGAGAACAATGTGGATTTAACGGTTACTTTATGGGGAAAAATATTCAGGTTGGAAAGTAACCTTTGACTACTTTTTCAGATTATTGGGGGGTCGAATTATATTTCTATGTCATTATGATATAAATAAAATGTCTTATAAAGCATGTTGAAAGCATGGCAAGAATTGGACAAATGCAGACATTTTGGAGAAAATAAGATTAATCCTGTAATTTTCAATAATAGGTGTATATGTCTTAGTAATAGAATGATTTTTGATGTTGAACTATTTCAGAAAGATATGTTTCAAGCATCAGATATAATCGTAGGAGGTCACTTAAAACCAGTCTCATATTTTTTTTTATAATTTGGGCTTAACCGCTGAAAGCCTGCTGAGGATTTTCAGTTATTAGACAGGAGTGGATACAAAGTGATTTTATGGAAGTGGATACTGAAAATTTTGAAATAGAATTGATGATATTTGGACGTTTACAGAAACTGTGTGATTTAAGGTCTATACGGTTATATGATTAATTCACTGAACACTTTCAAAAAGATTACACATTATATGTTACAGACTGACACTCTCATTATGATCTTGGAATGGGGGAATTGAAAGAAACATTCACAAGATTGAAAAATGCAGTGTTATGTAGTAAACAAAGAGAGTTGCAATACAAACTATTACAAGGAGCTGTGTATATATATACGAAACAGGAGCTTTTTAAATTTGGTTTTGAGTCAGATCATTTTTGTTCCTTTTGTAGACAAAAAGTATAAACATACCAAAATTATTTTTAGAATGCCCAAAAGCTAAACGATTATGGCAGGAGGTAATTAAAAAGTTACATTTAAGGCAAGTTGACAGTGATGATTGGAAATCAATTTTGGGGGAGTATCAGGCAAAACTGTTATAGAATATAGATAATAAATTGTATAATATTTCTAGTAAAATTCATAATTTTCATTTCTAGAAAACAAGGCACTCTGCCATCAGTACAGAAAGTAATAGATGTGATGAAAGATTACAGAGACGAAGAATATTATAGCCAAGAAAAAGGGAAAACTGGGGGTGCACTTACAAAAATTGGAACAAATCGATGCATTTTTACTTAGTGGATTTTTTCTCTCTCTCATGTACAGACAGATGAACCGGAACAGGATGCATGAAGTGGGTGTGTGTGGGGGGGGGGGGGGAGGGGGGCGTCATGAGTTCGTTTGGCGTAGTTATGAATGTTGAGTTGAGGTGAGGGAGGTGTAAGAGTCGTACACCTCCCTTGTTGTGTGATGGGATGAGGCAATATAATTTCATACCTTCCCCTTTCATTATTTTGATTATAAGCTGTTTTATTTGAAGAAAAAAAATGGTATAATCATGTATAATTAGAGATTTTTCTATGATCATTGAGTGATATAATTAATGTAGTATTTTTTAATTGTTTTTTAATGTTCATGAATGTTTCTTGTATCGATGATCTTGTTCTACATGATTTAATGTAATAATTCCATGTATCGTGAATGTATGGCAAGAGGAATGAAATAAAATCATTTTAAAAAATTGTTCTGCAGTGCAATACAGATGCCCCCAGGCTTCCATAGGGGGGGGGGAGGGGGCTAGGCCTATAAACATTAAGGACCCTTAAGAAAAAACAAATCGTAAATACTGCTACTTTTAAAAATATTTTAGATTGGATTGTTTAAATTGCAAGGTGTATTAATATTTTGAAGGGGTAGATCTTATGCAATGCTTTCAGGCTCCATTACAATCCAACATGATTACCAATATTCCTTCAAAATTCTAGATTCTGTACCCATCAGTTTTCTATTGAGAATAATCAAATGAAGCCGGAATACATGTTTGTACAACTTCAAAACCAATATTTCAATTTGTCAGCCTGAGCAAGATTTTCATAGCCTATATACTTAATGTTTGTGATTTCTTTTTAGCGGTTTTTTTAGCCTTCAAGTTGAACTTGAAGGCATGAAGACTTCATTTTTTTCATGTTGGTTCATTTAATTTTCAAAAGAAAAAAGAAAAGAAACACAAGGCAGGCTGAAGACTGATACTGTCGAGCTTACATCAAGCACAATCATAATAAAACTGCCAATTTGACACGCTGACTTTGTTGAACTTTACGACACATTATATAGAGCGAGCGCAATATGAGCACCCAGCAGAGGCAGATACCGGCGATATGCAAGAAGCCATTATCATCATCATCATCATCATCATCATCATCATCATCATCATCATCAATTTTAAAAAGCATTACAGGAAATAACTGAATATAAATGAATGGATGCAATGATATGTTCAGACATACTATAGTCAAAAACTTAAAAGATGGACTGTAAAGTGGAAACTAATCCTAAACAAGTCATGTTGAAAACGATACTGAATTGACAGAAATATCAATGTATTTCTGGTTTCTTCTTCATACCTATAACATTGTGCATGAGTAGAAGCATGACATGCGTCATACATTGTGTGTGTTTTTTTACATGTGTGGGAATGGATGTGCGATCTTGCATCAAAAACCGAAAACACGACTGTAACATCCGTCGAACCTGCTAATTTTAAATGCAACCTTTAGTTCTGGTAAAGGGGAAAATAATTTGTGAGCTTTCTCATTCTCTCTTTTCTTTTTTTGTTTTTCTTTTTTTTTTTTTTTTTTTTTTGATATGTGAAAGAATATCATGCATGATGCAGTGGCGGATTTAGGGGGCAATCCCGGCATGTGCCCCCCCCCCCCTGAAAGAAAAGTATACATTGTCCCCCCCCCCCCTTTTGGAACTGATAACCTTTATTTTTTTCTTGTCAGAGAATTATGGAGGAAAACTGAACTGGACCCCATAAAATCTGATAATTAATTTAATAAATTGTTGAATTTTGATATCTGTCTTGTATAATGATGTTCAGAAGGATAAATAAATAGCCAGGCATAGAAAGGTTTTCAAATATATAATGCTATTATTAAGATATCTAATACTCCCATTTACAAAAGCGTATGGCCATACGCTTTAGTCTAACACTGAGTCTATGGTGGAAAATGAGTCTGGCATTTCCGGTCACTTGCATATGTTTACTTTTGTGAAGCACATGATGATTTTGAAGTGCTTTTTTTTCCTGGGCTTCATTTTTACACCATATTACATACGCTGATAGCATAAAAGGCCAGACAGCTCAGATTATATCAAGCCTCTATAGTTACCAAATCACTTTAAAAGGTTCATATCAACACAAGATCTTCAATTTCGTCAGGAATATCTTCAGTAGTAGCATTCATTACGTTAATGATAATGATAATTTTGTTTAGATTCTAGAAAACTATAGAATATTATGTCGGTGCCATAACTGTTTCTAGTGTTGTTGGATTTCAAAGGCAGTGCGCGTAGGAGTCAGTTACAATTGGACAATTTTGAGAAAGAGGACAGTGGCTTCCATTATAACGTCACATGCTACGCGCATAGATCACGCGCTTTAACATGTATATAAAGGTTATGCGTTTCTAATGTCAACATTATAGTCTATTATCGATTTTCTCGAGTGACTTACTGCTATTCTTAGCTCTCTTGCCAACCATATAGCTATCGTTTGCGTTATCAACCTTCTGAAAGTAATTTCAATCCAAAATTTCTTCAGAATGGGGTGTAATCAATCCAAGGTTATAATTCTTAAACCTGAGAAGGGCAAAGGAGGTATCAAAAAGTTTCTCCGCTCTAAATGCCTCCCTAAGATGAAGTTTGGACCCTTTTCGTTCAGACGTCAGAACAAGGTAACTGCATGAAACATGGAAAATTGCAATTATTAGGAATTTTTACTTGAAGCATAAAATGATAAACCCATATGTCTGGCAGTGAAGTAGTGTGGAACCAGTCTTTGAGGGGCAAAGGCATATTTGCACCAGTGGAACAGGTTCAAGGGGGAGAGATTTTGTAAGGGGGTCGTAGCGTCTACTATTCATGTTCCCTTCTTTACTCTCCCTTGTTTTGTTTTTGTTTTTGTTTTTTTCTATTCTTTTCCCTTCTTTTTTTTTTCAAGGGGGCAAGGACCCTTATGTCCTTCCATAGCTATACGCCACCGATGTTAGGTGATAAAAAGATTTTTACGTTGTTTTTTTTTCCTTGTATCGTTTACAAGGTGATGCCAATGCTTGTGCAAGAAGCAGAATGCCTCATTGTGACGTCAACAATCCAGAAGCCTCAACCTGTTGCGCGCAGTATCACTTCGCCTCATTTCCATACTCCAAAAACCTATCCATCCAATCTTACTAAAAATCTGCCTCGCTGCTGGGATGAATTCGAGATATCCAACGCCTTCGGAAAGTCTGGAAAAACAGAAGTGGTTCGTACCGTGAATGAGGACAGGGAGTCGTACAACCAGAGTGACATCGATAAGGCGATTGAGTTCGTCCTTTGTCCACCTGCAGGTGAATAAACTTTTATGAATTTAGATCCGTACTTTCTAAATGCATGCAGAGGAGTGAAAAACCGCCTTTCGGGGGAGTAAAGGGATCATTTCCTTTGAAGTTGAATCCACACCAAATTATAGTGGAATCCACTCCAAAGTAGAGATTGAATTATTCTTTTGAGAGTGATTCCACGGCCCACTATTTTGAGCTATAGGATTGATCCACTCTAAACGAAGTGATCCCTGTACTATGACTCCCTCCTCAAAAAGTGGATTTCAACTCCTGGCACTTTGAGAGTATGTCTTCAGAGTATTTCTACAAAAGGTCAGGTTTTCAAGGCCATAATAGGTACACCCTCTTTTCTGCTTGCCATGGGATGCGTTATATCTCTCAGTAGCAACCGATTCCAAAAAGCCGCCTAAATAAGTGTTAGAGGAAACATCAACTATTTTTCGCAAATTAAAAAGGCTCTCTTTTATTCCTGTTTCCCCCTACGCACAGATGTGATGACGTTGGATTATTCTGCAACTTCGGGACCCCCTACCATCTCTTACCAAGTTCACGAGTTTCCAGACATCCCGGGACTCATCTGAGTCCCGTTAATCCCAGACCAGCCTTCAACGAGATCGAATGCTCATCAACCGCTAGCCAGAGCATTGGACTCTCTCGTCGATCGACGTCCAAAGGGAGGATGGCGATCTGTCCGCATCACTGAGTGACTTGAGTGTGGTAGGCTCCCATCACCCAGCCCACCAACAACATGCTGGTCCTATATATCAAAGATGGAAATTGGGGAGGATGCCCTGTAAAACCTGTTTAGGTGATAAATAAAGAAGGAGGCTATAAGAATCAAAACAATTATTATATTGATTTCAATTCTGTCAAGTGTAAGAAATGAAGAGTTTCGAGAATATGTTGTTATAATCATGTTATAGGTTATAGCGTGCCATGCATAGAAACTGGAGAGAGAGAGAGAGGGGGGGGGGGGGTGGAAGGAAAGAGAGTAAAGGGGCCGAAGAAGTAAGGAAATGATAAGAGAGAGAAGAGAGCGTATAGGTATAGTGCATAAGCAAGGGTTACACCGGAACCGAATCAGCTGCGAATACACCCGAATTTTCGAATTCGGGTGGATTCGGGAGAATTCTGTTCTCCCTCCCCGAATGGGCAAAAATTCGGGAGGTATTCTGAAACATTCGTGGAGGGATTCCGCTTGTTTTGAAATGTTCAAAACCATCCGAATACGCTAAAAAATGGTCCCGAATGTGGCCCCGACAAATTTCATTCGGGCCATATTCGGGATATATTCGGATGGAATTCGGCCGGATTCGGTTGGATTCGGGGAGGCATTCGGGGCATTCTAGGCAGATTCGGGCTTCGACCCGAATCATCTAGCCAAATAGACCCGAATAACACGAATAGAGCCGAATCTGCCCAGAATGCCCCGAATAGCTCCCAGAATCCATCCGAATCGCCATCCGAAGACAGAGCAGAATACAGGCGAATAAGCCGAATAGGCCAGAATACAGCCGAATAAGCCGAATAGGCCAGAATACAGCCGAATAGCAGACGAATAGGTCCGAATGAGGGGCCAGAATAACCCGAATAGCCTCGCACATCGCACACCCATATATACCTCCGGGAAAATCATGTTTTTTGAATTCGGCTATAATTCGGGTCCAAATTTGGCCAAAATCCAACGATTCTATGGCGAATTCGGGTAATTCGGTGGCGTATTCGGCGCATTCGGCCATATTCGTCCCGATTCGGGTCGACATTCGGGTCATTATTCGGGTGTAATCGGGGAATTCGGGCCATATTGGGCTCAATTCTGGTCACATTTGGCTCGATTCTGGCCTCTATTCAGATTGCCATTCGACTTTATTCGGGATGCCCAAAATCGATTCGAGTCAATTCTTGGCGATTCTCCTTGATTCGGGACCTATTCGGGACCTATTCGTCTCCGATTCGGGGAGCTCCCCGAATCAGAGACGAATAAGTTCCGAATCAACCGAATCCATCCGATTCAGGCCATATTCGGGCAGAATCGGTCCGAATTTATTCGGGAGAATTCGGTTCTGGTGTAACCCTCAAAGCCCCTTTCACAATTGGTCTGCGACCGTTTGCGACAATTTGGTCGCACGACAGGCTGCAACAGGCTTCAATCGCCATCGATCTCATCAGGTCGCAGAAAGGCATTCACAAATGCAACAGCGGTCGTAAAACAAAAGCGACTAGAAGAGACCGTTGCACGAGTAAGTCGCATTTGCTCGCATATGCTCGTGCGAGTGGTCTTGCGTTCACATGCGAGTGTTGCACGAGTGATTGCGAGTGGCTTGACGCCAATCACAATAGTCGCACGATCGATTGCATGGTCGTGCGAGTGGATGTGAGACCATGCGATCGCTCGTGCGATTGAATGAGACCGGTGCAAGTGGTGGTGAGAGTATTCGTGCGAGTGGCGTGGGGTATAAAAACCCCCTCGACAATTGACCGGTAGTCAGTTTCAAGTTGGCCTTCTTAATAGTCAAGATGCCAAAGAAGAAAGTTACAAAGAAGAGAAAGTTGTTAGAGGAGGGCCCTGTTGCAGAGGATCATCTCCATAGTCCCCCTATATATACCCCCGAGGAATAGTCGCATACAGTCTCATACAGTCGTGCAACGGTAGTACAACGTTGTAAGATGTGCTGCGATCGGTCGTGCAACAGTCTCATGGTCTTAGCACAATCGCACCCATTCGCAAGACTGGTCGCTATAGGTCGCTAGCGCACGTGCGAGTGTTGCACGACCTCCAGCCCACCCACTGCGACTATTTAGTCGTGCGAACTCTCGCATCTAATCGTGCAACGTTGTGCAACACTCATACGAGAATCGCACGACTGGTCGTACGACCTAATGCGAGTGAATCGATCGCATCTGGTCGTGTCTGGATTTTGAGCATGTTCAAAGTTCAGATGCGACCAGTCACGACCGCCTCAGGTTCGTGCGACCGCCTGCAACGAATGCGAGTGGTCGCAAGACACCAAGCGATCGGTCGTGCAACACCCCGAAAAATCTGTTGCAGGCGGTCGCAAAATGGTCGCAGACCAATTGTGAAAGGGGCTTTAGAGAGAGAATCGGAAATGAGGGGCAGATGTAGATGAGCGAGCCTTGATCATATAAATGGAGAAGATCTAAAGAGAGAGGGAGCACGGAGAGAGAGAGAGCTAGAGAAAGAGAGGGGGGGGGGGTCAGTGGCGGGGAGATTATGCAGAACATGGACTGTGAGTTTTCTTTTCTTGCCAGGCGTATCGGACGAGCTTATGATGGTACTCGCCAAGTAAGGTTTACCTCAAGCCCTGGAGGCTAATATTGTTTGTTACAAGCCTGAAATGATGAACTTAAAGGGAAAATAAAGAGAGAAATACGGAGAGGAGTAGCCTAGACAGAAATGATGAAAGAGGGGGAGAGGGGGGGGGGGGACTGGAGAGAGAGAGAGAGAGAGAGAAAGAGAGAAAGAGAGGGAAGGATATCTGTATATGCTTCCGATCTGCCGATACGGCATGATTATCTACCAAGAATGACATGATTTTTTTTTTGTCACTGTTATTCGTATAATGCGGCATGCAAGGTCATATTCGGATAATGACGAACAGATAAAAAAGGGAACATAATTTCTTATATAATTACTCGAAATACTCGAATCGTATACCTATTTTTACCCCAAAAAAATCCTCAAACGGCGCCTCATAAACAACAGGGGGATTAAACACTGATTCGAATATTTTTCATATCAGCAAATAGCAACAAGAAGAAAAGGTGAATTGATTGTTTTGTAATGATGAACAACGAATCTGACATGGAGTTGCCTCAGTCAAAAAGACGTTGGCAAGTACAGTGACAGTGACAATGTTTTTTTTTATTTTTATTTTTTTTATTATGTCAACCTTGAAAGGGTATTGAAGAAAATCAGATCAAACAATCAAATAAATCATCAGAATTATGTACAACACTTTGATTAATAAAGATATTTACAATATTTACAATATTTACATTCGAGTAATATTTGATTCAGGCAACAATTTAAGCGAAACTAATGTATAGGCCCAAATAACAATGTATCGTTTAAAAAGTGCATAAACAAAAGGGATCGAATTAAAAACAACATAACACATAACAAAATAACAAAATTGTGACAAAGGTATTTATATGATCCGTAAAACTCTGCATTATTTATTTTAGAATGCCACTTATAATATTTCTGTTCTGAATTATGCTAAATTTGTTACTAGTAACTGTTTCTCCTGCGCGCTGCATAATCAAGCACTTGTAGCGCGCACGCGCAGCGCCCGCGCCTCAAATGATATGCATGCAAACTTTGTACTCTGTGCATGTGACGTGTCGTGATTGCGCATAATGAACAAAAACGGGCGCGCAAGCTCAAAACCATAGACAAATTAAAACTTATGCGATATCGATATGCAACACAAATACATATCTTTTTATGCTTTCATTGCAACGATAATATCGATCGTCTGCATCAATAATTCCTATATATGCATAATTCAGTGCGCGCGCACGCGCGCACAAGACGCGTACGCGTGCCACCCATTAATTTTCTATAATATGATCGAGATGAACCCGGATTTTGTGTGTTCCTCCCTTGCTTGAATAATGGATTTATCTCCTAGAATCTACATCAAAATACGGTAGACCCTAATCTGATCACTGAACTGGGAGCATTTCGTTCAATCTGATGGATTAAAGATGTCCCACCATCATCTCCTCGACTCTGCTGGAGCTGGGCCCAACGACAAGCGACTGTCTGTCTTCCCGGGAGGTGGTGGAGGCAGACTCCGCTCACAACGGAAGAGTGTTGTTGGGGCACTGCAGGCTGAAACACTGAAAGAAAAACAGGTTTATACTATAGGAGGGGTTCTAACGGTTCTAATAATGTTTAATTGGCGATATCGTGAAATACACTATGCACATGATGGGCAAAGAGAGTGGCAAAATAAACAACCCCTCATTCAACCCTTCATAATGCCATGGTTCTGGTGGTTGTCATGATGGTACTATAGACTCTACTAGGTCTAGATCTAGTCTAGGATCTAGATCTAGTCAACATCCCTTCCCTTGGCTTGGGCTTGGACTTGGTCCCTGGACTTGGTTTGGGATTTGGCTGGCTTCAGGCTTCACTGCTAATTTAATTGCTATTCTGTAAAATTATGCAGAACAGCTGTCACAATCACATGCATTTTCACCTGTTCTACTTATTTTACATTATGAGTAAAATGATGTTCTTTTGTCTACCAGAATGAGAAGTTGTTTAATTATTTTGTCCACTCTCTTTGACTTTGTCCATCATCTTGTTCAGCAGGACTAAAAAAAGTTGCGATTAAACGCAACTCAAAAAATTGAAGGCAATTTGTCCCAAATACGTGATCCTGATTGGTTGAAAATCGAGTTGCATTTAATTTTTTGAGTTGCATTTAGATCTAGGTCTAGATCTAATCGCAACTTTTTAATTTATGCAAGAGGGCCCAGATCGACTAACAATAAGTTGGATCTAACTGTTGGATGTTATTAATATTACTTTTAGTTCCCCCTCAATAACATTTAAACACGCAGGTACGTAGACTAGACTATAGGTCTACACACTGAATGAGAGGGGACTTAACAATAAGTTAACCCTTTCAGGACAGGAATTATTTAAGGGCTAAATTGATCACAATTTGTTCTTCAAATTGGCAACAATACTATTTTTCTTTTAGTTCTACATGGTTCTAATAAGGTGTAATGTCTTTGAAAACAATATACATGGTTAGGAATTTGTTGAAAAGTTTACAAAATTGCCAATTTTGATAAAAAATATTGATTTTGAATCTCTCAATGTGTTGCCAATTTAAGGATTTTAAAGCTTATTCTTGTTTATTAAATTCTTGACATCAAAAGCAATATGGTCATGCAGCAAAAATGGACAGAGTGTGTGCAAAAATTTTGCTCTTTCTGCTCATGCATCTGGTATATTTTTTAGAACTCGGAATCAAAAGATATTGAGTGAAACCACAAAATGTGGTCAATTGTCTTGAAAGGGTTAATAACAGTCTGGACACCATGGCATTGGGCCATCTAACTAGTAACTTGCAACTTGTTACTGTTAGCAGCCTGTTAATTTTTACCTTACAGGATTTTTATGAATTTCATGTCGATGCGCTTGTAAGTTAGAGTGAATGTTAAGAATGAATTAATTAATATTAGGTTAGACAGAAAAATCCATCTGTTAGGTCTTGGGAGTTTTAACGTTAGATCCTAGATCTAGTCTATAGGACCTAACATTTTCTGACTTTCGAGGCTCTCCTCGTAAATTGGGATTCCATAAAACTAGACGTAGTCTAAGCAAAGCTTATCCGTGAACGAAATAGACCTATAGACTGATTTTACAGTCTAACGTTACGGTTAGGCCTAGGTCTTACTTTTAGTCTAGATCGAGATCTACTTAATACTAGGTCTACGACCAGACAGAAATAACCGTTTGTTATTGGGAATCATTTATTAAAACTGACGTTGGCCAAGGTTTCCCCCTTGGGGGGGGGGGGGGGGGGCACTCAACCCCAAAAGTGGTAGGTATGTGCCAGTGGCAAGACAAAAAAAAGGGGGCTTCGGAAAGAGTGTATCATGAAAAGGATGGTCTTCAGAACTACTAACATTTTGGAAGAAGGGTCTTTGGAACTGGATAAAAATATAAATATCATGGCCGTCGCCAGGGGGGGTGCAGAGGGTGAACGCACCCCCCTCCAGACCAAAAAAAAAAAGGATTTTTTTTTTTTTTTTTTTTTTTTTTTTTTTTTTTTTTTTTTTTTGGGGGGGGGGCGTGTCTTTTGAAAAGGGCGACATGTTCTTATTGTGTAGTGTCGAACAGCTCATATCTGCCCCACTGGCACCACTGCCTGACATTGGAGTCGGTAAGTTTTGTCTTTTTTTTTTCTCCAAAAGGCACCCCCCCCCCCCTTGAAAAAAGCTGGTGACGGCACTGAATATGCTACGGAACTGGTTCCCACAAGCTCCCATTAGCTACAATGTAAATACGCTGTGTGTCACGGCAAGTCTATAGTGTGCGTATATATTAGGCGGAGTTAATTCGCATGCATGCGCTCAGCATTCATGGTGGATTGGAACCGATTTGAAGCAATGGGGAAATCCCGGAACGACGGAATGAAAAAAAAAAAGCTGTGCTTTAGAACGGTTTTCTCTCTTCTTTTTCTCAACAAGATAAAAAATGGTATGCTTTGGAACAGAAATTTGAGTGTAAAAATGGGGGTCTTCTCTGTGGCACATACCCACCGCACACTATATACTGAGTACTCCCCCCCCCCCCCCCCCCAGGCGTTCCCCATAAACCTACATAGAAAAGTCTAAAGTGGAGCCAGATCCCAGACGTAGTCTCTGTAACAACCGACAATAGATCTACAGAGAGACTGAAGCTTTGGGTCTCTACTCTAAGCCCCGTCTTAAAGGGGGTACCCAATGCTGAAACAGTGTTAGTTCATTTAAAAGATCATGATTTTATTAGCAGAAAATCATCTGCCTTAAGTTTTTTAAAAATTCGTGTTGCCAGAAAAATCCCCGAAATATGGTAAGACTTCAGGATATTTTGGCCCCTCAGCTGTGTCCCAATTTCAGCTAGGTAACCACAATGACGTCAAAGTGGTTACCCAGGTTCGCGTATTGCAGATGTGTTGCGCGCTAGACTGTACAAAATGCATTATACCTTGTGCGCATTTTGCTAGAATAATTGCGCGACAAGGTAACCACTTTGACGTCATTGTGGTTACCTAGCTGAAATTGGGACACAGCTGAGGGGCCAAAATATCCTGAAATCTTACCATATTTCGGGGATTTTCTGGCAACACGAATTTAAAAAAAAATTTAAGGCAGATGATTTTCTTCTAATAAAATCATGATCTTTTAAATGAACTAACATTGTTTCAGCATTGGGTACCCCCTTTAACAGACCTTCTGGAACTGAATTGCGCTATTCAAAACAACTATCGCGCCCTGGGCACAGCTTATATCATCACGCTCAATCGAGCTCACGATCACTGCTCTACACTGTATTGCTAATAAACTCATGCAGTACATGAATAAAAAACATGCAATTTAGTGCGCTCGTTGAATTACCACTTCCTGTATGGTACGGTTTGCGTTCAGGTGCTCGTCAAGGCAAGATAGCCCAGATACTTAACAAGCCCCTCAGTCTATTATGTCTTGTCAAACAGGTGCGGATTGACAATGGGTGTGTTTACATAATCCTGACAATATCATTTTACTATTTTTGAGAAAGCAATGCAATTTTCACAATTTAATAAATTTTTATTGAAATGATCATTTGACACCAAATTGCACCACAAGAAAGTTACAATACTCAAGATTGTACTACATGTATGTAAATTTGACCTGAATTGAATTACACACATTGGAGTTATTAAGGTTATAGTTACTGCAAAAAAGGGGGTTTTCTCTACATCCAGAACATTTTGGGCAGCAAAGCTTGGTTTAGGGGGGCTTTTGTGTTTTTTCAGGGGCTTGTTGCACACCCTTCCCGATAGAAATTTTTGTCAGTTTTTATATTTTTCGTAATGTACATCCATTCCTCTTCCTTCTGACAAAATTTGGTCCATGAGCCTTATGGGGAAAACTTTTCCCAAATTTTTAGGGGCAGTCTGACAACCGTATACCATAGTCATTCACCTTCCTTCTGACAAAGTTTGGTGCGTTATGTTAGATGGGTTGAAATCGACCTGACTTTGGGGCCCTTTTGGGGGTCTCTGGGGGCCAAACCTGGCGGTTTCATTCGAGCTGACAAGCTTTTTGTGAATGACATGTATGGTCTAAGTAACTTTAAGGGGTCAAATCTCAAATGTAAAATGGGGTGACTATTTCGGGACAGGCTCCCAGACAATAAATTGCAAAATGAAAATCGTTTTCCTTTTACTGCAAGACGTTATTTTCATTTGTTTACTGCTGTCCGAAGTTAAACGAAGTTAGGCAGAAAAATCTGTTTATTTTGAAGAATTTTATAACATTATCTGACTTGTCAGACTCTCCTCAAAGACATGTAGGAGAAGGATTCTGTGAAGCCAGACGTAGTCTCAGTGGAATATATCCCCGAAGGAAATAAGCTGATGTTTCGGTCCAGCAAAAGAAAAGTCTTCATTTTCTCAAAAAATATTAATGCCACCAGAATTTTTTTTAGAAATGCTTAATTCATGCTCCAAACATTTTTCTTAAATTGAACACCATTCAGAGATTTCCTTGTGAAGTAATCTGATCAAATATAATCTAGTCTCTTTGTAAGGCCTTGACACTAGCACAGCAAGAGTTTAGCAGACATATTATAGATCTACTGTCCTAATTAAGTTATCAATACTTCATAATTTTCCAGGCAAGGGCCAAGGAGGCTAGAGAAATGCGTCGAACAAGGATATCTCCAACTCACAAATACTTGCTAGGTATGGTAGCGAGTTACCTTGATATGGAACTAGCTGCTGTAGAGGAATTCATCCTGGATTCTTCTGAGGTAAAGTAGACTGAAATTTTCACATTTGACTTTAAAGTTGTTGTTGGGGAAATTAATGCATTGGTAAAGAGATTTAATATTGAATGTCCTACTATATTTACGTTTGGACACAATTAACATGAATGATATTATACTTTGCAAATTATGCAAATAGAGTTTTCTTTATGAAATGTACCTAGCTTTGTATATACTGATAGTAGCCTATATGTATGAACATTGGAAGCAATTGTGATGATTTTGGTCATAATTTTGATGGAATTAAACATGAAATTCCATCGCAATTTTCCATCACTTATCTTACATGGGTGACATTTTCCTGTATAAATGTTCTTTTATTGCAGGTTAAGCTGGTTTATTCTATTTCCACTAGCAGATCGAACTTGCAATCTGGAATTACCTATTTACAGTAAAATATAGTTAAGAAGCATTATAAGAAGTAATCAAGAATGTTACGACAATTCATGAGTAGTGGTGTTGCGAACAAAATAATCTGAGTTCCTTAGATTCTATCTGGTTTCTTAGCAATTAGACTTGATGGACCGTTTTCTTGATGCTGGTGGTTCCAAGGCTCTGATGTTTTTCCTGCAGGATTCCGATCCTCCTGGGCACGGTAGGTTCAGTGTAAAATTCTTTCAGAAGTACAGGAACGAATGGAAAAATATGACTTGTATGTGGTAAAATTTGCTTGCTTTCTCTAAAATTGTTTTGATTGTTTTCACATTGTATATTGTCAAACCTTGTTATGTGTTCATCCGGTACTTTAGAACATTGGCAGTAATTGCTACCAATATCAACTGAATTAGCAATGGGGTTAAAAGTGCATACAAGTACATGTATAAACAACAATTTGGTAAAGCAATTATTTTCGACTAAAAAGAAAACTGCGTAACTTTTAAAGTTATTGTTTGACTTTTAGTAGTACATTTTGTGTTAATTTCTGAATAGCTTCCTCTGCCACAAAAGATTGGTATTTCTTACAAAGGAGTTATAAAACTTGTGACCTTGAAATTTCATAGGCAGTATCTACAGGATGTCTACTAAACCTGTGCAAAGTTTTGCAGAATTTTGTGTAAGTCTGCAAATGGGATGAAGTATCTTTAAAGCTTCAGTAATTGTAATGGAGAGAATTACAGTAAAGGGTTCCTACCTATAAAAATTTGTAAAATCTGCGACCTATATAATTATATTCTCTGCAAATAACTACCCCAACCCTTTTTATTTGAATCCAGAATCTGGTCGTATTGTGTCACTACCTAAGGGAGCGAAGATGCAGCGGCTGTTTATCACCAGTGGTAGAGAGGAAGGTCTCACAGGGAAATGCATCTACTTCCTGCGTACAACTCCACTAGCACTCACAATCAAGAATATCCATGATGTAATGAATGAATGCCTAACTGCACAATCATAAAATTTAGACTCATAAGCAGATATATCTATTCAGCTCTCTCTCAAAAAAACTGTGTACTACTTATGAATGTCTACCAATTTACAATGGTTGCATCCTTGTAAACAAACATATTCACCACTGAATTGAAACAAAGAAGTATAACATGCAGATAAACAAAGCAGGAGATTTGACAAACTTCATCATTTGCTAGCAGTCTTGTAGCAGAGCAAAGAAAGATCAATCTTGACAAAAATAGATAGTCTACAAACATTAAATCTCACACTTTGCCTACATGTAATAAATAGTAGTAAGTTCTTCTATAGCATGTAATACATATTTGTCAGGGTCTCTGTGCACTTCCAAAGAAATTTGGATTATTACTTATCCCAGCTTAGCCTACTGCCCTAATGAAGGTGCTGAACCTTCAAGGAAAACTGGTATATATTTCTTCAGTGCAAATGGATGTAAATATATGCTTTGGTCCAAATTCTGTACACCATACATGTACATACAGGAAGTCAACTTTGGGGCGTTAGATGCAAACCGCGCAGGAAACCTGACGGTCCTCCCTGCTGCCAAGCAAGTCCTAGACACTGTCTTTAAACCAGCCCTAAATGCACTGACAAGCTGGGGAGCCCTCAGCGAGACACCACATGGAAAGAAGACAAAGAAGAACTTTTGTGACTCATGTGAAAATTTCATACACTTTCTAGATGGTATGCCTGTTTTATCTTTACTTAATTTAGATAATTTTTCCTATTCTTTTCTCTGTCTCACATATTTACTTTTGACTTAAAGAAGAATGATAACTTTTAAACTCAAACTTTTTTTCTCTATGAAACTCAAAGTTTCAAAGTGTGTGATGAGAGTGCCTGAAATGATTAACATCCATTGATATTAGAAATTACATAAGTTTAAAATGAACATACATCAATTTTTTTTTTTGTGAGAGAGAGAGAGAGAGATAAACGAAGAGAGGAAACCGTATATTCTAAACTGATCTAAATAAATGCACATACCATTTATTTTATATTACCATGATCACACTGAAATAATGTAATTTGATTTTGATAGAATGATGCTGTCTGAAAATATGTCACAATTATTTTCAGGTGCACAAATCAATGTTACGGGAGCAGTCAAGCTGTGCCCCTGTGAGGAGGTTGAGATTGACGATATCCAAACAGCTGCTGATTGCATGGGAGCTTCTACAAATCCAGAGATTGTGGAAGCCTTTGAGAATTTGGTTCATGCTTGGTGCAAGGAAATTGAACAGGTATTCAATCATTGAAAAGAGTCGGTTTTATTACCCATTGGTGGTATTCTGAACACCATTTTATCTCTAAAATTTTTTATTCTATCTTTTTTAAAAAATTGGTATTCTGGGACCACTTTTTATCTTTGATTTTTTTCTCATATTTTACCTCAGTCTCCTACCTCTTGTGTGCCTATACATGTTGTACGCATGATACGCGCAGCTTTGAATGCATACGCCAATCATATTTGTGGGAAAGATAAAAAACTTAAAATAGGGTAGGGGCTATTTTATCTCTAGGATGCTCGGTGAGTGAGATATTTTTGGACAAGTATGTGCTAGTCGTGAGATCAAAATAAACGAAAAGATACTGAGTACTGACTATTTTCTGAAGCAACAATTATTATCGAATTCTATTTCAAGATTTTTGCCAACTAATATCACACTTACATTAATGCTTGTGATGGTCTTCTAAAACCTCGGAAAGTACATGTCATTTTCAAGGAAATCCTAGCAAAAAAGCATGTCTGCGCTTTAAGGCATGCATATTGAATATTGTAAAAAAATAGCGCATTCGCACTGTCTTGCCCCATAGACTGGCACAAAGCAATTCTCTTGGCTGAGCATGATGAAACTGAAATCTAACGACATTTCTTATTGGTTAAGGCATCATAAATGGGCATGGCTTAGATGAGATAAAATCTTGCTAAAATGGTTCTCAGAATACCCATTTAAAAAAATTTAAGGGTATTTTATTTCACTGACTTAAATCTCAGATTTTATCTGAGATAAAATGAATCTCAGAATACCGCCCCAGGGCCCCTTCTTATAAACAGTTGCGAATGATCGCAACTTGAAATCAAAAGCATCTATCTCTGTAGTGCAGGGTTGCAATTTTAATTTGTGATTGATTTTAATCACCACTCTTTTATAACACCGGGCCCAGAATTATATACATCAATCTTGAAAGCAAACCTCTCCCTTAGAGGAGAACCTTAATAGAAATTAGAAATTATCATGGTTAAAGTTTGTGGCAAATGTCTTTTTCTCACAAAATATTGAATGGAATCATGAGCATATAACTTTATTCTATTTAAACATCATCCTATCATCATATGCAAAGATGTAGGGTTTTTTTTATTGCTTTTTATTTCTTTGACTGTTGTATTTGTATTCCGTGATTACTGCTAGGTGATTGCAGAGAGCGAACAGATGAGAAAGGAGGCAGACGATACTGGTCCTTTGGCCGAGCTAGAGCACTGGAGATTCCTGATGGCTCGCTTTCATTCCATCTTGGATCAGATCAAGAGCCATCATTGCAGGACTGTCATCAAGGTTCTCCATGCTGCCAAGAGTAAGACTCTCAAGGTGATAATGAATCTTCATATTTCTGATGTAATTAATCCCATTTTAACATAAGAATTAAAAAAAAACTTACTTGTGGTTTTTTCCTAAGCGTTGTAGATGGCTTTCTAGTAGTTGATTTCTATTTCGTGTTTTGATTCACAATTATATTTGTTTGAGTTAGAACTTAAACACTTTTTTTTTTTGGCTCTGCTTTGGCCTCGAAATGTACACCGTATTGAAGTATTCATTTCCGCTGAAGTATGATCAGTGTTAGATGTGAATGTATAGGGTCACATTCACTGGCCTTTGAATTTAAATAATTGTAGATTGGATTTCATGTACAATTATATTAAGGGTGATCTAGCATAAAGGCATTATCTTGAAAAAAAAGATACAGAATTCTGGAGCAGTATTGATAACCTATTCTTGTGCATTTATTTGATGCAGCAATGGAGAGAACTTGATTGTCGCATCACAGATGCAGCCAATGAAGCCAAGGACAATGTGAAGTATCTCTACACCCTTGAGAAGTTCTGCGAGCCCCTCTATCATTCTGATCCAGTAAGCTTTATGAAATAGACAATGCTGGCTTCAGCAGAGTCAGGAATTATATTTTCTTATTCAAATTAAATGTATTCATTTTACAGTGATAAACTCTTGTCTTCAGTATTTATCCTTGTTTTCTTTAAGCATATAATGCAGAATAGGTGATGTTCTTTAACCTGTTTTATATAATAATTTGAATAGGCACTTTGAATCAGTTATATCAGTATTGATTTATTTAAGTCAATGATTTTTTGTAATTGTTGGATTTTGATATCTGATTTTAACCCTTATTGTACTGGGGTATTTGTTCGGGCTTACCAGTATTCAAAACTATATTCAGGAATGTTATGAATTGAATTGTTTCTGAATATCTCTCACTACAGATTGGAATGGTGGAAAGCATACCCAGTCTCATCAATGCTATTAGAATGATCCATAGCATCTCACGCTATTATAACACCTCTGCTCGCATGACTTCCCTCTTCATCAAGGTATGAGACACATCATATTGTATTGCGGAAGAGTGAAACTGATTTACAGTATTGAAATCAGTGGATGTGTAGATTTGTTATTATCTTCTCTATCATAGCCTTTTATTTATTTTATATGTTTTTTAGAATGGTATTGGTTTTTAGGAAATTACACATAATTGCATGTACACTGTTGACTTTAATTATTTTTATATTTCACTTGTAGTATATTACATTATCATAACCAAATATTATCTATTGATCACTGTGTTAGAATCTGTCTTGGCTAATAAGCTGTGAAACATAGAGGAAGAATATTTTTCAAACGTTTGTTCAACCCCATGCTTCTTGCAGGTAACAAACCAAATGGTGACTGCATGCAAGAACTACATCACCGATGATGGTATGTCGCGCATATGGGATCAGCCATACAAGACACTGATAGACAAACTGAAAGTCTCTATGAAGCTCTACAAGGAATACCAGACATGTTTCCACAAGGCCAAGAAGAAGATTGAAGAGATTCCGGAGGAGAGACCCTTTGACTTCTCAGAGATGTACATCTTTGGCAAGTTTGATGCCTTCTGCAAGCGCATAGACAAGGTACAGCTCACTACAGGTTCAGAAACCTACGTTTTATTCTCCCCACTTCCTCACCTCTTCAACGTTAATATTTTGTGATCATATGAAGGGGCACAATACATAGCTATATCTGTTGAATTGCCACAGACTCTGACTGTAATTTAAATCTAGTGTTGATATTCCCTTTGCATTTCTTGCAATATTTGATCTGCCTAACACGTTTGGAGAAATATATTATTTTTTGTTCTGCCAACCATCTTAGATATTAATAGATTTTTGTCTGCAGGATTTGAAAAAAAAAAGAAAAAAAAAATTTAAGTCATACGGGTCAATGTCTGAAATTTCAGGTGTTAGCTTTGTTAATACGATATCTCAAGAACCATTTGAGGTATGAACTTCAAATTTGGAACTAGTATTTATCACCATAGGAATTAAGACTTCCGAAGACAATTTGATTAGATTTTAGAGTACGTAGGTCAAAGATCACAGGTCATAGAGGTCAATTCTGAAAGTGAAGGTTTTCATTTCATTAACTCAGTTTCTCAAGATCCGTTTGAGGTATGAACTTCAAACTTAGCGCTAGTATATATCACCGTAGGAAGACGATCTGATTATATTTTGAGGTAAGAAGGTTGAAGGTCATAGAGGTCATTTACCGAGAAATGTCAGGTTTTTGTATTGTTATTGCAATATCTCTTGAACAATTAGAGCCATTAACTTCAAACTTGGTGCTATTATGCGTCACCATAGTGAGACGAACTGATTAGATTTTTGTTTAGTGGGTCAAAATAGTCACTGGTCATAGAGGTCAACATATGTGAAATTATTTTTTTTTAAAGTTTTGTTATCACCTGTGAATTTCAAACTTGGTACTAGTATGCATCACCATAGTGAGACGTTAAGGTTTAGTAGGTCAAAGGTCATAGAGGTTAGTATGCGTCAAATTAAAGATTTGTTAGTCTTGTTATCACCATATCTATTTTGTTTGCGTGACAAGGAGGAGATCAAATGATCAGACTTCTAGGTTGTTAGGTCAGAGGGCATAGATTTTTAAAAAGTCAATTAACATTTAATTGTAGGCTTTTTATTCTGGTTATCACAATATTTCAAGAACAGTTTGAACCATGAATGAAACTGAATTTAGGTGGAGGCATGTAGAAGATGCTGTTGCATTAATCGTGGGTTTTTTTTCTTCTCCTTTTTGTGGTGTCTTTTTTTTTTTTTTTTGTGTCTTTCCTCTGTCTTTTTATTTCTCTCCTCTGCATATCATATATTGAAAAATGCCCTATATTCAATTTCAATGTGCTTGATATTGTGAACATTACATTTCGGTTAGCCTTGTTTTGGCCTTGTTACAGATTATTCAAATGCTGACTACCATTGAAACCTACTCTGTGCTGACAACTTCTCGCATTGAAGGCATCGAGCCCATGTATGCCAAGTTTCAGACCATCTTCTCTAATGTGAAGAAAAAGCCCTATGACATCTTGGACCACCGTAAGATTGACTTTGACTCCGACTTTGAGGACTTCAAGAGCTCTATCTATGACCTTGAGGTGGGTCAGGGGTTTTCATTTGCCAAGTGATATATTTAATATACATGTAAAAAGGTATCTTCGATATTATTTTTGTACATAACTATTAAAGTGAAATTATTTTCAATCATATTTAGTCAGTGATTACAGATTGAGATATTTCCTTGAACATGTAAACTTTATTTGTACCTTTTCTGTTATACTTAATGAACTGATGGCTCTTGTGATTCCAGTACATGCTGCAAGGCTTCCTGAACACATCTTTTGAGAGAATCCCGACAGCTGCGCAAGCACTTACACTTCTTGGAAGGTAACAAATTTTACAACCTATTGATTCAGTGCATGAAGTCTGAATTATACTTGTTACTGGTCTTAGGTCCTCTTGCAACAGAACCCAGACATCACATCCAAATATAACCAATATCTTTTTTTAATGTTGTTCAGCACACATGGAAATCCAGTACTGCTTAACAATTTATTTATTAGTATTTCTCTCTTTGTTTTTGCTTACTTTGGTCTATAATTATTCTTTGCTTCACTAAGCTATCTCCCTTTCTCCCCCTTACTCTCTCCCTCTCTCTTTTTCTCCTGTATTTGACTATTTTCTCTCTACATTTTTGTTTTGTTTATCTTTCTTATTTTTATATACTTAGTGCACTCATATGGACGTAAGATTTTTGATGATCCATGCTCTTTATCTTCAAAAACTTTTCGTGTCAGATTTCGACGGCTGAACTTTCCTTGTCTGAACATAGATGAGAAGTATGGAGTTGTCCTGCATCACTTTGGTTCAGAAATCGAAGGAATTAAGAAGGTACCAACAATATGTAGTGGTCCATTATTTTCATGCCTCTGCCCACCGACGGTGGTGCGGGAGGCATTATGTTTTCTGGTGTTCCGTCCGTCTGTCCGTCCTGCTTTCTCATTAACCCATGAATTGGTGCTAGTGTGTATCACCATGGAAAGACGATCAGATTAGATTTTAGGGTATGTAGGTCACAGTTCAAAGGTCATAGAGATGAATTGAAGGTTTTAGCCTCGTTAATGAAATATCTCAATAACCATTTGAGGTATTAACTTCAAACTTTTTTATCACCATAGGAAGATGATCTGATTAGATTTGAGGGTATGTAGTAAAAAGGTCACAGATGTCACTGATGAAATTGTTTTAGCTTTATTAATGCAACATCTCAAGCACCATTTGAGGTATGAACTTCAAACTGGGTGCTATATGCACAAACTGATAAGATTTTGGGGTAGGTAGGTCAAACGTCAAAGGTTACAGAGGTCATTTACCATGAAATTTCAGGTTTATAGCCTCCTTATTGCAATATCTCTGGAACAATTTGAGACATTAACTTCAAACTTAGTACTAGTATACATCACTACATTGAGACACACTGATTAGATTTTTTTATGTAGGTCTAAGGTCATAGTGGTCAATATGCATGAAATTAAAGATTTGTTAGTTTTATTATCACCATAACTTATGTATACATAAAGTTATGGAAATTTGGTCTGTTAGGTCAATGGTCAAAGAGGTCAATTAACATGTAATTTTAAGCTTCTTATTCTGGTTATCGCAATATTTCAAGAATAGTTTTAGTCATGAAGGCATATAGGAGACACAGTCCCATTTATCTTGTTTATACTCTGGGGTTTTTTTGTTTTTTTTTCATTTGCAATCCAAACAATAAAGCATGAAGTGCCAAAAAAAAGTACCGTCATATATTATTTCATCTCAATTTTTGCAGAAAATACATGTAATACATAATCAACTATACCCAAAAAAAGAGCAATATGTGCATGAAAATACACAATCAGTTATGTGGAGAAAAAGTCCTCCCTGCCCAGCCTTATGTGGCAAAATTTATGACTCCAAAATCCAATGAAGTGTTTTTAATGGATAGAAGACTTTACCTGTGTATTTAAATTTCAACTATCTATCTGTGACTTTAATAAGCTGAATGCTGAAAACCTGTTAGACTAATTTGTTTCCTTGTGTCCTACTTCAGTTGTACAACAAACACAAAGATGACCCACCAATCCCTAGGGACATGCCACCTGTGGCCGGTAAGATATCCTGGGCCAGACAACTCTTCAGAAAAATCCAGGAACCTATGGATATCATCAAGGTATTCATTTTGGGTAAAAATGAGGGCTTGTTAGAGTTTGCGGACTGTTTATCTATGAGAAAAGCTCCTCTTTCTGCATTATTCATATTTTGGATTAAGACGTGCAATGTAAATGTGGTATAGTTGTATACGTGTGGAAATCATCACTTGGAAGATAACATATTTCTTCATAGTACATGTATGTACTAAATACTTTTTTTTCACAGCCAAGATGAAACACCGAAACAATTTTAATGAACTATTCAAAGTTGGGTTTCAAACAATTTGCAATATCTAGAGCTATTATCTTGAACTTTTCAGGTGTTATTTGTATTTGAAAAAAAAAAAAAAGAATTTCCATTTAAACATATGCAGATATTTAGGAGCAGAGCACAACACCTTATCAAAACCAGACTTGAAAATGAAAGGTATAACTTCATTTTCAAAGCCATGTTCTAACTATTTCAAATGGCTGTAAAGTTATTACCTCACATTTGTTGCCACATAAATATACATGACATCTTAACATTTTCTTTGTATCTTTTTAATCAGGAGGTGCCATCTGTGATGAAAGGCGTAGAGGCCAAGAAGATTGTTCGCAACTACAATCGTACTGCCACTGTCCTAATGGAATTTGAGATCCGCTACCACAGAGCTTGGATTGATCAAATAGAGGCTGTCAGATCCGGTACTCATTAAGGACTACTAGAATCATATAAGATACAATATCTTAAGCATGATTATATGAACACATGCCTAACGTACAGTATAGTTGCTTGTAAAACTGTTTAATTATGGGATGGTATAGTTTGTATTAAAGAAGCTTTAACCATAAAAGGGCGGGGGGGACCCCCCCGTTTCTCGCGATTGCAACGCGCAAAACAGTCACCGCGGCGTTTCATGACTTTTTTTTGTCGAATATCACGCATCTTTTGAGACCAAATTCGCGATGTCCGGGCATGCGGTTCCGAAGTTACTCAACATTTCGTACTTGCACGTTAGACCAAAAATTGCTCAAAAACGTGATTTCATGTATAATTTCAATACAAAATGTGTTTTCAGCAAAAATTTAGAAATCTATTAATATTTTTACATTTGCTGATTAAAATTAATTTATTTTATGCTATTTATGATCGCAAAAGTGTCCCCGACAAATTTCATCCAAAACACAATAAAAAACAAAAGGTAAAAAAACAAAGAAATACATAAGAAATTTTAAATGCAATAAAATACATAAGAAGTCAATTTTGATACCAAATTTTTTTCAAGTATATTTGCTAAGAATACTGGAAAGAGTGTCTAGACCAAAAATTAGCATTTTTGGAGCTTTATTTAATGATTTAGAGCAAAATTTTGATTTCATGCATAAATTTGCATAATTAATGTGAAATTTTTTCGGAGCATTTAACTATACAGTTTTGTAGATTACGTTGTGGACGACGTGCGTGCCGATTTTCGGCGCGATCGCGCGGTCGACAGTCGAGATCTCAGGGGGAGGTGGATTCCACCCAACCCCCCAACCCCCCCGGCTGTGGCATAGCCAAAATATCCCGGCCCTTTTAGGGTTAAACGTTTATGTAGTTTGGATAACAGTGTTGTATGGCACTTGTCTGAAATGCCTAAACTTTAGTATATGTTGATGTTGGGCCAAATCTGCCTAGTGTAAAGAGAACTGAGAGGGAAAAATGCATGGAAACAGCAATATTAACAAATGTGCATGTAAATATATTTTTTATAAAGGGAGCTTTTATCAAAATAGAAGTGAGACTGCTCTTCAAGTCTTTGATTGTTGATTGCAGTACCTATATAACCTGGAGATGTTAATACTTTACCGAAAGTCGGAAACATCCTTTTTCAATGTACTACTTCCAGGATTGAGAGCAACGCTACTGATTAGACATCCAGAGAATGGTCAGTTGATGGTGAACTTTGACCCACTACTCTACCAGGTCATCCGAGAATCAGTCTGCATGATCAAGCTTGGATTGGATGTGCCAGAGGCAGCACTCATCATTGTCATGGGCCAGGATCAACTGAAGGATAATGTCAATTCTCTGAAGGTAATATCAGTCCTGATAGGTCAAACCTGTATATTGAAAAACCGTTTCTATCAAAATTATGTTTAATTTATCTAGATTCCTATGTAACTCTTCATAATATGCTGGAAAGAATTATACAGTCTGATTCATAAAAAGAGCTTGTTCCTTCAAAGTACTGTAATAGTATTGGGGAAAAATTCACTTCTGACTGAAAATGCATAAAAGTAGAGGCATATTGGTGAAATATTCCTATTTAATCAGAATGGAATTTTTTTTAATGTTATCAAAATCAACACTTCTTTTATTTCTTATTATAGATGTAATTGTTAACTAGAAGAGATCATAGAATTTTGTACTTGTCATCAGAAAATTCCTAAATTATACAAATGACATTAAGTGTAATAGGAATTTTGTTAATGACAATGAAGTACAAGTCGAAAAGGGTTGGCATATTCCCAGGGGTAATGCAATTGTACAACACAAATGAAATTCAAAGAAATATTAAATTCAAATGAGGTAAAGGCCCTTATAAATAGGGCTTGTGTACATTACTAGCCATCTTTTCCAGTGTAGAATGGCCAGTGTGTACAGATTAAAACTCTGTAGAGTGGAAAAAGTTGTGGGTAATGTTTGTGTGTAATCGTTTATGACACTATCATAAGTTCTTGAAGACATTCAAACATCCATCTATGTCAAAAGAGTATAATATCTTAAAAAAGAGAACTGCAACTTGTCATGTTCAATCGAAAAGCAACAACTACATAATATAGAGATCAAGGAGCAACAACCATTCATGCCCAGACCACACGATACAAATAAGCACAAACACTCCAACAGCTGAAATAAGGGTAGGTTCTGTGATCTAAACAAGAATGTCCAAAAGAAAAAGGGGGGGGATCTTCAGAGAAGATGTGAAAGGAAGGGACCCTCTTTGACTTGTGCTTCATTATGATTAATATAATTCCAATTATACTTCATGTTATTTGCATAGTTTAGGAATTCTATTACATAACATTTGTACAAGTCTTCAGAGGGTAATTAGCATATATTCAAATCACAGAAGCTGTGCAAAAGAATACTTTTAACAAAATAAAGATGTAACAGAGGGTTTTGATTCTATTCATATACTTTAATCACAACAGAGAACCATGAACATCATAAAAGCAAAGATTCATATGCTCCATCAAAACATTCCTTTTCTCTCTTTCTTTCTTCTCTTTTTTTTTTAATTAAGAAGATCTTCACTAGATCAAATAAGCCTACACTTCAGAAACACATCCCTTTTGTAGTTGTTATAGTTTGGTTATAAACACTCTATTTCAGCTAATTTAGAGACCACTTAATTTATCTGTGGCACTAAATAGTGTGCAAAAACAATAACATTAAATATTATAACTCAATTCATGTAGTTTGCATGAATTGGTAACATAAAATCATTCAGATTGACTTAAAATGGTTGATTCAAAGGTTTCTACTTCATTAATTGGTTTGTAGTAGAATGATTGGAACGTTTTGGCATTCGACCAGTCTGCTTTCCTCATGATTTCTTGCAAGGTAACTCCATACTTTATGAACGAGTTCAGGTTTTTCAGCTTAATGATAGTCTGCGATCTCCCGTTTTCTTAGGAATACTAAAAGTGAAAATAGTAGACAAGAAAACAATATCTTGTTTTGATGTTTGCCTAATTGCTTTTTTCTCAAGAAGAGAATTGATTTCTTTGTTAATTGCATCTCTTTCTTCCAAAGAGACAACATAATTGCTCGGTGAGTGTGGTTGATAAGGGAGAGAAGAGAAATCAATTTTTGTATCCACTGATTATGTCTAACCCAGGGATCAGATGTTAGACAACACCATTCATCTCTGAAAAACCTTAGTCTTTCAGAATTTTAAATGTCACTTACTTTTTTAGAAGATGCTTGTCATTTTTTAAGTGTGCTGCACTTGACCTTGGAGGCGGGGCTTGGGAAACCGTCACTTTGTGAACATAAGAATGCCGTTCCCATGAAAACCAATCCTGCTGATCCTGGCGATAGGGTTCAGCTCATTGACTGTTATGCAGGCGTTTCACTTTGCCAGAAATCTCCCGGATCTTGGGCTGCCAGCGGTTCATTTTCAAGGAAAATCTTCTCTGATTGAATGCAGGAACTGATAGAAAGTACCGATGCATGTCTTTTAACTGCCACGACACAAAGGAAAAGATGACTGTTAATGCACACAAGCCCTATTTATAAGGACCTTTGCCTCATTTCAATTTCATTTGTATAGTCTCACTGCCTGGCACTTGGGAATGTGCTAACCCTCTGAAGACTTGTACAAATTTTATGTAATATAATTGTGTATTATTAAGCACTTGAATATTAATTTGAACATTGGTAAGACTGTCTTTGAAAGTCAATTGCTGTATAGAGACAAACATAACATTAATTTTTGTCTTAATTGGATGATGACATAATCTTAACACATTGTATTCAAAGGCTATCCTTGAAGAGAATGCAGCAGTGAGGGCCAAGATCAGCCCCATCTTCCAGCAGCTCATGTCACCTCACACAAAGAAAGTGGACATTGCTATCCAGCCAGGACTGACCATGCTTACCTGGACCTCTCTCAACCTAGAGGCCTACTTTGACAATATCAAGGAAGCCGTGAAAAACCTCTCTCTTCTCATCAAACAAGTAAGATGTTTTTTACCTCAATTACACCACCAGACTGACTCCCAACTGACTAATAATAACCTGCCCATTCGGGGAGATGTGTTTTTTTTTGTTGTTCTGTCAGGTTTCAGTCTGTTGTCGGTCTTTTCTTGGTGACTGGGGTATAAGATATGTTAGATATGAAGTTAGATATGAAAATGATTTGGTATTCTTCGTTGAAATTGCTGATAATATGACTAGAAAAAACAATTATTTGGAGATTTCGTATGTTCATTTTGTTGAAAATATGCTGCCAAAAGCACAATCAGAATTGTCATATGAAAACACAAGATGAATGCACTGTATCAGATACTTTGTGATATCAAGATATGTGTTAGCCGGACATAATCACACGACACTCATTGTGATGACACATTCTATGCAACTCCACATGTGTTGGTATATTTTTAGATAATAGTTGTTGCTGGTATCATTTTACACTTCCCATTTTTCCTGACCAGGTGAATGACATTCGAGAAGCTCGCATTGATTCTGGCCTGAATGCCATTGCAAACACCTCCCTTGTTGACTTGCCTACAGAAGATCCATGGACAGCAGAAGAGTTTGTCTCTAAAACACAGGTAAGAACAAGCAAGTTGTTGATATGATATTAATTATCGCAGAAAGAAAATAGGAAACAGAGAGAGAGGAATGATTTGTCAAAAAATGTGTAAGTCATATTTCTTATGTAAATATGGAGTTGTGTATAATATTTCACAGCAATTTGGTAGGCCTTCAGCTAAACTCTTATGGCCTCACTCCTAGACGTTAATACCTCTGAGGCTTAAATCTCCAGTGACATTGCACAGAAAAGCTTATCTAACTGTATGATCTTTTGGACTATCACGAAACCCAGACTGGTTGCGAGCAGAGGGCTCTTCTGCTAGACAAAGTCAGCATGCGAGTGGAAGAGGCTGTCACAGAGCTGGTGGAGATCTTCATAGCACACAGAGTCTCTTGCTCCTTCAAGCACAACACTAATGATGGCCGTGAGGATTCAGTGGAAGGTAGTGAAGGTAAAAAGAAAATCTGGGCTGTTGGGTTGAATCTGAAACATTTTAATGAATGATATGTTTTAAGGGGGAAAATCTGTATTCTCTCAAGGTAAAGGAACCGATCATAACATCTAATCACATGGCATTACCTGTTGATGGTCACTTGACGATTTGACGTAGATCTGATCTTGGGAGAATTATTATGTGAAAATCTGCACATGTAAAATCCCCCTGATTGTAGTCCTTAATAGTTTTATAGATACCAAAATCGTATTTTGGAAGAAAAGACCTGATGGGTTGAAAAAAGTAATGACGGTATAGTCACAATACTGACCCCTATTTACAGCCAGTATGTTCTTGTCTCCGATTTGAAGGCGGACAAGACAACGCAATGTCAAGATTACTGTATGTCATATGACCGCCAGAAACCTCAATCCAAAAGATTTCATATAATATTGAAATTTTTTCCAAGATCAAGTAGCAGTCAGATTGTAAATGTACTGTGGGCTTTGCTATTGAAACATGCCAAACACATGTAGACTAACAATGTACTTAAACTTATGACACAGACACAACTGAAGCAACAGAGTCTGAGATGAGCCTTGCTACCACAGAAAGCATTGAAGAAGAACAACTCCTGCAGGAGGAATGCCAGGAGCTTGTACTCCACTTCAACCATCGTATCCTTGAAGCATTACTGAAGGCTACGAGGAATGCTCTCGACTCCATCAAGAGGAGAGTCTTCTTCTCTACGTTAGTATAAATGGTCCATTATTCTATTTATGACTTCACCCATAGCAGTTTAGTCTATCCTTTTAGTAGCATTTTATTTTATCTTGTGTTCCAGAATGCCTGAAATACAAATTATACATGAGCAGAATTTTTTAAGGACGTTCCACAGTTAAAGTCAAATCCATGTCATTTTCACCAAACTTTGCATGCAGTTATTTTGGTCCATGAGAAGCTCAAATACGCATAGAAAATTATAGGTCCATGTGCTTACTTTTTTTCTATGGTACACTGAACTGTGCCATGATTGGGTGTCAGGTAGAATGACGTCATCGCAGGTTTTTGGCCATTGATAGGCCTCAGAATTCCCAATGTCATATACAAATCCCCATTATTCTGTCAAAATCCATGTCATATTTGTCGAACTTTCCAGATTTGTAGAGAAAAGTATACAGAAGGGGGAGAAAGTTTTAAAAAGGGGGGTCCATGCACTCGTTATTATGGTAGCAGCGCCCTCATTTGGCAGAAAAAGTCAAAAACTTGCAAAAACTGCACATGGCTGGCTGAGAACCTGTCTAGGAATGGGATGGGTTTGAAAAAAACTCTACATTAAAAATCCATGTCAGATCCGTAAAATTTTTCCAGATTTGCAGAGAAAAGTATACTGAAGGAGGAGAAAGTTTTAAAAAGGGAGGTCCATGCAATCGTTTTTGTGCTAGCAGCGCCCTCAGGTGGCGAAAGAAGTCAAAAACTCGCAAAACTCACAAAAACTGCACATGGCTGGCTGGAAACCTGTCTGGGAATGGGATGGGTTTGAAAAAACTATACTGTACTTTCAAAATCCATGTCAGATTCGTAAATTTTTCCAGATTTATAGCGAAGAGTATATTGAAGGAGGAGACAGTTTCCAGAATGGGGGTCGATGCACTCGTTTTTGTGCTAGCAGCGCCCTCGGGTGGCGGACAAAGTCAAAAACCCGCACTACTCTCAAAAACTGCACATGGCTGGCTGGGAACCTGTCTGGGAATGGGATGGGTTCAAAAAAACTCTACTGTACATTCAAAATCCATGTCAGATTCGTATTTTTTTCTAGATTTGTAGAAAATTATATACTGCAGAAGGAGAAAGTTTTAAAAAGGGGGTTGATGCACTCGTTTTTGTGCTAGCAGCGCCCTCAGGTGGCGGAAGAAGTCAAAAACTCGCAAAACTCGTAAGAATTGGCTGAGAACCTGTCTAGGAATGGGATGGGTTCGAAATAACTCTACTGTACATTAAACATCCATGTGAGATTCATGAATTTTTCCAGAGAAAAGTATACTGAAGGAGGAGAAAGTTTTTTTTTGAAAAAAAGGGGGGGGGGGGTCCATGCATTTGTTTTTGTGCCAGCAGTGCCCCCTTTTGTTGTAGAGTCTTAAACTTACAAATTCTTGTTGCCTCTTATCAGACATGTCACCATGTACTGACATTATTTCATATTATTTTGTTGATACATTCACGACCATAGGCACCGGAAGCACGGGGGGGAGGGGCAGAGGGGGCATTTTCCCCACCGGGGGGGGGGGGGGGGGGGGGGGAGGAGAGGGGAGGGGCAGAGGGGGCATTTTCCCCACCAATCATTCAAACAGGGGGACCCCCTGGGTCCCCTTGCAAGAAAAAAATTACATGCTAATTGATTTCGCATTACAACCATGACAACGATGACTTGTATAATAAGCTGCCTTGTCAGTGATCTAATAATCATGCAAACCTTCAGTATTTAAAATTTTTTTAAAAATCGCACTCTGTCAGTATGGTCCCTACTAAATTAATAGACGCAATGTTTCTTAACATTTAGAAACCCTGTCTATTGTATATTTTTCCTCCTCCCCCCCCCCAAAGACAATAAAACTTGCAGTACTGCGATCAGCTTTCTAGTGCTCCAAAAGTCGGGGTATCACCATGACATGGTCGCTCCGCTCCCTTACGTGCAGATAGGAGCAATGTATCTCAAGTATTAATACTGTCTACCACCAGTGGCGACAAAAGCGAGGTGGCAGATTTTTCCTACTATTAAAGGAGGGGGCGGATAGGGGTATAACGAATAATTTTCTAGTGATGCGAAATGCAAGGTTTCAGCACGTCATAATCTTAATTTTCCTGTTTGCAATAATCTGTTCTGTCCCCTCAGAGGGGCCCCTTGCAAGACAAGAAAAATTATTTTAATGTTAAACAATGTAAAAAAAAAAAGCTTTATTTTGCCAACGTTTGCTCTAATATGAAATTCCCCTACATTCCCTTTTTCGCTCGGTCGCTATACTTCCTCTCACATTAATGGTAACATTGCATTATCTCTTCTATTACAAGGCCCCGAAGGGCACGGGTGTGGCAGGTGCTTCTCTGTGCCTAAAAAGAAGGGAAAATGTTGTTATTATTCTCCTCCTCAAAAATATATGACATCAATCATTTTGCAGTTTACTATTAATGGAAACATTTTTTGTGCTTAAAATACGTAGTTTCAACATTGAATAATCTAATTTTTTTAAATCGATACTTACGATCCCTCGCATTCAATAAATGCACTGTTTATTAACACGGTATGTGGGGCAGGGGCTTTCCTCGTTTTGTTCCCACCCCATCGCAATGCAGTGTTTATTAACACGGTATGTGTGGGGCAGGGGCTTTCCTCCTTTTGTTCCCACCCCATCGCAAGATTGTTATCTAATTTATATAATATATATATATATATATATATATATATATATATATATATATATATATATATATACTGATTATTTCCTACGTTAGGGGGAATCCTATCAATGCGGTTTATTTCGTCACAATAGAAATTTGACGTTACGGCGAAAGCGACCGTGCGTTAAGGCGAATGATAACAATAGGCTGAGATAAAAGGATTCCCCTAAACGCTGGAAATAGAGTTATATATATACATATATATGTATATATATATATACATACATATATATGTATATATATATATATACATACATATATATATATATATATATATATATATACATACATATATATATATATGTATATACATATATACATATATATATATATATATACATATATACATACATATACATACATATAACTATATTTAATGTTATGTGAGTCACAATTCTAATTAAGCTGTGACCTGCCTGTGTGTGTACAGTTTCTCTTGAATGCAAATGTCAATAAATGTATCATAAAAGCAACTTTTTCGCTCAGTCGCTACGCCCCCTCACCAACTAATAGTCATACGAAGAAAAAAACGCATATATACTGCTGAAATTCTGTTCTATTAAAAGTGTTCCGTCTTAAAAGAAAAAAAATGTTGAATGATTCTCTAATATGCTTTAAAACATTCTCTAGGTAGCTGTGTTCCAACATTCTCCTATGGATGTTTAGCATGAATAGCCCCATAGATTTACGAGGTGGGGCTGCAGGGCCCCCTCATTTTTATAATAAATAATTTTGCAAGGTGCCTGAATATCCTCATATTTTGGTAGCGAGTTGCCTTAATATCCTCATATTCAGGCAGCGAGGTGCCGGTAAAGCAAAAAGTTTTCAAAGTTTTGTACAAAAAATGTAGAAACAAAATAACCTTATTTCAGGTGTAAGGAGGCATATAGAAAAGCAATGGATGATTACAGTGCCCCCCCCCAAAAAAAGTCTTCTGGCGCGCCTGTTCACGACTATTTCAAACATAATTGTCACGGTAATGACATAACCTGTAATTGTCTATATTCTACGGACGGAGAATGAATTAACAGTTCATGTGACAGTCAAACGCACACTTTTGAACCAGTGTTTAAAAAAAAAGGAAATTGTTAGTCGTTTTACGTGACATTTTACTCATAATTCTATTTGCTCCCGAGAATATCAAAATTACCTGGCATTCGGGCATCCGCCAAATCATGATCTCGTAATTTTTATGTCTTTTCTGAATAAGCATATTTTGATGACGAAATTACATTTCATGGGCCTAAAGAGTCAATTTCTTTGGCTTGCTCGCTTTGCTCTCTCACTGAATTGAAAAACCAAAAAATTAATACACAATGTTTTCGGGCAAGAGACATCAGTCCCATACATTTTTGTATGTATGTGTAATACTCAGTGGCCCGCGACGTAATTTCAAGAATATTTCTGACCCACCTGACAAAATAATTAAGAACCCAGGTCATAGAAAAATTATTCTTCGGCATATAATTATATGACTTTCTTTTCCAGCTCTCTTTTTGTGCTAAGTTAGTGTACAAAAAATGAGAGGGTAGATGACCATGACTATGAATTCCAAAGGACATCTATCTTTATTTTTTTTTTCATATACGATTAACTTTGCCTATAGAAAATTCATAAGGGGGCATCGAATGATATCTTTCAGCTAAAGCTAGTTAATATTTGGTATATTTTTCACAGGTACAGAATTATTGATTTCATGTATTTTTACCGGGTTCTCCTTACTGCACACACTTGCGTACCTATTATCAAGCATTGTGTTAAATGTGCGTATACCATAGAGTTACATATGCACTATGGCACATACATTGTCTTAACTGCACGCAATACTCTCCCGGTGTTGTGATGACGTAACACAACCAGCCAGGATGCGCAGCTGAGGTGCGCACAAACATGAACGTCCTTAAGGCAAACTCCTCGAGTAGAAATTTACCTTTATGAGAACAATCTGTATTAAAGTTTCGATTGCGACATATGACAGGTATTTTCATACTATTTTTTTTCCTTTTGTTCTTTAGCCTCTCTAACATAGCCTTATAGAAATTTGCTTGTAAAATTCTGTGTAGTGCAATTATTACTGCCTTGTGTCTTTTTTATTTTAGTCTTTTTATGGAGAATTCTTATCGAGCAGTGACAGATTAATTTCTTGATTAAAATAACTGTTGTGATTTTATTTTTCTGATAGACCCATGGGAAGAGGAGGTGCCTATGGGAAAAAGGCTAAGATGAATACAAAGAATGCATTCTTCAAAGTCAGTGTGGCTCTAGCAATCCCAAATGTGGTATGTTTATCATGTAACAAATAGTTTTGATGGATATACCATCTTTACGGTAAAACCATAAATTTTCATATGCATGAAACTTTTGTGTATTTTGCAAGTGGTCAAGATTTGCAAAAGTTTCATTCTGCAAAAGAAATGAATTGGAACTTGCACGACATGGAATTTTTGCAATTTTTGAAAACAGTAACAATTTGCAAAAGTTGCCGGATTTTCAGTAATAGCATCTGTATCTATTCCCTACTGATAGATCTGCTCTTTTTGAGAAAGATTTAGTAAATGTTCGTACAAGTTTAAAAGCATTGTATAATATTATTTAAAGTAAAGAATTGTACCAGAATAACCAACAAAAAAAAAAAAAACATTATACCCATGATTATACATCTTGTGTCTTTAGATGGATTATTGTAATAGATATATGGATTTGATACCATCACCTCTTTTGAAGGTACTACAACCAAGTCTGGAGGATGTCCAGCAAGCACTGAACAAAGCTACATCATTTGTGCTTGAGGTAAGCCGTGGTGTGGCTCAATGGGATCAGAAGAGGACTATCCAACCATCAGTCACATTTGAAGAACCGGGCAAGCACAGACATGGTCATCATTCAGGTAGAGAGCTGATGTATATGCTATTGCTTGAAGCAGATAGCTTAATGCCTTTCTGTAGTTTTTAAATAATCTTTTCTTTGTGAGGTATTGCAAAGGATGAATTGAAACTTGGCTGACTTTGTCAGTCAAGAATTGAAATAAGGTCATTTGATTGAAGCAGATATCAAGAAATGATATGCATTTTGAAATTAAATTATAAAAGCATGTGCACAAACAATGGATGAACTCATAACTGCACGTGAGTAAATCAAACATTGTAATATTTCCAAAAGGAGGACAAGATAATAGTTTCAAAATAAAAAAAAGAAAACAGTATTTGAAGGAATGGTACATGTTTCGGAGTCATGAAAACTCCATCATCAGCCTGAAATTTTACAACAGAATTGTAATATTCATTGAGGGACATAACTGGTCGTAAGTTACAAAAGATCAAAATAATCTCTTTGGATATCTTGATTCAGGTTTCTCTGATTTCTCTCTCAGTGGATTATAACATTGCTAATTTGACTTTATCAAGTGAGAATTAAAACTGAGTCCTTTGATTGTAGTAGCTAGTGAACAAGAAATAAAATGCATTTACAAATGTAGTTGTACAAGCATGTACACAACTGCTGAAACAAATAGTGAGCATGGAGTGCTTACGACACACTCATTCCATCCTCTTTTTGAAATAGCTCATCAAATGGAGGTCATCCCACCTCAGAAGCTGAAGAACTACTACAAAAGTATTGCTGACCATAAAGACATCCAGAAATTGCAGATGATGCTGAGCAATGCCATCGGCCAATCAAAGCCCAAGATTCAAGAAGCTTTGGTCATCTTCTCAGGTTACCAATATCTGTGGGAGGGAGACAGAGAGGAGAGTGTCAAGGTATATTAACATACAAAAAAGTCATGTGATGCAACTTTAAGATTGTACAGATTTGTCATGAATATGTGAACTAATGGCGTTTATTATATTGTTGTCGTTCATTTGATAGACATTTATTAAAAATTATGTTGTACTGCCAACTGTTAGAAAGTTTGTAATAGAATTTGAAGAAAAAAGTAATTTACATAGAAGCAATAAATGTGTCAACGTGTATGACATTAAAGGGGGTACCCAATGCTGAAACAATGTTAGTTCATTTAAAAGATCATGATTTTATTAGCAGAAAATCATCTGCCTTAAGATTTTTAAAAATTCGTGTTGCCAGAAAAATCCCCGAAATATGGTAAGACTTCAGGATATTTTGGCCCCTCAGCTGTGTCCCAATTTCAGCTAGGTAACCACAATGACATCAAAGTGGTTACCCAGGTTCGCGTATTGCAGATGTGTTGCGCGCTAGACTGTACAAAATGCATTACACCTTGCGCGCATTTTGCTATAATTGCGCGACAAGGTAACCACTTTGACGTCATTGTGGTTACCTAGCTGAAATTGGGACACAGCTGAGGGGCCAAAATATCCTGAAATCTTACCATATTTCGGGGATTTTCTGGCAACACGAATTTTAAAAAAAATTTAAGGCAGATGATTTTCTTCTAATAAAATCATGATCTTTTAAATGAACTAACATTGTTTCAGCATTGGGTACCCCCTTTAAAAAAGAATTCCTCTGAGATGCTTCTAGCAAGATTATCATCAACATTTATCATAGAGACTTTCTTGAATTTGTTAATTATTTGACTGATGTATGTAAATTGACACATGAGAGGATGTATTGAAAGGTTCAACAATTTTTGTAATGATTGCATTTCCTTCCTGTTTGTTTTTGTTTTTGTTTTCAGAATTTCATAAAGACAGAACCCATCCTTTCTGAATGGAAGCAAGAGATTCTGAGCTATCAGGAACTAGAATCTCAAATCGAGGAGATCAGTCCCACCATACAGGTTGGCGCCATCCGACTCTACACAGGTATTCCACCCTTTTCACATCTACATCTTAGGCAGGAGAAGTGTGTGTATAATCGGATGCTATGCAGATGACATTCCGGTTTCACATTTTCAGTAAATCCTGTTTAGTTCTTAAGTTATTCAAATAGGCAAGCGTGAAAGCTTATGGTGGCAGTCTTTTGTCTGAATTCACACAAATAAAATACTATTTTCACATCAACTCTAGATCCTTATGTAGATCCTGTGTATTTATAGCTATGTGGGAATGAACACATATAGGTTTTGATTTTCCTATACCAATTACTCTGACTCTAAAACAGTTGAAACAACATTTTCACATCTATTCAAAATTCTGTTCAGTTCCTAGGTATTTTTTGTACACGTGAAAATGCATGAACTGAGGCATTTGCTTTGTCTACCCGTTGATTCAACTCTAAGCAAGTGAAATACTCTTTCCACATCTACTGTAGATCTTGGATTTACAATGCAGATTCCTTGCCATACAATTGCATGGGCAAGAAAACCTGTTGAGGTCTTAGTGTGTTAGCAGTGTTGACTCTAAATGGGTCATATAGCCTTTCTTTTCACATCTATTAATGATACTTTTTGTAAATGAGATGCCCATTTCACATCTGCAGGTAATACATGGGAACTAAAAACAAGATCTACAGTAGATGTGAAATGGGCATCTACTGTAGATCTAAAACAAGATCCACAGTAGATGTGAAATGGGCATCTACTATAGATCTAAAAACAAGATCCACAGTAGATGTGAAATGGGCATCTACTGTAGATCTAAAAACAAGATCCACAGTAGATGTGAAATGGGCATCTACTGTAGATCTAAAAACAAGATCCACAGTAGATGTGAAATGGGCATCTACTGTAGATCTAAAAACAAGATCCACAGTAGATGTGAAATGGGCATCTACTGTAGATCTAAAAACAAGATCCACAGTAGATGTGAAATGGGCATCTACTGTAGATCTAAAAACAGTAGATGTGAAATGGGCATCTACTGTAAATCTAAAAACAAGATCCAGAGTAGATGCCCATTTCACATTTCTACTGTGGATCTTGGTTTTAGATCCCATGTATTACCTGTAGGCCTGTATATGTATGGGCCTTTTGCTTTTGTGTATTTCTTGTTTGGACTCTGTTCAGGGGAAACGCCCTTTCCACATTGAGTGTAGATTCTAATTCGATTTAGACTGTGCTGTACGTAGAGGATGACATTAGGCTCACTCTTTTGAAATAAGAGCTGCTTAATCTTAAGCCAATTAACATTGTTTCCCTCCTCATCCATATTCCATATCAGTGAACAGCTGAGCATCCATGTCTTTGAAGTCAATGAAGTCATTATGCTGTAGCTGTACAACTGCATATGGATGATAGATAGATGCTCTTTTCTTGGAGTATTCGATGGTTGAGTGTATCAAATCCACCTGCATGTGGGTCTGTCCTGTATCCAGGAACTTCTTTCTGGTCAGTGATATCCCCTAGGCTGGTTCTTTTAACATAGCCAAGGCAAGCCAACACATATCGGTTACAGTTTTGACCACCACAGCAGTCAGGGAAGAGACTTACATGCTTAGTGGACAATAGCTAGTCCACCAATGCTCTCATGAACTCCAGTAGCTTGTTCATACATGGTCAGATTATATGTCAACAATTTCCTCTTGTAGTAGAGAAGGCTGGCAAGGTTGGCACAAGGAGTAGGCAAGGTCTGCAGAAGGTCAATGGTGAAACTCTTAAAGAAAGGATCTGTTTTGCTTCTTTCCTTGCCAGCTGTCTTCTCTGCTTGAGCTTGCACCTTCTTCGTCAAGTGGCACTGGTGTTCTTCCACAGCTTTCCCTTTTTCCTCCTTTGTCAAACTGAAGAAGGATGAGCACTTACTGCATTGGTCCTTCTTTGGTCGCTGAAAGAAGTAGTTGTAAGTAGAGCAAAACACCTGCCGATATAAATGGGGCGAACAGGGATCCCTTCTTTCGTTTTTGCACATGTCTTAATACAATCTGTACATTCAGATTAAATGGGAGCTACTTTCCTTTTTAACTTTGTTGACGATAATGCAATGCGACTGCTGGAAAACTCTCAATATGTACAACGTTATGTTGAACGTCATTCACAGATGTCTTGTTCTTATGCAGGTGCTTACCTCTACGAGCTGGTGGAGAGAAGTCCCCTTCTTTCCCTTTTCACATCTACTAAAGATTCTATGCATTACTGAGCCTAGTGATTAAAATTTGTGAAGGCTATATGTTAATTGTTCTGTCTCTAGACAGGTGAGAACTCATTCCACATCTACTGTAGATCCTATTTAGCGTTATGTGTGTTAAACGTTGTTACAGGTTAGACACCCATATTTCATAGATCTTTTTCTTTTCCTTTTCTTTTCTTGAAAGGTTTAAAGCATTTGTTCTTTTCACTTGTTAATTGATCAGACTCAACAAGGGTAAGACCCCCTTTTCACACTACTGCAGATCATATGAAAGCTTGCAATTGCTTTTTGTTTATTAATTATTCTGATTCATTAGTGAGTCACTCTTTTCACATATACTGTGGATTTCATGTAGATCTTATCATGCAGAAACTCTTTTTGGACTTGTTATTAGTGACATTTCCTTGCAGAAATGTACATATGTTCATCTATGTCAGTTGCCAGCAGTCTTGTGTTGTAATGTGTTTGTGTGTGATATTGTGGAGAAAACTGTTTGTAGCTTGTTTATAATCTCTGCTATGTCTATGCAGTTCTTCACCTGCTGGATACGATTTGATTGTGGTATAACACATATTTTCCATAGACTCCTGCCCGTCTCGGGTTTAGTATGCAACGGGTTATTAGATGAATTCTTTACATGAATACTACGGTTTAAATATCATTCCCTACGGTACCATTGCCTGAATTATCTTCAATGCTTTCAGAACCAATACGTATGTCTCTCACTGTGGAGGCATGTGCATGGAAGCTGTTGCTTGGACGTAGCCTCAACAAGGAGTACTGTTTCAAGATGGATGAGATCAACAACTTTGTGAGCGATTACTCCAAGAGACTCGGTCGACCCATCAAGGACCTTGATGATGTACGCAATGCCATGTCTGCTCTTGAGACAATCAGGCAACAGGATATCCATATTGACATGACCTTGGGACCAATAGAGGTAGGATTCTCCAATGCATCTCTTATCATGTGAAGCATGACTCTTGATTTTTTGTGCATTATGAACATGAAGGCTAATATTGGGAAAAGGGATTTTTTAAAAATTATTGACACAGAAATCCATTTCATGCCTGCATCCAAAATAAAACCTAACTTTAATCTTGATAATATAAAGATGGAGTGTTAACTTTAAAATCTGATGAAAGCATTGCCAGATATTAATGCTGAACTGAAAGAAGTTGCCCACTTTACAAGATATTATTTGCGTACATGTGAGGTACATTTCCTGACCTTTAATGCAATTTTTCGTTCTGTAGGCTTTTGTAATGTGGAAAAAAAAATGTTGAAAAAAAATGTTAACACTTCAGCATTTTTGCTGTAAGTCAAATAATTACAAGTGTACTTGAACCTCCTAGTAGTTAGTGAAAAAAGATGAACTAAGTTTGTTATATCTTTATTTATTTCTACTTAATTTTATCCCCACAGGAAGCATATTCCATGCTGCAGAAGTTCCAGGTTTCAGTGCCCAGGGAAGAGGCCAATCGAGTGGACTCTCTCAGATACTCCTTTCAGAAACTTCAGAGACAGGCTGTAAGTTCAGTCTTCATAGAACCTATTTATTGCACCTATCAAGTTTCATTTCAATATCCAACATGTTACTTTAGCTACAATCATGTTTTGTTAGGAAGTTTGATTTAGTTCTGAAATAATTCAGTCCTTAGATAAATTATGTGCAACATTGTATCAAATCATCAATGTAAATAACACCTTTACCCCTTTTATGTCCATTAAAAATAAAAGGACTTACAAATGTAGGGTGTAAAGGACTGATTTGGATATGACAGTTTTGTATGAAATGTTGTTACAGAAAAACTGCTGCAACATTTTAAATCAAAATTATTCCTATTATGTAGATTATATGGCCCATTATCCAATCACTCCATTAGTGACCATTGCAGAGTTCAAAGACTCCTGCTGACAGGCCAGGTTTGCATTGCGTACTCTTTTTTCCATCAAATATAAAAGTAACCATCCATTTTAATTGAAATGAGGTATTTGGGGGTATCTGCCCGTTTTTCCCAGACATGTTGCATTTAGGCAATATATGGTATGTAAGTAGGAATTTTAAGATTAGATTAGATATCTTATCTGATACTTGGGCATGGGTACTATTAAATATATTTTCATTGGATATCTGTAGGAAACTAACAATTTGGATGTGCCTACTGCACTTCAAACATTTATGTGTTTGCTCCTACCATCTAAATAAATATAATGATGTGTTCCTTTCAAGTCCTCTGTGCAAGGTAACCTGGTGAAGATTCAGCCCACATTCAAGTCAGAGCTTCTGAGTGCTGTAGAGACATTCCACATTGACAGTTTCTCATTTGAGGCAGACTATGGAGAGGTAAGTCCCATTTCAATTCATCGCACATGTCTTCATTGTTTGTTGTTGTTGGGGGGAGGGGCTTTGGCAACCATCATGTATTTATATTTTCCCTCTGTTCTATTTCATTGTCATTTTTTGTTATTTCACTACCTCCAGAACCATTTGAGAGGTTAACTTGAATATGGCACCATGTTAGATTTTGGCTTATTTGGTCGAAGGTCATCAGGATCAACTTAAGTATAACTCATATTTTGTAACTGTTAGTACATGTACATGTAAGATACATATGCAGATATTTACCTTGTCAAGTTATTTTCAGACTTGGTACAAGTATCTTTCTTCCCCTCATGGTAGGAACAAAGATGAATCAGTTAGATTTTGAGTTCATGAACACAAAAGGTCTTAAGGGTTGCTTAAGATTAAATTTTATTTTGGTGCCCTTATCAAGAAGTTGTTACTAGTAGACTCAACATCTTCGTTAATGATGTATCTTCCAGTGGACATGACAAGCTGTGGTTACTGCATAGTTTCAGAATGTAATTTACTGTGAATAAATCATGGTTGTCATAAACATAGCTTACAACTATATCTCTTTGTACATGTAGAATGGGCCCATGGAGCAAGGCATCTCACCTGAGGAAGCTAATGTCAGACTACAAGTCTTCCAGGTAAGCAGATTAAGTTTGTGGTACTCTTTTGTCTTTTACAAATGCGCATGGCAACTGCTTTATATGTTCTCAAATGTATCGAACATCAGAACTTCACTACAATAACAAAGTTATCTGTGTTACCTGAAATAAATATTGAAGGCATGATGAAAGAACTGTACTTCCTTTATTAAAAATATATCTTGTAGGATTCTCATTGAAAATTTTGCTATTCAAAATTATTCAAAATTATTGATTATGCCATAAGCAAAAGTAAAGCTTGTTTGTTTTCATTTAAGTTCTCGCTTTTTCACATGTTTAAAATATTTTCAACTTAGTGGATCAATTAAACAAAAGAAGGCAGAAATATAAGTATTAGGAATATTTTTTGTTGGCTTTGAATTTTGTTGGAGTTCATAACATGTATCATAAAGAAAAGACTCTATAAGGAATTCTGTGAACAGAACATGAAATAAAGCTGCACGAATACAACTAGCTGTAGTTTGAAAAAAACTAAACGTTACCAATGTTAAGAATCCAGCAATTTGTATTTTGTTATGTTTTATAAGAAGATTGTCAAAGTCATATATTAGACACTAGTCACAAAGACAATGCCTTTAGCTGTACCTTTCAATTTCGCTTGCAGACTAGATTTGATGATCTGTGGCGTAGATACAACACATACTCTGCTGGAGAGCAGCTGTTTGGTCTCCCTGTGACTGATTACCCAACCCTTATGAAGACCAAGAAAGAACTCAATCTCCTGCAGAAGCTCTATGGCTTGTACAATGATGTCATTGAAAGGGTCAATGGCTACTATGACATCCTATGGAGTGAGGTGGATATCGATGTAATCAATCAAGAGCTGATTGATTTTCAAAATAGGTTTGAAACTTCTCTCATCTCTTTATTTTTTTAAATTGATGGTGATGTTTTGCTATTGCTTTATAGTCGTTAGATGATTGTTTTGAGTGAATTTGTCATCAAACCTTTAATCAAAGCAATTGGAATTAACAGTTTATTATGGTTAGGTTATTATTCATCCTAAATTTACTGTAGTAATTATAATGCACAATTTGTTTCATTTCTTTGATCAGTATCCTTGATAAGTTCACTGTCTGTTTATACTGCATCTTTCTTTTTCACTGCCTTCATTTTTCACTATTGTGTACTAGCACTCTGTACATCACTGCTTCTGTTCCTCCACTCTTCTCTTATCTTCATGTTTAGAAAAATTGAATTCTTTTAATTTTCTATATGAGCTCATATGTAATGTATATTGATAATGCTTTCAATCAGGTGCCGCAAGCTTCCAAAGGGACTGAAGGAATGGCAGGCCTTCCTGGATCTGAAGAAAACCATTGATGACTTCAATGAGACTTGTCCTCTACTGGAACTCATGGCCAACAAAGCCATGAAAGATCGCCACTGGGATCGTATCACCAACGTCACTGGACACAAGTTTGAGATTGACTCGGATTCCTTCTGTCTGCGCAACATCATGGAAGCTCCACTGCTGAAAAGCAAAGAGGACATTGAGGTAATGAAATTTGATATTTTTGGTTGGGGAATAATATAGCATGGCCTGATCTCTGTAAAGAAAAAAAGGAAATGTATATATGAAATAATTATAAGAAATTTAACAATTTTCAATGTCTGCTTCTTACTTTGATTACCTGATTACCAGACCGTGGGCCTTTTTTTGAACTGTCACAACTTGGAGTGAATCCAATTTATCTATTTTTCGTTTTCATTTTTAGGATATCTGCATTTCAGCAGTCAAAGAGAAGGACATCGAGGCTAAGCTGGCCCAGGTTGTCAGTGAGTGGAACACCCAGGCTTTGTCCTTTGCCAACTTCAAAGCGAGAGGAGAACTTCTTCTGAAGGGAACCGAGACGTCAGAAATTGTAGCGTTGATGGAGGACAGTCTCATGGTCCTGGGCTCACTGCTCAGCAATAGGTATGTTATGTGTAGTGAATGTCATGTTATTCTGACTTGAGAGTTTGTGGAATCACAAATCATACTGATTGCGTAATGACATGACTCTTAATGCTGCAATCAAATACTGTAAAACCAAAAACCTTTTGCGACATGAAACTTTTACCACATATTTATTCATGATAAATTCATTTTCACAGCAAGACATTTTTATGAATGGCAATTTTACTGTGATTCAGTTATGTCACAACACAAAACTTTTACAAATCTAATTCACTCCCAAAATTTACAAAAGTTTCTTGTTTTGCAGTATGGAGATTTCAGATGTTCAGTTTGAAAGAGCTTTTCCAGAAGTGGAGAGGGCAAAAGGGTTTAGTTCTGCTTATTTAAGTATTTAGGCATAGAATACAGTTCATGTAGTTTGTTTGTCTAAAAAGTGATTAGTGTTCCATTCAATCTTCACCTCTATCACAGCTACCTTAAGAATGTTGCTCAACAGCTGTATTTATATTGAAAGAAAAATAACATCACTTTGATTTTTGCTAAACAGGTACAATGCACCTTTCAAGAAGACCATTCAGACATGGGTACAGAAGCTTTCCAACTCATCAGACATCATTGAGAACTGGATGACCACACAGAACCTGTGGGTCTACCTTGAAGCTGTATTTGTTGGTGGAGATATCGCCAAGCAGCTCCCTCAGGTTGGTTTTTTATGATCTAACAATAACACTGTTTTGTTCTCTGATGACACTGATTTCCAAGTAGCTGCTAAAGAATGCAGATAGTATTGTGTAAGGATTTGTAGAGTTAATGGTATACTTGTTAAGTTTGCATTAAACTACATGAGAATGTGTAACAAATGCATAAACTTTGCATGAAATGCATCAATCATCTTTTGCTATTAAACCAATGTGTATCTTTTCAAATGAAAATTTGTTTACCTGTAACACGACATGATGCTCTTAGAAAGGAATTTAATGTTTATTGAAGAAAAAACAATGGTCTCAAATGAACATCCTGTCAATATTGCTTGCAGCGTCAATAAAAAATGTTAAATCCACTTATCAATATGTAGCTGTTTCCATGTGCATTGTTATTGTTTGTCCAAATGCATTGTGCTGTACAAAAATTTGCTGTATATTCATACATAAGTTTGTTCCCATACTTGTACGTGATCACCAAATTTAGAGAAATTTTTGTTGTTTTTGTTAAAGGGGGTACCCAATGCTGAAACAATGTTAGTTCATTTAAAAGATCATGATTTTATTAGCAGAAAATCATCTGCCTTAAGTTTTTTAAAAATTCGTATTGCCAGAAAAATCCCCGAAATATGGTAAGACTTCAGGATATTTTGGCCCCTCAGCTGTGTCCCAATTTCAGCTAGGTAACCACAATGACGTCAAAGTGGTTACCCAGGTTCGCGTATTGCAGATGTGTTGCGCGCTAGACTGTACAAAATGCATTACACCTTGCGCGCATTTTGCTATAATTGCGCGACAAGGTAACCACTTTGACGTCATTGTGGTTACCTAGCTGAAATTGGGACACAGCTGAGGGGCCAAAATATCCTGAAATCTTACCATATTTCGGGGATTTTCTGGCAACACGAATTTTAAAAAAAATTTAAGGCAGATGATTTTCTTCTAATAAAATCATGATCTTTTAAATGAACTAACATTGTTTCAGCATTGGGTACCCCCTTTAAAGTTGCTGTATTTTGCAATTCACTCATGTAGGAAGCTAAGCGTTTCTCCAACATTGACAAGTCTTGGGTGAAGATCATGCAACGAGCCCATGAGAACGACAATGTAATTCAGTGCTGTGTGGGAGACGAGACCCTTGGGCAACTACTGCCACATCTCCTAGAGCAGCTGGAGATATGTCAGAAGTCACTTACAGGGTGAGAATATGTATTCCATGATATGTATTCCATAATATGATTTTAGGATTAGAAAAAAATTTAACTGAAAGATGTTTTGTATTCACGGTAGTCATATGTCTGTGGGTGCACATTCTAGCAGTCAATATACGATTATCTTATAAAGCATTCTTGTGTGAGAAATAACATTGCTTTTGTTGCCCTAACACTTTGCCTATTTTGAACCTCCAAGTTTTCCTATGTATTTCCCATCTACAGCTACTTGGAGAAGAAGCGATTGGTCTTTCCAAGGTTCTTCTTTGTGTCAGATCCAGCTCTGCTGGAAATTCTTGGACAAGCCAGTGATTCTCACACTATTCAGGTAAATAGTGAAATCTTCTTTGTAGCATGGCAATGAGCATAAGTTTTGTTTTCAATATAAACTGCATGCCAGATAAGGGGCTGAAAATGTAATGCAACTTCCTGGGTACTTCTTGTAAATAATATTCTAAAACTTGTAAATCAGTGACACATTATAGAACTCAACTCATTACATTTTTAGCTCATCCGGCCCGTATGGGCCAGATGAGCTTATGCCGTGGCGAGGCGTCCGTCGTCCGTCGTCCGTCCGTCCGTCCGTCCGTCCGTCCTTCGTCTGTCGTCCATCCACAATTTCAAAATGCTTCTTCTTCGCCATTTCTTACCCGATTTTAATTCCGTTTGCTTTATATGATAGCACTAGGTGGGGGATTCGAAACTTCTACACAGAATTTTGAAACTCATTAAATATGCTAATTTATGCGCGTTTCTCAAAAATCACAAAAATTGCTTCTCCTTACTCATTTATTGACCGATTTCGATTTTTTTTGTTCCATCTGAAAGACTTTCATGAGGTTCATTGAACTTCTACACAGAATTTTGAAATTTTGTCTACAAAATTAATTATGCTAATTTATGCGATATTTATTCAAAAATCACAAAAATTGCTTCTTCTTCCTCATTTATTGACCGATTTCGATTTTTTTTTTCCATCTGAAAGACTTTCATGAGGTTCATTGAACTTCTACTCGGAAATTTGAAATTTTGTCTAGAAAATTATTTATGCTAATTTATGCGAAATTTATTAAAAAGATCACAAAAATGGCTTCTTCCTCATTTATTGACCGATTTCGATTTTTTTTTTTGTTCCATTTGAAAGACTTTCATGAGGTTTATTAAACTTCTACTCGGAATTTTAAAATTTTGTCTAGAAAATAATTTATGCTAATTATTTATGCAAATTTATGCAAAATTTATTAAAACATCACAAAAATTGCTTCTTCTTCCTCATTTATTGACTAATTTTGATTTTTTTTTCTTCCATCTAAAAGACTTTCATGAAGTTCATTGAACTTCTTCATGGAATTTTGAAATTTTGTCTAGAAAATTATTTATGCTAATTTATGCGAAATTTATTACAAAATCACAAAACTTGCTTCTTCTTCCTCATTTATTGAGGAAGACTTTCATGAGGTTCATTGAACTTCTACTCGGAATTTTGAAATTTTATCTAGAAAATTATTTATGGTAATTTATACAAAATTTATTTTAACTCTTTGCCCTGTCCATTATGAAACCCATGGCTGCTGGATTATTTCAAAGGCTATACCTTTCTACATGATTTCTGTCGACATCATCGACAGAACCGAGGACCCAGAAGTGACAGTGGTCAACAATAGCGGGTTATGAGCTAATAAAGACTTGAAACAGTGAGGGACAATGCACTGAAGCCACCCTTAAATGTCCCAACCTTAAAATTCTTTTTTTACACCAATGCATAACTTATGTCATTCAGTGCTTTTCTCTTTTATTACAAATCTTAACCTTCAAATCTCTCTCAATAAAGATTTCACAGTTGGTAGAGATACCTCACCTTGACTAACTTTATGCTTTATTTCAAATTTCTCTGTCACACAGTAAAACTATTAAAATTTACATTCCCCAAAATCTTTTAACTGAAGTCGTGCAACTTGAGTTGTCAATTTCCAGACTTTCATTCATATCTACATGTCACTGTCTCCTTCCAAAACCACATTTAGCCAGATCTGCAATAGGCACTTCATCATCTGTACATGCATGTAACCAATACATGTACATTTCATCGATTCATTACAATGTCTACTGTGTTCAAAGTACAAATTGCATCAATTTCTTTGCTGCATGCCGGATGAGCGCCACATCATTGATGTGCTAGTTTGATTTATTGTAAAATGTGTTTTAGAAAAAAAGTTTTTTTTTTTAAATTATTTTTTTTTAGCATTCTTGTTAGTTTACATTATTTCTAAAATTTATTTTGATCTCTTCAGGCTCATCTCCTTGGAGTGTTTGAAAATGTGAATGAGGTGGAGTTTCATGAGAAGGACTATGACCGCATCATGTCCTGTATCTCCAAAGAAGGAGAAATCATTCCTGTAAGTGCACTTTCTTTTGTCTCATACATTTCATGATAGCAAGAGCATTCATTTTGATTGGGTATTTTTACCTATTCTCATTGAACTGGATTTGAGTCTTTCTGCATTTTTCTTTTGTTATTGATATGTTGCAGAAATTAGCCTGATTATTTTTTGTCCAAGTCAAGGTTATTTTCGTTTATTTCAAAGACTTATCCTTATCCTTTATACTTTTTAGACCATTTTCTGATTTTTACTATGTAGACTACAATATACAACAGTGATATTGAAATTCTTAGTATTTGGTACTCATAATCTGCAGAGTTTTCGTTAGTCTGATTTTAAAGATACACCCTACACTGTGCCATTTTTATTCAAGCATTGTCACTGGTTTATTACTCTAGAGCCTCACCAGTTATAAATTTTCCTCTGCTTTGTTTTCATTTGTGCATCAAGCTTGAGAAGCCAGTGATTGCCAAGGGCAATGTAGAGACCTGGTTGGGAGAGCTGCTGGACAATCAGATGAGGTCTCTTCATGGTATCATCAGAGATGCTTCCAGGGTCATCAACGACTCAAGCTTTGAGCTACTCTCCTTCCTCAATAACTACATTGCTCAGGTATGCAGTGTAGATATTTCCTCAGAGCCTACTATCATAGAGTATTCATTCTTAATGAAGTATCATCTAATGAATGTGGTATTTAAGCTTGGGAATTTGCAGGAAAATAATAACAAAAACTAAACATGAATTTAAGTCTCTGTGAAGGGACATCACATTTTGTGCCATTTCATAAAGATCACTCAACGCATCCACAATATCTCTAATTGTTTTACAGATATTACCCCAGAAATGAGATTTAAGTCTCTTGTCGATTGTACAATTATTTTCATGAACTGGTTACTTCCTTTGCAGAATATTTTGAGAATTACATGTCATTCCTTGTTCCACACATTCCCTTTCTGTTCCTCATCAATTCTTACTATAGGTAGTAAATTTAAGTTTCAATATAGAGTAGTAGAGTCTATAACTATTTGGCCATGGTAATGAATCACAGATTATAATTAACTCCTGAACATATGTTTTGGGTATTCCAGTGCTAGTGTAGGATATTTTCTTTTCAGGTCCTCACAATATATTTGTTCCTGCACTAATATGTCCTCTCATTGAAATATTTCACACCAATGTCCTCCCCAGGTTGGTCTACTGGGCATCCAGATGCTGTGGACCAGGGATGCAGAAGATGCCCTCAGCATGGCCAGAGCTGACAGGAAGATCATGCCTGCCACCAATGTCCGCTTCCTGGAGCTACTCAACTGCCTCATTGAACAAACTACCCATGATCTCACCAAGGTGGAGAGGATCAAGTATGAGACACTTGTTACCATCCATGTCCATCAGAGGGATATCTTCAATGACTTGGTAAAAATTTCATTTGTTGAATTAATGGTTGGTCCTATAGATCGTTGATGTGTGGGCTTGGATCGTGGCCTAAAACATGAATACCTTTTGACAAGGTAATTTGTTTACACTGTCTTGTGATTTTCAGCCAGTGGTGCTAAAATATTTTGATAAGTGTTTGAAGCTCTGTTGTGCTTTATGATTATAATATTTTCTTGCAATTGTTTAATGGCTATAAAGAATATGTCAATGGTTTGATTCTGTTTTGAACAGGTGGCTATGCACATCCGCAATGTGAATGACTTTGAATGGTTGAAGCAGGCTCGATTCTACTTCAAAGAGGATACAGACCAGTGCATCGTATCTATCACAGATGTTGACTTCATCTATCAGAATGAGTTCTTAGGTTGTACAGACAGGCTTGTCATCACTCCTCTCACTGATAGGTATGCCATTTTCTTTAATGTAATTAAATTAGTATTTACTGTGATGGTAAAAGAGAATATTTTGATTATTTGGTATTTAGACATGTCCTCATGGATCAGTGAGAAAGCTATAATATGATCAATAACATAAAGCAAGTTGAAATTTAAAGTGCATGTATATACAGTAAAAACTGCTTTGAAACAATGACAATGTATTGTTTTGCATAAACCGTAAGGAAATATCAGTGCTGGAATTTGAATGTTGAAAATGTTCCTCACATCATTAAAGTAAAATTTGGATGGATTATGGGCACAGTGAACAAAAAAGACAATTTTAGGGGTTGTATCCTATATGTAGTATGCTGTCATGTGACACTTACCCGGAGGAATATATCTTGGCATTGTCTGTGTTTAGAAGACCTACATGCGTTTTCAAAAATGTAGGAATGTGAGTCTTGACATGAAGTGAAGAATGAATCTACATTACATTAATTTCAGACTGCAAAATTACAGAATGTACATGACAAACAATTGTTTATTAAGTTGCCATCTTCTTTAGATTACCCCAGCGATAAATGTGTAATGCTGCAAAGGGGGTTTACTATTATTGCTTCTACTCTTATCCAGTTTTGGGCTGGTGATATCATCAGTGAATACACATATGCATAGAGCTGACACACATACTGCACCTTCATATACTGTATAATGTTGAAATATATACTCGATGCACTCATTCGTCTACCTTTCCTACAGGTGTTACATCACACTTGCCCAAGCCTTGGGTATGAGCATGGGTGGAGCACCAGCTGGCCCTGCAGGGACAGGCAAGACAGAGACCACCAAGGACATGGGCAAAGCTCTGGGCAAATATGTAGTGGTTTTCAACTGCTCTGATCAGATGGACTACAGAGGTCTAGGAAGAATCTACAAAGGTGGGTTGACACATTTGCAACCTGAATGGATTCTCCATCAGCATTATGCTTCTGGGTCATAAGCCCTTTAGCATTTTTCTTGACATCATAATGCTATGGAACATAAATTTAAGAAAATTGCATGCACACAAGTTTGTAGTTTGTAAGTTTTAGTCTGCTCAAACTGGAGATTACTTCTGATCTTATTTACTTGGTCTTCAAATTGAAATGCACTTTTGTCTATATTTTCATACAATTGAAATTTAAACTAATTTTTGCCTGATATTGTTTGGTTGTAATCTGTTTTACTCATCAAATAATGGGATTTGGTGCCAGGATGTGATATTATAACTGTATTTCAAACAATCAAGTACATGTATCTCAGTATGTTCCAGTGCTTATGTTATCATTTATCATACAAGTTTTGATTTTTTTTGTGCAGGTCTTGCTCAGTCTGGCAGCTGGGGATGCTTTGATGAATTCAATCGTATTGAGCTTCCTGTGCTCTCCGTGGCTGCTCAACAAATTGCCATTGTTCTCACTGCCAAGAAAGAGAGAAAGAAGGAGTTTGTCTTCATGGATGGAGATGTCGTAGACCTGAACCCTGAGTTTGGTCTTTTCCTTACCATGGTAATTAGCCATCATGATTGCAAAAAATCAAGGAAAGAATGATTTCAAGAGTTTAGTGCACCTATTTAAATGTGCCAACAAAACAATGCCATAATCCAAACATAATGGCCCGAATTCACAAAGGAGGTTTGGTTTAAACCATGGTTTAAACCCCCTCCTGGGGTTTTTAAGCGTACGTGCGCACGGAATCTGATCCAATCATATATTTTCTTTAAGCGCGCGCATGGGCAATGTGCGCTTATTTACGCTTATTTTAGTACGCTTACGGAGGTTTAAACCTTACCCATGGTTTAAACCTCCTTTGTGAATTTGGGCCAATGGTTTTTTTTTTCCTTTGGCAAGACAATAGGGTATCAAAATTGCCTTTGAGTTGATTTCTTGAAAGTCTTTGTGGACATTTATTGCCTTATCCTTTTCTTCATGTCAGAATAGTAGTGGTGCATGGGAGTGAAGTTGGGATTAATATACCCTTGTTTTTCATATTCTCTTTGTCTACTTTGAGCATTTAGCCTCATCATTCTACCTTTTTAAATGAAAAAAATGTCACCTTATCAAATTAATCAAAAGACATGAAATGCACCATCATTATGCCTGTCAGATTATGTTCTGATAATGCTTTATTTGCCATGAAGTTTATGCCCTGTAAACGAAGGCCTTAATTCTTAAATCCTGTATAATGGACGTAACAACCTTGAATTATAAAGTCAACAGCAAACTTTGTGACGATAATTATGATACATATTTCATACCTCCAATCACAGCAGATAGTTCTATTATACTCTCTATTCTTAGAACCCTGGATATGCTGGGCGTCAGGAGCTACCCGAGAACCTGAAGATCCAGTTTAGGTCCGTGGCCATGATGGTACCTGACCGACAGATCATCATGAGGGTTAAACTGGCCAGCTGTGGTTTTCAAGAGAATGTCATTCTGGCTCAGAAATTCTACACACTCTACAAGCTGTGTGAAGAACAACTCACCAAACAGGTATGTGACATCACATTTTCTCTTAGACCTTGTTAAGTTATACACTCACGTATCATTGTATCCAAAAAGTGCATGGGTTTTGATTCTTTCATTAATGTCGTCAATTTTTTCTTTTTAAATTTTTTTTTGGTACTATTGTGCCTGATATCCTTCATATGTGGGTTTCAGAGCATTTACCTTAGAGAAAGCTCATGATTGCCATTATTTTGCTTTTGACAGGTTCACTATGACTTTGGTCTGCGTAACATTCTGTCTGTTCTGCGTACCTTGGGAGCCAACAAGAGAGCTAGACCAGAAGACAGTGAGTCGACCATCGTCATGAGGGTTCTTAGAGACATGAATCTATCCAAACTGGTCAGTCAGAATTCCTCTGCCCTTCTTAAATCATATATTCACCTATATTCCTGATATCTGTAATTCTATGAACCTACCTTGTATTTATTTCATAAAAATCACACAAGTTAATATATACATCGAAAAGTGTGAGGATGAAGATGAAGCTAGTCTAAGAATTGTTTGTGTATCAATGCAATACCAGTAATGAAGTAATCACAATGAATGAAAAGAAGAAGCCAGAAAATAATTACCTAAGAAACTATTTACATATCAACCCAGTATAGAAGGGGCTGTTTGAGGACTTGGCATGTTCATAAAGATATTTACAGGTCAATTTATTTGACATGTTGCTGACAGCATTTAGATATTAAGAAGTAATTTGTTCAAATAGCTTGATATCTTGAGTATCATCAATACCCACATTAACTTAGATTCTTACTGCAAATGCATCAATTGGTTTAGTTTTTGGGGAGTCTTCGGAACAACTTTAATTTAAGCTGACATGGTTTTATGCAAATACCCAGAATACAGTTATGCTAATTACTTCTTGTGACCTTGTAACATATGATGTGTGTATTTTTTTCTATTAGGTGGATGAAGACGAGCCTCTGTTCTTGAGTTTGATCAGTGATCTGTTCCCTGGTATCCAGCTAGACAGTGCCACCTATGAGGAGCTGCAAGCATCTATAGCAGTGCAAGTTGATGTGCTGAGCCTGGTCAACCACCCTGCATGGAACTTGAAGGTTGTACAGGTAAGGATAAATTTCTAACTAAGCTTAACTGAATGGTTCATGTAAAAATACACTGAAATTCATATATGGCATTATGACTTCCTGACCAAAATATCCTCATTAGATTGTGTATTTTATGTGATTGTGACTGACCTCCTAATATGAGTTGTCTGTCTATGCAATGAGCAGTGAGGATGACACACACTGCAAGGATTAGAAAGACATTTTTGTAAGGTTGATATTGTTTAACAATTCCATATGAGCCTAGATAAAATCTGCTTTATCATAGGCGATTCTTTTGGTTCAGGCAGGATCTGTAACACTTTTTCCATCTCGTCTGATGAAGCAGTACCAGCTTATTGTGTAACAACAACTTTCATTGCAGCTCTTTGAGACCCAGAGAGTACGGCACGGAATGATGACCCTGGGCCCCAGCGGTGCAGGCAAGACCTGCTGTATCAACTTGCTCATGAAAGCCATGGGAGACTGTGGGGCACCTCATAAGGAAATGAGAATGAACCCCAAAGCCATCACAGCCCCTCAGATGTTTGGAAGGTTGGATGTGGCCACAAATGACTGGACAGATGGTATCTTCTCCACCCTCTGGAGGAAGACACTGAAGGCAAAGAAAGGTTAGTTAGGATAAATGACATGACTTTGAAAGGGGATGTGCATGGAGATTGGCCCCGTCTTATAAAGAGTTGCGATTGGTTTGAATTGATTGTAACTTAAAATTAATTCCAACTGTGTACTTAAGAGATAGGAGTTGGGATTTTTTTTGTTTTAAATAACATTTTATTTCTTCCTCATATATAACATATGGAAATAATATATTACATGAAATCATTTATAAACATTTTTACTGATTATAAAAGAATATAAATTATACCAATCAGAAAAAGTAAACTTAGAATCAAATCTATACACATTTCTTTAACAATTTATAATCAAAATGGGAATAATAATATAGAACAGAATCTTGATACAGGAAACTCTATGAATTGCATTATAAAACACAAACAAACACCCATATATATAGATAGATCTCAAATTAAACATGATTTTTTTTTCCATTTACAATATCATTTAATCAAAATGATTTTTGAGGAAGTTATGAGAAAAAAAAAAAAAAAAATAAAAAATCACACACTCACACACGCTTCACAAACCAACTCCCCCCCCCCCCGAAAACTACACATAAGAAAAAAAAAGAAAAAGAAAAAGAAGGAGAAAAGAAAAGAAAGAAAAGAAAAAAAAAACAAAGACAAAACAAAACAAAACAAAACAAAAAACAAACAAACAATAAAAAAAAAACAACAACACCACCAAAAAAAATAAATCAATAAAAAAAAAATTTTAATTAAATGATACGGACCTCAACTAGGGAAGGACTGCTAGGGTAGAGGGCTGTGAGGTTGATTCTTCGAAGTGTTCCCATTTTTTAAAGTGAATTGACAAAGTTCCCTTTTCCATTGCAAGCCTTTTCTCTTCTTTTCTATTTTCAAGTAATTTATCTTTAATTTCATTTACATTTCGAAGTACCCCCCTTTTCTCTACCATGAAAGATCATAAATTTAATCAAAATTATAATGTGGTGCAATAATTGCTCTGTTTCCATATTAGTCCCATTTATTCCAATATGAATTTCTTTCCAAGATAATTTCTTTAAAATCGGTAAATTAAATTTATCCGCACATTTTTCCCACAATCTTTTAATTATATTACATTCAAAAAATACATGTTGATAGGTTTCTTCCAAAATATTGCAATATGAACACAAACCATTTACACGAAGTTTGAATCTATGTAAGTGATGGTTTGTATAGACTATTCTATGCAATAATTTATACTGAAACTCTCTCAGTTTACTATCTAATGTACACAACCTTGGCTGAACAAAAATCTTTTCCACTTCCTTAATTGTGATATTATAAAGTTCCATTAAGTTATAACATGCTGAGCTAATTTCTACATTCTTCTTTATTTGACTTCTATACACAATCTTTGCACTTATTTCTTCAAATTTATAAACATTCTTTGCAAATACTATTTCTAAACTGAGACCGCAGTGGATAGACTTCCTTGCAGGCTGAACGTTCTTTTTCCATTCATGAGGAATTATTGAATATATTTTTTCAATTTTTGTAATTTCTTCTTTACTTAAACCCATAGAAAAAAAATATGCATCTTTTTTAATAACCCTTGTTCATCACAAATATGGTGAAGTCGATATATATTTTTCAAAAACAAATTTTCATCAAATAAAGTGTGGCCTTCCAGCCGAATAGACTTATTATCATACAAGATTTCATTTCCCTTATATCTCTCTTCTACTTTGACGTAATTTTTCATGTCCGTCCATGTTTCCAGTAAACTTCGATAAAAGGTAGGTAACTTGATATCCACAGTGTTGTCCCAATAATTACAATAAAAAATTAAATTACCTCCCATTGGTCTCATCAAAAATTTGAAGTAATTTTTCCAATTGATACCTTGTATTCCTGTAAGAAGCCTTTTTATCCACATTATTCTCTGTGCTTTTACAAACAATCTAAAATTCATCATTCTGAGCCCACCTTGCGGATAGTCTAAAATTATTATGCTCTTTTTTATTTTGCTTCTACCTCTCCACAAAAAATCAAAACATATTTCTTCAATCTCGCTATATACCCACTCTGGAACTGGCATCAATGATGATAAATATATCAATTTGGAATAGCCCTATACTTTCATTTATTGAATTTTTCCCATTAACGTTAAATCACGTTGCTTCCACCAAGTAAACAATTTTTTAATCTTGCTCAATATTTCTTTGTAGTTCATTTTTTCCTTGATATCTTCGTGTATCGAAAAATAAATTCCTAATATTTTAACAATATCGACCTGCTTTCCAAAAGGGAATGTATGAGTGGATAACTGTGGACCTAAAGGTAATATAAATGTCTTGTCATTGTTTAACTTTAATCCTGATATTTTATAAAATGCTTCAAAAATGTGTTCAATTTCCTTAAATGAGTGCGAGTCTTTAATAAAAAGCGTTATATCATCTGCGTACAAAACTTGTTTTATTTCTGTATTTCCAAAACTGATTCCTTTTACCTGATGATTATTTCTAATCATATGAGCTAAAATTTCAATACACAAAACAAATAAATATGGAGAAAGGGGATCTCCCTGCCTTACTCCTCTTTCAACCTTGAAGTAAACTGTTGATGTGCATCCATTTATAACACAACTTACCATATTAGTATAAAAAATATTAACCCATTTACAAAATCTTGGTCCAAAATTAAATGATTTTAATACCTTATGTAAAAATAAATGTGACACAGAGTCGAATGCTTTTTCGAAATCAATGGCTATCAAAAAAGCTCGTTCTCTATAAAAAGAAGTATGAAAGATCATATCATCTATTATTCGTATTGCTTCTCCAATGTTTCTTTCTTTAACATAGCCCAGCTGATCGAAACCTACAATTTCCGGTAAAACTTCTTGTATTCTCTTTGAAAGTACCTTAGATAAAATTTTATAATCTATGTTTAATAACGAAATCAGTCGGTAATTTTTAATAAGTTCTGGATCTTTGCCGTCTTTATGTATCAAGGTAATAACTGCTTGCCTTTGAGAGGCTGATAATTCTCCCAGTTGCAGAGCCTCATTAAAAGATGCAAGGACTAGATCTCCAATTACTGGCCAAAATTTCTGATAAAATTCTACACTTAAACCATTATTTCCTGGAGATTTGTTAAGTTTCATACCTTTTAATATTTCTACACATTCTCTTTCAACGATTGTTCTTTCACATAAATTTCGTGATGTATCATTTAACTTTGGTAGGTTATTAGAAAAGAAATCTAAAGTGTCATCTTCTAAAGAATCTATTTCGCTATATAGTTGCCTGTAGAATGATTTTATTCCTTCAATAATTTCCTTTTCGTTAGTAGTGATATTTCCATTTATATTTAATTTCTGTATTATACTGTTTTTCCTATTTGACTGTATTAACTGTTTGAAGAATGCTGTATTCTTTTCTCCACATTCATACCATGAGGACCTTGACCGTACTTTCAAACCTTCATTAAAGTAATCGTAAAGCAAGCTTAGTTGTTGTTTCTTAGTTCTTAAATTTTCAAAAATATCTTTGTGATGTCCATTATCAATCGACAATAGATCCTCTTCTAAGTCCTTTATCTCTTCCTCCAGTTTTTCGATTTTTTTTTACTTTTCTTTCCTCCGCCCTTTCCCTTGATATTTTAATTGTAAACTTCCTTATTTCCATTTTCATAAAATCCCATAATACTCTTTTATCTTTAATTTCAACAGACAATTTCTTTTTTAAACTCTTTATTTCTTCTCTCATCTTCTTAACGTATTCATTATCGCTTAAAAGACTATTATTAAACTTCCAATAAGATCTTTTATTTTTAGTTTTTGACGATGATCTTTTATGGAAAACTAGATTAACCGCTGAATGGTCTGGGGCTAAGGAGGGAACAATATCACATTTGGATGTTATCTATTCTAAGTTCTCCGATATGATCCAATAATCTAAGCGGCTTTGCATAAATGGATTTTGCTGTTTATACGTATATTGTTTTTTATCTTTATTTTTGTTTCTCCATATATCAATTAATATAAAAGTATCCATGAACTCTTCTAATTTTTTACTAAATTTTGTTTCCCTTTTTGATACTTGTCCAAAATAATCTAAATTCGTGTCTCTAATAACATTGAAGTCACCGCCAAGTGCTACTGGATTTCCTTCTAAATTATTCCTATATAACAATTGACTTAGATCACTTAAAAATTGTATTTGGTCTCCTTCGTTATTTCCCGTGGGAAAATAAACATTCCCAAGTAGCAACTTCTGTCCTTGTATATTACATTTAATTAAGACATATCTACCATTTCTGTCTATCCAAGTATCACCAATTTCAATGTCTAACTTACTGTCTATTAACACAAGAACTCCTCTTCCATGGTTAGTACCATGACTGAAAATGCATTTCCCACCCCACTCTAATTGCCATTTTGCCTCAATATCTGGCAAACTATATGTTTCTTGTAAGCATACTATGTCAACGGATTTCGTCTTGCACCAATTAAAAATTCTTTCTCGTTTGGTTTTATCTCTTATGCCTTTTACATTAAGTGTGAGAAACTGACATGAAAATACATTTAATACGTCATCCATCATCATATGAAATAAGGTACTCCAATCTTTGACTTCTTATGATAAAGTACACCTCACAGCCCTTCAACCGAAGGAAAAGGAAATAGGAATCAAGAAAATAAAGCGACATATCTAAATCCACCCATCCTAGAGAGAGAGAGAGAGAGAAAAAAAAAAAAAAAAAAAATCAAGTTGTGATCGATTCAAATCAATCGCAACTCTTTATAAGACGTGGCCCTGGAATGATGGTCACAGAAAAGAAAAATTTATACATACAGGGCTCTTGTTATTTTTTTCTAGAAGGAGGTAATTTGTATTTTATAGGAGGTACCATCTTTGCAAGGAGAGAAGCGACCGAGGGGGGAGGGTAAGGTAGGGAGCTTTTGCATTTTTTCACTTGAAATCATGCAATCTGGTGCATAACTAAGAAGAAAATATTTGAATTAATCTTTTCTACCTTTTCATTAACATACGTGTATATTAAACATACGTGTATATTAAACGTATATTAAAAATAAACAATCAATCACAATTTGATTATTGAATCAAACAGCCCCAAAACACCCTCTTTTTTTCTAGAGCTTTTATATTGTGCACAAAAAAAAGAGCTCTCATAATTTTTTTTTTTTTTTTGGGGGGGGGGTTGACAAGAGCTACTTTTTTCTTGCATGATTTTATGTGAAACAGTCATAATTTTGGCCCTATGGACATCTCAGTCATTTTATTCACAGTAAACACTAAACACCACTCTCATACCACCCTTCACTGTTCACTTCCCATTAATTACTAGAATAGTAGATTATTAGTTTTATCAATTTGTTCAACAATTACTTTGTAATTTTCAATAAATGGATACCCTTTTGGAGGGTACATTTCTTATCTTTTTAGATGGTATCTGAAATTAGATTTCAGGCCCGAGCCATTAAGTTTTTCTTTTAAGGGTTGAACCGTTTTTCAAACACAGGCAGTTTAGCTCAAATGTTTTGGGTTATTGTAAAGCATGAAATGGCATGAAATGACATGACAGAACATGGAATTAAAAGCTTAAGTACTGTATGATATTTGTATTTGGAATCTCAAGTATATCTAGATCTTCCTATTTGGAAAATACTTGATAAGGCTAGATTTTGAATTATTTTCTTGGACTTTAATAAGGTTAAGAAGCTTGCATTTATTAGGTTCCCCACATAATTTCATTTAATTTTGTATATGAAATTATTGAATGCATGTCCATACTATGAGAAGTTACTTCAGGCACTGTAATATGAAATTATCAAAAATATATCATTTGACCATGTTATGTTCAGTCAAGAAAATAATTTCTTCATTTAAGTGACTGTATTTCATGCATATATTTTCATCTTTGTGGAAATAAATGCATCCGCCTCTGAAAAAAAAATGTTGTGTATGAAGAACTGGAGCAAAATCAGAAGTAAACTGCTTCCCCTGACTTGTCTAACGATAGCCACCATGTTCGACTGGCTTTTCTTATCTTACGAACAATGGCCTTCTCCTTTTTACCAGTAACAGTTACAGTGGCCTTGTACTCGAGCTGGATTTACTGATCTCTGGATAATTTTCACAAAATTTCCAATTGTTAAGTACTTTGTTTGGTCATTGGACTTCACACGAGCTAGAGACACTTGCATGGCGGTTCTCTGGCGCTGTAAAGTCAAACACCCTCTGGTTTCAAGCTGTCTTCCTTACACATGGCGGAAATACTCAATTTCAAATTTCCCCTGCAAATATTTTTGGCATTGTCGAAATTTATATCCCTTAAGATATGCTTTAAAAAAAAATCTAATCAATATTGACAATGTCGCACTGACCACTGGTATTGTTAATGATTTGATGGACCAGTGTGTGGTTAATAATTAATAGTATCTTTATTGGTGGTGAGTGCATATATTTGATTGACTGAAGTCATCTGCGGCAAAACGGAGAGATGAGAGGTTAAAGTTTACCAATCACCTGAAAAAATGATTTGTGTACAGCTAGAAATTATAACAACAGTTAATGAGTATGAAGGAAATAAATGAAATCATGAAAATGCTCGCGCGGAACCGAACTCAAGAGTGTGGTTCCGCGCGAGCCTTTACCTTGGCGAGCGCGTACAGGTGCGTCGAGTAGTCTACTCACGAGTCGCTTTTAGGCTTACAGAGAGTGTAATTAAAATTGCAATATCTCTTTATAGAATTAATATTTGAAGCCCATATTTTGAATATAGTATAACGACATGCAACCTCTAACATACAGAGCAAAATTATTTTTGGTGATTGGTACCCTGTAATGTTTCTTCCTTCTTTTTCTAATATTTCAGATAACATCCTGAAGGTGTCATTCTTGTATTTTACCAATTCATGTTTATCTCTTAAATCACTAAAAACCAAACTATTGTCCTCTTCTAGGTGAACATATCTGGATCGTACTTGATGGACCAGTGGATGCCATTTGGATTGAGAACCTGAACAGTGTATTGGATGACAACAAAACATTGACACTGGCCAATGGAGACAGGATCCCCATGTCACCAAACTGCAAGGTAGTGTTTGAGGTGCACAACATTGACAATGCTTCTCCAGCCACTGTATCAAGGAATGGAATGGTGTACATGAGTAGTTCTGCCCTGGACTGGAGACCAATTCTACAGGCAAGTCCATACCATGTATATATTACTTATGATGCTTGTATTACACCTACTGCTACTGCTGCTGCTGCTGCTGCTGCTGCTGCTGCTGCTGCTGCTAGTACAGATATATAAATTAACTATCATAATGCTTTGAGAATCCTAATCAAATGATTGGCATGAGATAAGGTGTATTGAAAAATAAAACAATGATTTCTTTTGCAGTTTACCTCAATTCTTTTGTAGGGTACTGTAGTTAATTTACAGAGTGTCAGGAACTACAGCAGTGGTTGTGTTATAGAGAGAAGATTAAACAATTCATACAAAATCATTTGAAATTGACTAAATGTTATTGATTGAGCTTGCCTGTATTTTCATATCTACTCTGGATAACTCATGTTAAAGTTAAGAAGAAAAAAAAATAATGGTTGGACTAATAAAACGCTTTTCCCTAACAATACACAGCACATAGCACTATTATTACACCCGCTTTAGCTTTAGATATCTACGCCTTGCTAAGGCACTCAAGCATTCAAGGAATTCTTTCTACTGGGTACCCATTTATTTCACCTGGGTGATGAGTGGCACATGTAGATTAATGACTTGCCAATATATGTTATTGCTGTAGTAGGAACTCGAACCCATTCCATTTGATCCATAGTCCGATGACCTATCTTTCAAAACCTCAGAGCTGGTTGAACAAGCGTCAAGCAGGAGAGGCATCCATCTTGCAAGACCTGTTCCACAAATGCTTTGATGATATCTACAGATACGTGGTGCTCAGTCTCTTGCCCAAGATGGAGACTCTGGAGTGTAACTACATCAAACAGGTTAGACACAATGCAGAATTTGGTTCCTTCTGATCTTTCATCACACCTATATGCCTTTGATGAAATGAACATGTTTCTAGAAATGAATGATGTAATAATAACTGTATTGTGTCTCTCAGAAGTTTGTGCTGTCTTGATTGATTGAATTCTTCATAAGCAGCTTTGAATTCTGTAAGCAGTGAGGTCATGTTATCGAAATTCTTTCTGAGGGACTTGGTTTAGACAATGCCTTATTCTGGAGCTTTGCTAGGGGATGGACCTGTTTTACAATCGAGACCTTACCTTCCCTTAGACAACCGCTCTAACTAACAAGATACATTGTATATTTTCCGTAATATTTTTTTCAAAAAAAGAAGTTATAGGACTATTTCATGCACTGAGCTTCATAATGATGTCATTGCCTATGTTGATATCTAGTGCAGATAATTCATATTGCAGTAAACAAATACTCATACCGTTTCATGTAGGCTGTTGACCTGTTAGAAGGACTGATCCCTGAGAAGGATGAGCATGACCACTCCACTATGCCTGCAGCCCACCTGGAGAAGCTCTTCATATTTGCCATCATGTGGAGCCTTGGAGCACTGCTGGAGCTGGAAGACAGAGCCAAGATGGAGGAATTCATGAAGAGTCATGAAAGCAAACTCCATCTGCCTCCAATCTCTGAAGGAAGTGGACACACCATCTTCGAGTATGTGGTGACTAAAGATGGTGAGTTTCTTTGTTAGTGTAAAGGTGCCCTTTTCACAGTTGTCCATTTCTTTCTTGAAATGTTCTTAAGCTTTGCTCTACACTGTTTTTTTTTTGTCTTCCAGATGCTTCCACTAGGCCTGTAGAAACCTTTTGTTTAAAAAAATAAATAAATAACCTGATTAAAGTTGAATATTCAAACAGAGAATTCTCTACATAAATATGTAAAATCATTTTGACTGCTCATAATTATCAATCATCAGAAGTGTAAATTAAGTGTAAGAGACCTGGGTGACATTTCTAACCCAGTCTTTTGTTGAACTTCAAAAGTTGTAACCTTATAGAACATGTAGATGTTTACTAAATTCTTTTATGTAATATGTGGTGTGTGTGTGCTTGTCAATTAGGTAGCTTAAGGAAACATGAAGGCCCGTAGGTACGTAGGAAAGACGCATATGACAAAATTATTTAAAATCATGATTTCATTCTACGTGTATAGAGGCAGAACCAAAAATAATAGGATGTAGAATTAGTATTTTATTGTATGAACATTTTTAAGCAAAATAATATGAAGACTTTTATTCAGATAAGTCTGATTGTGATTTTGGATGCACAGACAAAACAAGCAATTTTGCTCTTTGTGTCTTTCCCGCGTCTTTACGTGCCACTGCATTTCGCTAAGCTAGTTAGGATCACATTTCCCAATGAAAGTGAACTCTATTTTACTTTGTTGGTCAAAAAAAAATGTAAAAGAAAATGTTTGCAAAGGCAGTGCTTAGTGCTCATTTGTTTAATCTTTACACCATGTTAGGTACTTGGGAGCACTGGTCTAACAGAGTCCAAGAATACTTGTACCCAGATGACTCTGTTCCTGAGTACTCCTCCATCCTCGTGCCCAATGTTGACAATGTCTGCACAAACTTCCTCATGGATACAATCTCCAAGCAACACAAGGTCAGAATATCACTATGAACATGACGGACAAAGAGAGTGGACAAAATAAACAACTCCTCATTCTACCTTTCACAATCGTTCTGGTAGACAAAAGAACATCCCTTCTCTGCTATTCTGTAAAATAAGTAGAACAGGTGAATATGCATGTGACACCTGTTCTGCATATTTTCACAGAATAGTAGTGAAGGGATGTTCTTTTGTCTGCCAGAACTATTGTGAAGGGTAGAATGAGGAGTTGTTTATTTTGTCTACTTCTTTGTCCATCATGTTCATAGTATATACTTCATCATGAGAGCAATAATTTCATATTGAACAAATGATAGCATACTGTAATAAAAGAGAAATGACTGCTGAGTCTATCTTGAGAGGTACCTGCAATAGTAATTTGTCAGAGTACAATGTTGAATGTAACAATATGATACAGATAACTTTTCTTGTATGATTTAAGATGTATCATCTGTCCTATATCAATAGTGTGCTATGGAAAACAAATTATTACATATTTCTGTTCTTGTATAAGCATAATATAAAGTATAAGGATATATTTTTGAGTTATTTTTATCATTATGAAACATACGCTTTCCACAAAAGGATGCAAAAATGTGATTAAAATACATGCACTACTTATCTATAATCTATATATGCCTTTCACCTCTTTTATAGGCTGTGCTTCTAATTGGAGAGCAAGGAACAGCGAAGACAGTCATGATCAAGGGCTATATGTCTAAGTACAATCCCGATGCACATGTGAGCAAGAGCTTTAACTTTTCCTCAGCCACGACACCAATGATGTTCCAGGTGACTATCATCCTTGCCTCTCTGATATCTTTTGCTTGTACTTTTGTAAACAGTGTCTCTTTCATATTTCATGCACTCACCCAAGCTCCTTTCCATGTTAAATGTAATGTATCCATATTTCTGTTAATTAATCTATCTATATACCACTCATCATCAATGTTTGTTGATGTAGTTTTACAGAACAAAGTTCTGGGCTAGCTTGGAAACCTGGGAAGACCTGGAAAATGATTTCCCTGTTATCCATTGAGGAAAAAGTAAGGGAATTTGAGAAAAATTACTCAAATTAGGTAATTTCATTGGCCCCCAGAAGAAAGGAAACGGTCTCTTGTATATTTTATTTTGTGTCCATACAGTGGCTTTTTATGAAGAACTGAGCTTCTATGATAAGATATGTAATATTTGAAATTACAGTTCAGATTGTTTAGTTTGCTTACAAATTCCTGTGTCCTAACTCTCAACTCACAGCGTACCATTGAAAGCTATGTGGACAAACGCATGGGGAGCACATATGGACCTCCAGCAGGGAGGAAGATGTCTGTCTTTGTTGATGACATCAACATGCCCATCATCAATGAATGGGGAGATCAGGTATACATGTCATTTCCTGTTCACAAGATTTCTCATCTTTTTAATTTAAAGTTTTGAATGGAAGAGTGCAACTGCACTCTTGACAACAAAGTGAATTTTTGTAGTACATGAGGATGTGCATCTTCCAAGGGTTATTTTATTTTTTCAAAGTGTACATGCACCTGTTCATTTCCAACATATATCATGTGCTGAGAGACAGGTGTTAACTCATATACTTTTATAAAGAGTTAACGTCCTAATAATAATTGTCATTTCTGAAGTGCTGTGGGCACGTCATGCTACGTGCATATGCTGTAGCCCTCATTTTTGTTCATTATGCATGCAATTTATTTGTTTATTTTCTATACTCACATGTTCATGAAAATGTATGTTAAAAAAGAATTTGATTGTATTGTATCAAATCAAATCAAAGCAAATCAAATCAATTGAATTTTTTCTTGAAGGTTACCAATGAGATTGTGAGACAGATGATGGAGATGCATGGGATGTACAGCTTGGAGAAACCTGGTGACTTCACCAACATCGTTGACGTCCAGTTCATTGGGGCCATGATCCAGCCTGGTGGAGGCCGTAATGACATCCCTCAGAGACTCAAGAGACAGTTCTGCATCTTCAACTGCACTCTTCCTTCAAATGCCTCCATTGACAAGATCTTTGGTATGGAAAGCAACTCATGTCGCAAAACACTCTTCAGCACGTGCATTTTTTATAACTCAGTCACAATACTCTATATTTGTAGATGTGCTTAACTCATAGCCCGCTATTGTCGACCACTGTCACTTCCGGGTTCTCGATTCTGTCGACGATCGTCAACAGAAATCACGTACAACAGATATAGCCTTTGAAATAATCCAGCAGCCATGGGTTTCATAATGCACAGGGCAAAGAGTTAAGACTTGAGGGATAGGAAATTGGCATTGAAAGACAGTCTTCTTTGAAAGTACTGTTTTATGTCAGTTGTATGCTGTTGATGAAAATATAATTTGGATACAGTAGATCTGCGCAAATTCAGTAAATCAGGCATAGCTTGTGAGATAAACATTTACTTTTCATTTTCATTCATCACTTACAACTTTAATTTTGTTTGGTTTGACATGTTTTAGAGGCTATTTCCTACAATTCTACTTAGAAAGCTATATTGTTTACCCAAATTGCATGTGATTAAGAATTTAAATGTTAAAGGGACAAGGAATATTTTATTTTTATGTTGGGAGGATTGTCCTCATCGATTTCATCTGTTCCTCCACAATTTTATTTCAATTTCCAGGGATAATTGGCTGTGGATACTTTTGCCCTACTAGATTTGATGATGCAGTCATCGAGCTGATCAAGGAGCTTGTACCTATCACTAGAATTCTCTGGCAACAAACCAAGGTATGCTGCCCTCTATCAGTAGCAAGGTTTATTGCATTGCATCATGGTTGTTCATTTTTCAGATGACAAAGAGAAGAGGGCAAAGCTATTGAATGTAGAGGCTACACCAGTTTTGAATGTGTGCTTTACTTAGTTGTGAAACCAGATACACAATCTGTTGGCTACAGAAAGCATTAATGCTACATGAACTTGAAAGCAATAGAAACTTTTTCCTCTTTTCTTTACAAATTTGTAGCTTTTCCAGTCATGCAAATTACATGTATATCATTTTTAGATGTATGTTGTATACGTGAGATCAACAGTTGGCTTCTAAGATATATGCATAGTCAAAAATAATTTTAAGCCAAGTACAAAGTCTTACCGATTGATATTTGAAACTCCCATAGTTCATGTTTTAGGGTCCAGAAATACAGGAGTTTATTCCCCAACTCACAATCGTTGCATTTTAATTTCAAATCCCCTCATCATGATATATACCGAGAGATTGTGTCTTTTGGATTACAGCCTATACATTTTCTTTGTAACGTACAGCAAATATGAAGTAATTTGATTTTTATATTTCTTTACGATATCAGATCAAGATGCTTCCTACTCCAGCTAAGTTCCACTATATCTTCAACCTTCGTGACTTGTCACGTATCTGGGAAGGTATGCTGCACATTGCCAGAGAGGAGTGCTCAGACGAGGCCACTGTGCTTGCTCTCTGGAAACATGAGTGTACCAGAGTCATCGCTGACAGGTTAGTGCTGACTATGTAATGTCAATAGGGAATCCACTGAAGGAGATACGGCATATCTTCTTACAGTTACAAATTAAGCACTGCATCCACACATTCATCCATGTGTTTTGGCCACTTACACAGTACATGCCATTGGTTACTCTAAAAGACCGGTTGAGCTTATACAATCCATATTTTCCAGCAAACTCAACAAATGGGTCTTCAGGATTTTCTTCAACTTTTCACCACTGATTTCAATGGAATAATATTTTGATTAACATTCAATTGGTATATGAAAAGAGAGAAAAAAATAAACAGCCTTCACCCTTTAGCATTCATCAATCCCTTCTTAGCAAGTTTAGAATTAAAGACAATGAAGAGATGAGGTGTCGCAGTCTAGTGGATATGTCACTAGACTCTGTATTTAATGGATCGGGGTTCAAGTCCCAGCTATAGCACTAATTATTTATTGTCCTTTGGTAAGACGTTAGTCTACATTTGCCACTCTCAACCCAGGTGTAATAAATGGGTACGTGGTAGGAAGTTTTTCCTTCAATGCTTTCAGCACCTTAGGGTGGTGTTGCTAAAGCCAGAGTAATGATCATAATAAGTAGGTGCCTTGAGCATCCCCTAGGATGGATATTTGCGCAGTATAATGAATCTGAGATTATTAAAATGATATACTCTTTGCTTTTTGAAATTCTAAATAACAGATCATTCTTGTCCAGCATTAATCTATAACTTCATTTGACCATTCTTCCATATTTTCCCCAGATTCACTACCCAGGCAGACAAGGACTGGTTTGAGAATGCCACTACTAGAGTGCTGTCGGAGCAGTTAGGCAAGAGCTATGCTGACCAACTAGCCAAAGAACCCTACTTTGTGGACTTCCTGAGAGACCCACCAGAACCAACGGGAGAAGAGGCAGATGACGCCAACCTTGATGCTCCAAAAATCAATGAACTTGTAAAGAAACAAATACTTTTGACTGATTTGCTTTCACCGGAATATATCTTGTTTTTTATCTTGCCTTTATCTCACGACTCACTTAATGTATCGTTAGGGTTATTTTCTGTGGGACAAAATCAAATGTATGAAATGTATTAAATGTGGTGGAATAATTCAAGATCTTTGATTATAATTTTAATGAAAACTTATGAATAAAGGGATGTTTTAATACATTACTCTGAAAAGATTTACAACATGATAGATTCGATTAGCTTGTCATAGACAGACATAGGCCTGCATTACTCTGAAAAGATTTACAACATGATAGATTCGATTAGCTTATCATAGACAGACATAGGCCTCCTCTTGATTAAGCTTACAATAAATATCTGATATATTATATATTAGAATAGTATTGTAGTTACAGAGACTAGGATTATGATTTGAAAGCAGTTTTCACTAGACAGTTTTGGTAGTTCACAAAACTGACAGTATCAAATATTATACACATATATTGAATGTCTTTGTGATGTCCCTTCACCCAATCATAAATACAGGTTCCTGACTTGGAGTTTCTTTCTGAGAAGCTTCAACAGTACATGTCCATGTACAATGATGCAATAAGGGGAGCTCACATGGACCTTGTCTTCTTCAAGGATGCTATGACTCATCTTATCAAGGCAAGTTATCTCCGCCCCCCCCCCCCCTTTATACATCATGGTGCAGTGGTTACATCACCAAACTGGATCAAATGGTCTGCAGTTCCAGCCCCAATCATGGCACTTGTGTCCCTTGGCAAGACATTGATTTACATGGATACGTGATAGGAAATAATTTCTGGAATGCCTTCATCACTTAGGGCAGCCTGGCTACAGCCTTTTTAGGCGTCTTTGAGCATCTGCTGGGATGGATATGTATATACTCATATAAATGTAGCCATTATTATTATTACTATTACTATGTTGAGTAGAAATTGTGACCATATCACAACATTTGTGCATTTGATCTTGATCTTTTATTAAAATAAGGAACATCTGAAGAGATAAAAGCAATTAAAAATTATGTTCAACCATTTTTAAGTTATTCGATTTTTAAAAGGGGATGAAAGAAAACAAACGTTAAACTACAATCAACCGATGACTAATAGATGTCTTAAACACAGGCAATACTCAAGCTACATGTACAATATCCTAAATGGTCAAATACAATGTTCATCCTTGATTTAGATCTCTCGCATCATACGGACTGACAGAGGCAGTGCCCTGCTTGTAGGGGTTGGAGGTTCCGGCAAGCAGAGTCTCACCAGACTGGCTACATTCATAGCAGGATACAAGATCTTCCAAATCACCCTCACTAGGCTAGTCTTTTCCACTTATCTATTGTTTTAATTAGTGTTAAATTGATTGACTTTTATTGTTGCTTCTCTAACATAGTTGGTGCTAAATGTACCCACTAACACTCCTAAAGTGTTTTCTTTTGCCCAGAATGGCATGATATTGGCAGTCATAGACCCACATTCACAAAGGAGGTTTAATCTAACCCATGGTCTACATCATTTACCGTGGACTAAAATGAGCCTAAACCTTTACCGTGGACTAAAATAAGCATAAATAAGCATCTATAAGTGTATAACTGCCCACAGATTGGACATGAGGACATGCGTGTACTACGCTTATGGAGGTTTAAATCGTGGGTTAAGATACGCCTCTTTCATGAATTCAAGATTGAATGATTGATTGAAATTCACATTTATTTCCCTGTGACAAAACGTACAGTATGTATGACAATAGAAATCTTTTTTTTTTTTTTTTTTTTTTACTCATTATTGCAGTTGCCATATAAATTTGATATGAATTGCAAGTTCAAATGGTTTAATTACAATGATTTTGTAATTGCCTGTTTACAATGTTGTTATTGTTAGAATATTCCTTTTGTATTTGTTACCTGATGTAATTTTTGCATGCATTTTTTACCCAGTTTAATTTCCTCTATTTTTTTCTCTCTCTTTTTTTTTTTTTTTTTGCTTTGTTGGATTTGATTCGTTGTTGATTTATCTCCTTGACAGCCAACATGATAACAAAGGTAATTATTCTTGTCACATTTTTCTTTTTAATGTTGTCTTTTAAAAACAAATAATATTTTGGTTCATTCCCGTACATGTAAATGCTTGAGAATTTGATTATTTTCAGTTATTGGAGGATTTATGAAATGCTTTTGTAATTTTTGCATCTCTAAAATGTCAGTAAATGCCTTTCTTTAGGCATACCGTATATACATGTACAAATTTTTTGAGGGATTTTCCTTTATAAACAATAAACTATGCAGTACCAAAAATGACACTAATGCATGAAACAGTAGATGATTGTTGTATCCTAGGTTTCCGATTGATAGTTTCTGTTATTTATTAACTCGTATTGTGGCAAGAGGTTTGCTTGTTTCAAAATTTTAGCAAAACACAAACAGCACTTACTTTTCATACACTGCACTTCTTTAACCTTGTCTTAATGTCACAAAATGCTGTATGCAGACATCAAAAATTTATTACCCTTGTAAAAGATATCAAACATTCCTAATTCCTAATAATGAATATTATTGTAAAATAGAAATGATTTTCCTTTTAGTCCTTTACTTTTCTGTTCCTCATTTGTTTAATGTTGCTTAATGTTATGTGAGAAGAAAAGATCCTGTACAAAATTTGCAGTTTGCCCTCAAAATTGTCTATGTTAGCATATAAATGTTATAGATATTCTTCGGTGGAGCAATATGTCAATGGAAATAGTGAGTTTGTTTGTCACATATGGGTCATTCCATGAGATTGGGGCGAAAAAAAAAAAACGATGTCTGTAAAGTTGGTGCAGTTCTTGTACTACATATAGAAGATGAAATCATCAGTTGCAAGATTTTTATGCAATAAATATATTTGGTAGTGCCTTGCCAGAATCATTCCTGTTTCAGTTGCTTCTATTCAAAATCTTTGCTTAATCTGCATTTCTTCATAAAATTTGGGACTGTGATATTGATTAACCATGAAGCTAAAGTACTTTCAAACATATAATTAGCTATGATTTTTATGCTAAACTCAATTTGAGAAAACATTATTATGGTTGATAGGAGACACAGTTTCTCACTTGTTCTGGTATGTCACAAAAAGTGCCCCAACCCCATGGAATGAATTGTAACACCTGCACAACAAAAGCTTATCACCAAACTTGATCCCAACTTTACTGAAAACCTTCATGACTATATATACAGGTCGTACAATGCCGGTAACTTGATGGATGACCTGAAGTACCTGTACCGTGTAGCTGGAGCAGAGGGCCATGGCATCACCTTCATATTCACCGACAATGAGATCAAGGATGAGGCTTTCCTAGAATACCTCAATAACGTCCTCTCATCTGGAGAGGTAAGATTTGACAAAATACCTCTATATGATACCTCTCTTTTATTTGGGGGACTAAAGGCTTATTCACATGTGCTGCAGCTAACCGCCTCCAAAGAACCGCAGCGGTTTTTGTGTATTACATGAATGGCAAGTGGGGATGCATGACGCAACAAACGTCCTACACGTATTCACTTATGAGTGTTAAAAGATACAGAAATGTGAAGTGCATTAAGCTTTAAAAAAACACCTATGGTTTTTTCGAGGTGGTTAACCACTTCAAATTTGAACAAGCCTCAATAGATTTGAAATTCATAAAGATGCATCTGTTTTGCTTGCATTATGGTCAATGCTTACAAAATACATGTTACATTTCTGAGCAATATACTGTATATACATGTACATATACACGTGATGTAGCTTCAAATTCTCACTTTCTACTACAGTTATGCTAGCACTAGGCCATCAATGTTCTCATTATGCTCACTGTGTTACTCTTGCACCCTTTTTTGTCTCCTCTCCTCTCCTTTTCTCAAATTCTCTCTGTCTCTCTCTCTCTCTTTCTCTCTCAATCTCTATCATCTTTATTTTAATTTCTATCTATTTGTACCATCATTCTTTGTGGATGTCATGTTTTACCCAGGTCTCCAACTTGTTTGCCAAAGATGAACTTGATGAGATCACACAGGAGCTGATCCCTGTCATGAAGAAAGAGTTTCCCCGACGGCCTCCTACAAATGACAACTTGTATGACTACTTCATTTCCAGAGCATGCAAAAACCTTCACATTGTTCTTTGCTTCTCTCCAGTAAGTATGGGATGGTCATCAAATCATTTGTATCCTCAGTCAGTTTTCAATTTTTATGTCATTTGTTAGGATGAAGCTAATGATATTTCATTTTCTTGTATTTCTATATTTTTGCTTTAAAAGATGCATTAAAACCTGTCTAAAAGCCCACCAAGGTTGGACAATTAATTTTTTTCTGTGGAAAATTGGTCTTTCTAGACAGGTTCTGCAACTCATGTTTTCTGCTAGACTGACGCAAGGGTGGCCACTTGAGACAGAAGTCCTTTGACATAGAGGTGGCTGCTTATACAAGTTTGACTATACTCCTAATTTCTCTTTCTTCCTCTCTCTCTCTCTCTCTCTCTCTCTCTCTGTCTGTCTGTCTCTTGCGACAGTCACAATTCCAAAGTGATTTCCCACCCCAGTTTCACTGTAATGCTCAATTTTTTTTTCCACTTTCAATGCTCGCTTATCGCCAATGCCCCATAAATGCCGGGATATGGCTTCTTTGCCAAAATTTTGTGCCACTTCCGAGACTCATATACTTCCAGTGTGCACGCAGTGCAGCGCCATGCAGACAACCATGGATAAGGACGGATTTCAGTGTATGTTTAGTTTCCTCAAACTCGTGACAGCAGACACAAAGAACAAGAAAAAGATCCTTGAAAGCATATCGACTACCTGGATATTACAATAGAATGCCCTTCTTGAAACTTCAGGAAAATGATGGTTCTCTACTTGAAAGGTTTCTTATCAGAAAGAGAGATTCCTTGCAACGGGAAACACAAGCTTGAACTTCTTTTGTCATGTGACCAGACTTGGCAGAATCGCAGTATTGCTCCATATTCCACAATTTATTTAAAATTTAGAAAATTGCTTACCCTTTCTATTAAATAAAGCCAAGTGGAAAGGTAGCAACATCCACAGCTAGCTGATCCACCCGAAACAGCTTGCATAATGTGCAAAATTGCATGCTATTCAGTGTTCCAGCAGCCTATATAGAGGTTGGCCACCAAGCTATCCCAAAGTGCATTTTAAACAGGGCATGATACCAACATCCAAGTATTTTTTGCTTATTGGTAATAGCAAGAATTCACTTTCTTCTGCACATCAACACTCATTTTCCTCTTCAAAACCTCAGGTTGGAGAGAAATTCCGCAACCGCTCCCTGAAGTTCCCTGGACTTATCTCCGGCTGCACAATGGACTGGTTTACTCGCTGGCCAAAGGATGCCCTCATTGCAGTATCCAACCACTTTCTCTCTCAGTTTGAGATCATTTGTCCACAAGAGACCAAGCTTCAAGTGGTACAGACCATGGGAGAGGTGCATGATGGAGTGGCCACTACCTGCTTGGAGTACTTTGAAAGGTGAACTAGGCATTACAAAGATGGTTTAATTATAGTTGAATGAATTTTTGATATCTTGTGTGAATAATTTGTACCATGTACTAATTACGAACTGCTTATTGTAGGCTTCTTAATCTGGTTAACACAATATTTCAAGAACAGTTTGAGTCATGAACTTAACTGAATTTAGGCGGAGGCATATCGGAGACGCAGTTGCATTCATCTTGTTTCTTCCTCTTTGTTTTGATCAGGTATCGTCGTCAAACCCATGTGACTCCAAAGTCCTACTTGTCCTTCCTGGATGGCTACAAGACCATCTACCTGGAGAAATATGCCGATATCTCTGAGTTAGCTCAGCGTATGAACACTGGTCTCGACAAACTGATTGAGGCTAGTGAGTCTGTAGCAGAGCTATCCGTCCAGCTGGTTGTCAAGGAGAAAGAACTGGAAATAGCCTCCAAGAAGGCTGACAAGGTAATCAATATAGGCTATAAAATGGTCTCCACTTGATCTTGACCTGTTGGATACTACGCCTGAGGTAAACTGAGTTTATGGAAAATTCATGTTATACTAAATCAAACTGTAGCAAATAGATTTATATGTGTGCTAAAGAGTGCAGTGAACTTGTATTTTAATATCTGGTGGCAGTATATCTAGATTGTCATTTCCATACATAGTTTATATTCTGTATTATGGTATCAGATACTATGAAGTATTAATTATTGGCCAAGTATATGCGTATGAGTATTTATTCAATTCAAGTGTTCCCTTTTCACTTCATGTAAATCTACCTTATTTTTAAATATCGTGTTGTCAACTGAGGGACAGTAGACAAGAGCACTGTAAATGAAATCGGATGAAATTTTGTTATTTTAAAACAGAGACGAAAGAAAAGGAGAAAGCTCTACGGGACTGAAAGTCGTCATATTTTTCTTGTAACAAATCTCACGTTGTGCATTTCATGATTGCGTGATATCAAAAGATTTATTGATGGCCCTATTTTAATATTTCAGTACATTTTGTACATACATTTGCTATTTTTAAACATTGAATTTATATCCATTAGGTGTTAGCAGAAGTGACTGTCTCTGCTCAAGCAGCAGAGAAAGTGAAAGCCTCTGTTCAGGTAGTGAAGGACAAGGCCCAAGCCATTGTGAACGAGATTGAAGCCGACAAAGCCGTGGCGGAGGGCAAGCTAGAGGCCGCTAAACCTGCCCTGGAAGAAGCTGAGAACGCCCTCAACACCATCAAACCTGCCCACATCTCGACCGTGAGGAAGCTCGCCAAACCTCCTCATCTCATCATGCGCATCATGGACGCTGTGCTTCTGCTCTTTCAGAAGAGACTTGATCCCACGCTCCCTGACCCAGAACGACCTTGCCCTAAACCATCTTGGAGTGAATCTCTGAAGGTGTGTATTAATTCTCCATGTATTTGTTATTTTATGCTTTTTTTTTGTTTTAAGTATTTCTCTTCTTTCTCTTTTAGAAGAATCCTATAAAGTTTCATGGACTGCTGTGTTAGTCATACAAAACTGTGAGAAGACATGAACAAATACATGTATGTATTAGTAAGTATTATTATCTGTATCAGACATCTTAGTTGTGGTTTTACAAAATCGTATTCCCCTCGTCTTTGGTGCAACGTAAATATTTTTTATTTACACCTCTTTCATAAAAGCCTGTGGACTCTATGGCCGGTATTCTGATAGCAGGTTTAATTTAACCCCAGACTAAAGTTAACCCTAGGTTAACTAAACTACACTTAGACCTCACCTCCAGTCTAAGTGTAGTTTAACTCTATTTGGTATTCTGATAGCCAGGTTTAGTTAACCCTAGGTTAAATGCCCCGCCCAGGTTTAATTACCATGGAGAATCTACTGCACATGCTCAGTAGAGCTCATTTGCTCATGAATATTCACAACGCGTGCGATGGGTAGAAGATCCGCGACTTACAAGGCGTGGATTACATTGTGCAATAATTTATTGTTGGATATAGTGGCAATCCGAAAATTTATGTATCGATATGTAGGCTACGTTCTTTTTAACTGTTACATGCTCTTTTTATTTTGTTTTGTTTGTTTGTTTTTTCCTGCATAACTTTTATAATTCTTTATAAATGCTGTGATTAGGTTTGATTCAATGAAACACATAACCTATTTCCTAATGAAAAACAGGGGAAGTGGCGGAATTGTACATTTTGTAGGTGTTTCTAGAAATTAATTTCTTTCTAATTGATTAAGTATGCCTATTTTATTTATTTTTTCTTGGCTTTCAAACTAGGGCCGGGGGGGGGGGGGGGGGGGGGGGGGTGACAAGGGGTGACATACGCCGGCGCCGTTTATATCCTAGCTATTTGCCCTTTGCAGTATTTTTAAGTCCACACATCATGCACCGGGGACGGTTATTTCTTCGCCCCGGTACGCATTATCACTACGCGCTGTACGTGTGTAACGCTTGCTTAAAGCGCGCATCTGTTCAGCGCAAGCGCATTTTCGGTGGCTTATTTATTGTAGACTATTTAATTTGCATATACTAAATAACAACACAAGCTAACTAGCTAAGCCTAGGCTATAGATGACACTTTGACAGTCTACGAGTTTCAAATTTTTGCTAGCAAGATCTACACTGTATTTTTAGATCATCTGGAGAATATAGATCTAAGTCAACGGATAATGCCTCAAAAAATTGGTGAGTAGAAACCCGTTTATCACTTAATGATAAATTCGAGCTAAAAAAAGTTAGGTCTAACAAGTTAACGCTTACTTTGTTGGTCAACATGGTCAAATCTGTCAGCTGTTTTTATGCTAAATACTCAGCACAAAACATGGACGCATTTTTTTAACGCACAGGTTCGCACAGGTTATTTTCAAACCAACTAAAAAATGTGATCCATTAGCAGTTTGAAATGAATTTGGTATCACATGATAGGCAATTACATGTATATGCCCTTTTTGGGGGTGCTAAGCTAAAGAGAAGTTAGGTCTACTTGTAAATCTACTTAGTTTTAGGCTATGTTTAATCCCTTCATATTAAGACAAATTGAAAAGGAATAGATCATGTAGTGTACTCTAAGTCAAGACAACGTTAACTTAGTCTTAGAATGAGTTAGATCTATGTTTGATGTGACATCTCGGGAAATTCTCGAACTATAGCATAATAGTATAAACTTGTCCATCACTAACTAGATCTAGAACTAGTTAGTACCGTATCTATTGTTAAATCTAACTAATTTAACAAGTTAGACCTAACTAGTAACTTAGACATAGGACCCAACTTTTAACGTTAGATCTAACGTTAACTGTTACATGTGTAGATCTAAGATTGATTTTTAGGTCTAGTCTACTGGACAGGTCTACCGACACTCAGTCTTACTCTTAGTCTTAGACCTAACGTAAGTTAAAACATCACTGGGAAATCGATCAAACGTTAGATCTACGGTAACGTTTGAAGTAGAGACTAGGCTGATAGTTAACTGTTAGTACTAGATCTAGACTAGGTCTAACGTTAACAGTTAGATCTAACTTTATAGAATCTAGATAGAAATCTACTAAAAGAAACACACAAAAACTCTAATGTAAGTACGGTACGGTAACGTTACTCGCTACACACACACGCATAAAAAAAGCAAAATTAAAATTTGTTTAGAATAAACTACTGTAGATCTATTTATCTGTTTTTCAACATTTTGTTAATTGCCTCCTTTTTGAAGATCTGGACTCAAATGCAGGCAACTTCGCTGCAAAAAATAAAAGTAATTTAGGGTCCAACGTTAGACTATGTCCGGTAAACGACCTTTTCGTGCCAGGTCTGCGAGAATTTCGTTTCGCTACACTAACCGAGATCACCGGTACTACAGCCTATATGCCTACAGCGTTCTGGCTACGCGACACAGTTAAACCCGACTTAAACTACCCCCTGCGCGAGTCTAAATTTCGAGGGAGTTATTACCACACTTAGACTGAGGTTAAACTAAACCTCGCTATCGGAATACCAAATTTTAGCCTGGGGTTAAATATGGCGACTTAGACCAAGGTTATTACCACACTTAGACTGGGGTTAAGTTAAACCCGGCTATCAGAATACGGGCCTTTGTGTTATAAAACCGGGCAGTATAGGCTTGTATTGCATGTTGGTGCAGCGCGCAGTATTGGATTAGCAAATTTGACGAAAAGGCGAATTAGTTGGTAACTTTGGAGTCCGTTTTATCACAATGTCACATCTTGTTTGCTCTAGATGTCTGATGTGGATAATAATAATAATATTGTCTGGCATCTACTTTTCGGCAGATACGACATACATTGCCCTCACTATATTCATATTGCCCAAGTGGAAGACAGGGTTCAACCTCCCCTCCTGGGAATATATATGTCATTTCCCCCTCAAGGCCAGTCCATATTTAAGATATATTATCTTGGTTATAAATTCTTCTTATATTTTCAATGACATCTCCAATAAAACTTCAGCTTCTCCTCCCTCTGTGTTCATAACACAGCTTGCAAAAATTGAGACCTTGCATTGTAGCTTGCACACCCTTACATATAGATTTGAAGTGTAATAGCATAGGTCTAAAAAGTATATCTACTGAAATGCATTTACAATGTAGTTATCCATCCCTATTCCCTTATGAGAGTACACATGTTCTTGTGTGTTGTGCAGTTGATGAGTGGATCTGGGTTCTTGAATGCTCTGCAAACCTTCCCTAAGGATTCCATCACAGCCGAGACAGTAGAGCTTCTTCAACCCTATCTGGGCATGGAGGACTACTCGTTTGAGAATGCCAAGAAAGTATGTGGAGATGTGGCAGGGCTGTGCTCATGGACTTGTGCAATGGCGACGTTCTTTGGAATCAACAAGGAAGTGTTGCCTTTGAAGGTAAGATTATGGCCAGGGATCTTATTTGAGATTTTTTCTTTCTTTTTAACCCTTTCAGGACAGGAATTATTTAAGAGCTCAATTGATCACATTTTGTTCTGCAAATTGGCAACAATAATAGTTTTCTTTTAGTGCTACGTAGTTCTAATAAGATGTAATGTCTTGAAAATAATATACATGGTTAGGAACTTTGTCGAAAAGTTGAAAAAGTTGCCAATTTGGACAAAAAACAATGATTTTGAATCTCTCAATGTGTTGCCAATTTAAGGATGTTCAATCTTATTCTCTTTTTTAAAATTCCTGGCATCAAACGCAATATTATCATGCAACAAAAATGGACACAGTATGTGCAGAATTTTTTGCTCTTTCTACTCATGCATCTGGTATATTTTTTAAGGCTCTAAATCAAAAGTTATTGGGCCAAACCACAAAATGTGGTCAATTGTCTCGAAATGGTTAATTGAAAGCTGAATAATCTTTTCCTTCTTTTGAATGACAAAAGATCTTTTTTTTTTCATTGAAGAATGAGGAAAACATTTATCAGTTGGGGGATAAATTTCATTGATTTTGAAATGTGAACTTCAACTGATTTGACGAATATCTAAGTGAGGGAGCTGAATGCCTGAGGGCAACAGTGATTAGTTTCACTTTTTCAGCTCCTGTCAAACATTGTACCATTTGTGTTCATTTGACAAATAAAATGATAATAATGATAATAGTTGTCGGACTAGCAAAAATGAGTTACAGGACTTAGAAAATCAACTTCAACTTAGTAAAAAAAAATAACTGTAAAACTAGTTTAATTACATGATATTCGGCATTGAAATATAAGCTTCAGCTCTCTCAAATGTAAATGGTGTTAAAATAAGAAATTAAAAAATCAAGTTGTCATTTACATGAATCCATTTACATTTGGCAGGCCAATCTGGCAGTCCAAGAGGCCAAATTGAACATTGCTGCTAATGAACTGGCCAAGGCCCAAGGACAGCTTGATGAAAAGCAGAGGGAACTGGATGAAGTGCAGGCCAAGTTTGATGCAGCCATGAAAGAAAAGCAGGTTGGTAATGTTTGCAAGTTTATTTGAGATTCACTAGCAAAGCTGTCAAAAAAGCATCGCAACCATTGTACTGTATATTGTACATTGTACTCATGAGTTTGACAGCACTTCTGGTCACTGATCTTTTAAACAACACACGTTATCCATATACGAAGTTAATACCTTTGAAATGCAGCTTTTAGCTTCAATTCCAGATGCCTTCCTGTGCTACGTTGAAATAATTTCACTTATATTCTTCAAATAATTTCAGAGAAAGTAGTGTTAAATGCAGAGTGTATGTAGAAGTAGCATCTTTCAGACTCAAAGTACCCTTGAATGTGAAAATGTGAAAAGTGCTTTTTCATGTGCAGGAGCTCTTTTTTTTAATATATGTATTGTAATGTATTTTCTTTTTTTGTGTCAGAGCTTTTTTGTTATTTTTCCAGAGCTCCTTTAGAGCGTGATAGCGTTAACCATTCACAGCTCCTCTAATATTCCATTGTCTCATGTTTCTTCAAGACCAAGTAATACTATACATACATGTAGTTAACATGTATATTTAAATATAAAAATGACAGGGATCTTGCACAAAGCTGCATACATTTATAGAGGTAGGAGATTTGTGTTTGTGCTTTGAGGAAAAGCAGTCTGCGTGTAAGAAATTTAAAAAAGAAGGAATCTGATTATGCGGACAGTGCAGTTTGGATGAAGTAGATGTGAAAAACACTAATTTAACAAATTAGTAGAAATTGTTCCTAATGCCCATTGACGTTACACTACATGGCTGTATGCCGGTAGTCAACAAACATTGCTTAATATGTTTTGTTGCCAGGATCTGTTGGCTGACGCAGAGTCTTGTAGGAATAAGATGCAGGCAGCATCAGCACTCATCAACGGTCTTGGAGGAGAAAAGGTTCGATGGACTCAGCAGAGCAAGGAGTTTAAATCTCAAATCAACAGGTCAGTCCGAAGAAACTCCCCAGAGTGAATGTCGGTAAAACAATGTAGATAATGCCATGTCTATGTCAATTCATTAAATCAACATTCTGAAAATAGTAAGCATTACCTTGAAGTCATGGATGCCATTGCATAAAGACTTACTATTATAGTAACTTTGCCATCAATGGTAACTACCATGGTAACGTTGCTCAAGAGCCAATCAAAATCCAGTATTCCATGAAAAGTTACTATAATAGCAAAGTTACTATAATAGCAAGTTTTATGCAACGGCACCATGGTCTAATATTAAACATTCTACTGTGCATTATTTTTTTGTCACCATATGAAATGCAAGAGGTGTTATTTGTTTAGCTACATGTAGTATGTGGTTGCTATACAAACAAAAATCAAGGTGTTACACCCCATCCTTGGTCAAGAACGTTTCATGCATAATGAACATTCAGCAAAGGCATAAGATAATGGATGTTCAAAATCATGTTACCACTAGACTTTCAATACAATAATCCCCTCCAATTGGAATTTCTCATCATGTGATGCATATTGAACCATCTACAATTATACAGAGTGCTTGTACCTATATTTTGGCTTCAATGAAGATGACAGTGACATGTTTTACCACAATAGACATAAGCTTTACTTATACTTTTTTTTTTTAACTTTTAGCTTGTACATTTAGCATTACTGTAGTGATATGTCGAAATGTTAAAAAATGTTTTTTCTTCTTAATGTCCAGTGAGGATTATATTTCAGCAGGTGTTTTGTTTTTCAGTATTTATAAGTATTTTATTTTTATATATTCATTGAAACCTTTTAACTTCAACATTGATTTATTAGTATATATATTTATGTATTGAGAATTCTTTGTCACTGCATTTTTCTTTGCAAATGGGGCATCATCACATTGAAGAAATATTTCTTCTCTTTTCTCTGTTTGGTGTATAAGACTGGTAGGTGATGTACTGCTAGCTACTGGCTTCCTTTCCTACTCTGGACCCTTCAACCAAGTCTTCCGCCTCAAGATGATGGACGAGTGGTCAAATGAACTATCCAAGAGACGCATTCCTTTCTCTGCAAGCCTCAATGTCACTAACATGCTGGTCGATGCACCTACTGTAAGTCGACTACCTCACCATTTTCTGTCGGATTACGTGAATCCGTAATTATAAGAAAATCTCTTGAACTGATGTTACTGTGTATGTGCCATGTTGGCTGAAGAGCTTCCATTTTTGTCTTTTACATTTGCCATTAACCAGAAATACTTGGTAGCTGTTACAATATGCTATGACATTTTGTTATGACACATTATGGTTTGAATAACAATGCCATCACAGTTTCATGAGTTGTATTCAGTAACATTACAGAGCTGTATTTATATGATATCGAATGGCCTGGAGTGGAATACGAGGGTATATCGCACGAACTATGAGCATATTTCACGAGTTGGCACGACGAGTGAAATATTTTCAAAGCAAGTGCAATATACCCTTGTGTCCCATGAAAGAGAAGTCATTCAATATTATTATTATCATTAATTATATGAAACCTAGTACCTCATTTTCACTGTTATATCCTTACGTTTTTGTATTAATTTGCACATTGCACAAACGGGCTGCACGTATACCTCCATTGCCTTAGCCTGTGCATATTCCCTTTTCTCCGCGATCTCGCACCCTAAACCATGAGATAGTGAAAAATTGTTGCACGGTCATCCGGGTACCTTTTCCCAAACCGTGAGATATTGAAAAATTACTGCACGGTCATCCACGTACTTTTGCTCATACCATGAGATTTTTCTGGTAGGCTGAAAATCCATCATACAAATAATAATGGAGTATATTTAATTTAAAAGAAAGATGTGAAATATCACAGTCACAGTGGTAGGCAAATATATTTCCTGGATATTCTATGTTGCAACTGTCATGTACTTGAGACCTTCATGTATGTGCCTTTCTCTTTCCATGTTATCAAACTAATTCTGCAGGGGTTGATTTAACAATTAGGAAATTTAATAGGATTCTTTTATCTTTTCTTTTTTTCCCCTATTAGATTGGAGAATGGAATCTTCAGGGTCTACCCAATGATGAGCTGTCCATTCAGAATGGTATCATTGTAACAAAGGCAACCCGCTACCCTCTTCTAATTGATCCACAAGGTCAAGGGAAAACCTGGATCAAGAACAGAGAGATTGAAAATGGACTCCAGGTACATTTATCAAAACTTTAGGAAAACTGTATCCTCGTCCGATGTAATATATTTTGCATTCTCAAGACAACATGTAAAATATAGAATATATTCCACCTTTAACCTTTTTAGATTACTTTTTGCGACTATTTCATTTTCATTTATTATGCATTTCCAGTGTATTCTATCCTTGGATACCTTGAGCTTATCCACAGTTTTGATGAAAGTCTGTTTAGAGCCAGATGAGTGTTAACTCCGTGTAGAACTCTGTGAGATACACATGAGATAAGGCCTTTTGGGCTATCAGTAGATGATACATCTTCAAACTGAGTATATGCTAGCATCAAAACCTAGGGTTAACCTGTTGAATGTTAAGCTCAAGATACCTTGGACTGGGATCTATGGAAAATATGTGTTTATACCAAACTCAAATTGTATCCAACGGGTTAAATCTAACTTTATATGTGATTGTGATAATATGTGCATTTGCTCAAAGTGTTTAGATAATTTGTGTTTGATTTCTTCACAAATAGGTGACGTCGTTGAACCACAAATACTTCCGATCCCATCTCGAAGATGCCCTGTCCCTAGGAAGACCTCTCTACATTGAAGATGTCGGTGAAGAGCTGGACCCTGCCCTTGACAACGTCCTTGAAAAGAACTTCATCAAATCTGGTAGTACATACAAGGTAATCAACTAATATTTATATCTTGGGAAATATGCATCTACAATACCTGCAGGATAGTGATTTCTTTTGTGTGTGTTTGTGTTTTATTTTGTTTTGTTGTTTTTTGTCTGCCACAAGCTTTGTTGGCAGTGCAAGTATGGTCATAAAAATTATTTATGAAGCTGATACTGAAGAACATATTGAATATGTTTACAAAGTACATTAAATTTCTTTGTTTCATTTTCAAGTTTACAAGCCAAATAGGGTGGGTTCATTTGGTGAATAGAAATAAGCGTATGATCTACTATCAGTACATCCGACCACCTATCTGTTACAGTATGCTATTATATCCTATAATTGCCCATAACCGAACATAAAATTATTTCACAAATAGCCTACCATACACCGCCTCCGTCCCCCGGGTTGCCGTATGAAACCCGTCACCCGCCATGACACTTCCTCCTTCCTGTTCGCACCCTATACGAACAAGACGTTTTTCGTGATTGCTCCCTAAATCCGTCGCCATCCGACGCAGATTACCAACAATCAGGCCAGTTCTTTCCATTTTCTATTCTTTTGATTGTTGTTTTAGGCTAGCAATTCGTTTTAGATACTTTGTATCGGCGGAAAAGGGGAAAATCAGGCTTTTGTTTCGGCTTTGTGCCGACTTCGTTTGAGTTGCGTTGCTTCACACACACTGTGTGTTGTATGCACCGCGGCTTCGGAGCGTGGCTTGTGCTGGCTCGATTCTCCCCTGTTCTGCTTTGCCTACCATTGTACGGCCTTCTGGTCGCTTTTGTTTAGATTTTTCTCCTCTCGTTGGACATTTAGTAGTCCCGGGAGTTAGTTTTTTAGTGTTTTCCACCGTTTGGTTGAAATTGGAAACATTGAGAAAATTTTTTTTGTATGGCAGGCCAAATGCCGCCAGATTTGATTTTTCGCCTATGGCAAGCCGCCCTGTCCAAAATGCACATCATTTATGTAGACATGGGTTTCTGGGCTGTTTTGGTACATGTTTTAATTTCATGTTCTTTCCTAGGTGTTTGTAGCGCTCTGCCGTCAATGTAGATCTATCTTGTTGGCACAGCGCTCTTTAATTCCCGCCCCTTGTCTTGTACACAAATTTCTTTTTTGTTTACAATTGACTTGGTAATACATATTTTTTGTTTATATATATGTTCTGTGTCTAACTGAGTCCTTTCCCCTTACAGGTATGACTCTTAGATGTCAGGTCTGCCGCCGGGGATTGCCGGACTGGGACGTGCACGCGTGTTGTCCACTGCACAGGCGATGCACCCGTCCCGATCCCTGTGCGGTATGCTCCGTTTGGTCTGAGCCTACTTGGGCTCAGCTAGAGGCTTGGCTAACTTCCCACCCCCCGATCCAGAGGGCTCCTAAAGCCCTGGTCCCTTCCGCGGCCGCCAGGCCGCCGGATTTAGGGCTTCCCGGAGGAGGAGGAGGAGGAGTGCAGGCCATGGCGCCATGACCGGAGCTCTACCACCCGCTCTCCCCCCGGTCCTATCCAACTGACCCAGGGGTTAGAGAGCGCCGGGGAGCCGCTCCGAGCGTCCTCGCTCGTGAGAGCCGCCCCCGTCCCGGCCGCTCGCAGCACTGACCGCCTGGTCACTCCTGCTGCTAGAGCGGCTCCTAGCCATGGCCCTGTCCGCTCCCCCCCCCGGCCCGACCGGGCTGCCCGTGGGGTATGAGAGCGGGGGAGTAGCGGCTGCTACTTCTCAGCCGACTACCTCCCAGGTCTCCAGGGTTTTGAGCACCCGGACCTCTCGTAGGCCGGTAGCTACCACCCTGGGAGCTCTCCCCGCCCCGCCTAGCCAGGCGGCGCCGGTCGAGGCTCCCGCCTGGGACTGGCAGCTCTACGAGGCTTCCTCCACCGGCACTCCGCCGGCGGGACAGCCCCAGGGCTCGCCCCGGGCGACTCTTAAGAGGAAGAAGAAGTCCAGGAAGCGGGCTGCTTCTGCCCCATCGACTTCTCCCTCGGCAAAGAGGACTAAGAAGACGGGTAAGAAGAAGAAGAAGGTGGGCAAATCTCAGCCTAGCGAGGCCGAGCTCTTCGCTATGATGAGCCGGTTGGCTGAGAACCGCGGCTGGGCGTTTACAGGCCAGTCGGCTGACATGCCTGCATGCCGCTACTGCCCCCTCCTTACCCGCTACTGCACCGGAACGACCGCGAGCTTGGTCGATGTGCTGCCGGACTGCCGGCTGCACATGCGCCCGCTACAGATCCATCTTCTCAAGCACTACCGCCCGTCACGGGACCCCCTGACGAGGCCTGTGCCGCTACCTCCGGCCGCCCGCCTTCTCCTCTGGCGGTGGGGCCGCCCGGAGTTTCTGATCAGGGGCAACCCCCTGCAGCCCCCGCAGCCCTCCATCACAGTGACCACCGATGCATCCCACATGGGATGGGGCGGACACTGTCAGGGCCTGCATGCATATGGGGACTGGTGCCGCTCGGCCACCCTCCCACATATCAATGTGCTGGAGTTTCAGGCTGTTGCCTTGTCACTCCTCCACTTTCTGCCGCTGATCCGCGGCCGGGCTGTGTTGATACGCACGGACAACATCACCGTTGCAGCATATATCAACAAACAGGGAGGCACCCATTCCACGTGCCTGAACGCCCTAGCGGCGGAGCTGTGGAGGTGGTGCCGACGCATGGGGGTCTTCCCCGTTGCGTCGTACATTCCGGGCCGGGACAATCTGATCGCAGACTTCTTGTCCCGGGGCCGAGTTCTCCCCTCGGAGTGGACGCTCCACCCGCAGGTCATGCATCTGCTGGTGCGCCAGCTTCCCCCACTAGATGTGGATCTGTTTGCCTCGGAGTTGAACGCACGGCTGCCGATGTACTGCACGAGGGTGCAGGACCCGGCAGCCTGGCGGATGGACGCCTTCTCCTTCCCGTGGAAGGGATTCAGGGGTTATGCGTTTCCGCCATTCGCCCTCATTCCCCGCGTTCTGCGGAAGGTGAGGCAGGACCAAGCAACTCTCCTCCTCATAGCCCCGTGGTGGCCCAAGAGGACGTGGTTCCTCCAGTTGACGGGCCTACTGGTGGGGAATCCAAGGCTCCTTCCCGCTCGTCCGGACCTGATCTCCCAGCCAGTGTCGGGGACTCTGCACCCCCGACCGGCCACGCTCCACCTGACTGCCTGGCCATTGTCAGGGAATCTGGAGCTCAGGCGGGCCTTTCAGAGCGGGCTGCGACCTTCGTCGCTCGCAGCCGACGGGAGTCCACCCGGGAATCTTATAATTCCCGTTTGGCTGGATACTTTAGCTGGTGCGAATCACACGGGGTGGATCCCCGTTCTGCACCTCTAAGGGATGTCGCAGACTTTCTGATTTCCCTTTTCGATAAGGGCCTGACTGTCTCGACCATCCGTGGCTACCGTTCGGCAATTGCCGTTATCCACGCTGGGTTCGCGGATGGGGCCAGTGTCTCTACTGCCCCCTCCCTGACCGGCCTGGTCCGCGCTTTTTTCCTGGAGCGCCCCCCGACTAGGAGATTGCTCCCATCGTGGAGTCTCCCTCGGGTGCTGGAGGCCCTTGCCAGGGCGCCTTTTGAGCCCCTCGCTGAGGCCTCGCTTAGAGATGTAACCATTAAAGCGGTCTTCCTCTTGGCGATTGCCTCCGGCCAGCGTCGCAGTGCCTTGCACGCACTGTCGGCGGCGCCGGGGCATGTCCGTTGGGAACGCGCGGGGGTGCGCCTCATTCCCAACCCGTCCTATGTGGCGAAGAACCAGACTGCCAGCTCCCAACCGGTTGAGATTTTTATCCAACCGCTGTCCACCCTCTCGTCGGTGACGGAGGATAAAGTCTGGTGTCCGGTGCGCGCTCTCAAGTATTATTGGGCGCGCACTAAGGAACGCCGTTCTGGTGATCAGCTTTTCGTGATTATGAAAGAGCCTTTTTCACCGGCTTCGAGAGATACTATCTCGAAGTGGATCGTTGCCGCCATTCGTGCGGCCGGCCCCGATGCTCTCTCGCTTGGCGTGTCGCCCCGTGCACACGATGCCAGGGGGATCAGCGCATCTTGGGCTCTGTTCAACGGCGTGTCCGTAGAGGAGATTCAGAAGGCAGCTTATTGGCGCTCCCCGAATTCCTTCATCTCCTTTTATCTCCGGGACATCCCCGCCGCAGTACCCTCGTTTTCTCGAGCAGCGCTACTGTCGGCATCTCAGTCCCGCTAATACACCGCTCCTTCACCGCTAGACGCAGCCAAGCCTCCCGCTGAGTCCGTGTCGGTCTAGCATACTGTAACAGATAGGTGGTCGGATGTACTGATAGTAGATCATGAGGATCACGAGTGATCCTCTTATCTACGAGGTACATACGACCACCTATCTGTGTCCCCCCCTCCTACCCCTCGCCTCGCAGTTGCGACATGTCTGCGTGTCCTGGTTGCGGGTGCTCTCTTGGTGTGTGGTTTCGGAGGAAGTGTCATGGCGGGTGACGGGTTTCATACGGCAACCCGGGGGACGGAGGCGGTGTATGGTAGGCTATTTGTGAAATAATTTTATGTTCGGTTATGGGCAATTATAGGATATAATAGCATACTGTAACAGATAGGTGGTCGTATGTACCTCGTAGATAAGAGGATCACTCCTGATCCTCATGATCAGTAGTTGAAAGAATATGCTGAAATTGGGAAGATGAAAATTTTTTTAAAGATTATGGCAATAATGACACACAATTGCAAATAAATGTACTTCAGTCTACCATCTTGATTGAGCCCCTTATAAAGAGTTGCAGTTAATTTGAATCGATTGCAACTTAGAATCAATCCCAACTCCTATCTCTTCAGTACATATCTGCCATTAATTTCATGTTGTGATTGATTTGATTTAACCCTTTCGAGACAATTGACCACATTTTGTGGTTGGGCTCAATAACTTTTGATTCAGAGCCCTGAAAAATATACTAGATACATGAGTAGAAAGAGCAAAAATTTCTGCAAACACTGTGTTCATTTTTGTTACATGACAATATTGCGTTTGATCCCAGGAATTTTAAAAAGGAGAATAAGATTTAAAATCCTTAAATTGGCAACACACTGTTTTTTATCAAAATTGGCAACTTTTTCAACTTTTCGCCAATTCTTTTAACCATGTATATTGTTTTCAAAGATATTACCCCTTATTACAATCTTGTAGTACTAAAAGAAAAATATTATTGTTGCCAATTTGAAGAACAAAATGTGATCAATTTAACCCTTAAATAATTCCTGTCCTGAAAGGGTTAAACGCAACTCTTTATAAGACGAGGCCCTGGTCTCACACATATGCTGTTGCATTACTTAATGAATATACATGTATGCAGTGATTCCTAGGTACTGATAAAGGTATATCGTATATTGTGAAACAGTTTAAACTCAAAAACATTTCTTGTTTTCTCTCCCCAGGTGAAAGTAGGAGACAAGGAGTGTGATGTGATGAGTGGTTTCACCCTGTACATGACCACTAAGCTTGCTAACCCTACCTATACACCAGAGGTAAGTCATACATTCCTCCACTGCCACCTTATGTTATATATCAAAGAGTGCTTTATACTCTCAAAGTTAGAAAATCACTCATGTGTATCACAATTTGTAAAGTAATGATAAATAAGCCTTTAAATTAAAATAGTATACATATTTGCAAAATAACATTATCTTTTTCCTTATAATTAATAATCCCAATTGCTATCTACCCTGATGGCTTTATTAGTTGATAATACTCTGTCTCCAAAATTAAAGACAACACCCAGTGTTAACAAAGATTTACATCTACCCCAAATAGCCTCATGAGTGAATATTACTCTATTTCCACTGTTATAAACAACACAGTGTTACATCTGATATGTCTACATCTACCACAGACAGCTTTATTAGTTAGTATTAATCTGTTTCCACTATTATAGACAACACCCGGTGTTATAAAAAGTTTACATCTAACTCAGATAGCCTTATTAGGGGATATTACTGTGTTTCAACTATCAGAAAGAACACTCTGTGCTAGAAAATTGTTAACATCTAATACAAATAGCATTATTACTTGTTATTACTGCTTTTCCACTATCAAACTAATTGCCCTTTGTTTTTATAAACAACATCAAATTTTAGCAAAATGTCTACATCTACCTCAGATAGCCTTAGAAGTGGATGTAACTCTGTTTCCACTGTAATAAACAGGGCCTTGTATTAGAAAAAGGTTTACATCTTCACGAGATAGTCTTATTGGTGAATTTCACTCTATTTCCTTTATTATAAACGACACCCAGTGTTATGATAGGTCTACATCTACCCCAGATAGTTGTACTAGGGGATATTACTCTGTTTCCAGTTGTATAAACAGGTACCAGTGTTATAATTGGTCTAAATTTACCCCAGATAGCCATATGAGTGAATATTACTCTGTTTCCACTATCATAAACAACACCTCATGTTATGATAGGTCTACATCTACCCAAGATAGCTTCATGAGTAGATATTAATCTGTTTCCACTGTCGGAAATAACACTTAGTGTTATGATAGGTCTCTGTCTACCACACATAGCCTTATTAGGGGTTATTACTCTATTTCCTTTATTATAAACGACATCCAGTGTTATGATAGGTCTACATCTACCTCAGATAGTCTTATTAGGGGAAATTACTCCGTTTCCTGTATTATAAACGATACCCAGTGTTATGATAGGTCTACATCTACGCCAGATAGCCATATGAGTGAATATCACTCTGTTTCCACTATCATAAACAACACCTCGTGTTATGATAGTTCTACATCTACCCCAGATAGCTTCATGAGTAGATATTAATCTGTTTCCACTGTCAGAAATAACACTTAGTGTTATAGTAGGTCTATATCTACCACACATAGCCTTATTATTACTTCCTTTATTACAAAGACACCTACTGTTATGATTGGTCTACATCTACCCCAGATAGTTTTATTAGGGGATATTACTCTGTTTCCAATTCTATAAACAGCACCTAGTGTTGTAATTGGTCTCTACCTCAGATAGCCATATGAGTGAATATTACTCTGTTTCCACTGTCATAAACAACACTGTGATAGACAACACCTCGTGTTATGATAGGTTTACATCTACCCCAGATAGCCTTATTAGCATTATTTCTCGTCTCAAATAGAAAAATGACAACCAATTGCTACAAAATGGAATTTTTGTGAACCATGGAGAGGAACAATTTTTTTTTTTCAACTCCAATATTAGAGAATTTATTATTAATGTATTTTTGTACATGTAGGTGTCAGCCAAGGCTTCTATCATTGACTTCACTGTCACCATGAAGGGTCTGGAAGATCAGCTACTTGGTCGAGTAATCCTTACAGAAAAGCAGGTACTTGATGTTGATTACACATGAATGTTTCTGACATAGCAAGGAAAGTTAAAGCAAATGAAATTCAACAATGATTATTTTTTATATCTGAAAATCGATAATCCATGTGCATGAATAATACCGGCCTACATTGAAATTATAGTAACTTACATATTTTTATGAAAGTGTATGACATATTGCCAAATAATCATATTTAAGTTCTAGCATTTTTTCCTCGAAGCTGTACTTCTAGGAACAAATTTTTTTTTAAATGTTCAGCGAAAGATATCACACAGAATTCTACATGTAAATTCTTCCTGAAGAGTAGGTTACATTTTAAATAAGATATATGGTCATGTCCCTTTTTTGTCTGCTGAATGCATTTAGAGATGCTGGTTTTTATCCTCCATATGACATTGGAATGATTAATAAAGTGTTTTGCACTGACTTAGGAACTGGAAGCAGAAAGAACTGCTCTGATGGAGGATGTGACAGCTAACAAACGTAAGATGAAGGAACTTGAAGACAATCTACTCTTCAGACTGACTAGTACACAGGTAAATATGCATCCAAGATTTAGACAGTATTTTCCCAACTATGGGATAGATGCTGAGAAAATATTTTTCAGGATATAAATTCTGCAAATTGGATAGAATTAAGGGATGAGGGAGAGAGAGTGACTGCAGTGATAAATATAATTTCAAAATCTTTTCTGAATATTAAACATTTCATCCATTTGGGGTAGGTCCAATCAATCTGTTTTATATTGTATATAGGTGTTAATGTACCTTATACTCATCTAGTGCAATACTAGATGTTTCCAAATATCTTCTTTTTTTTTTAAATCCTATTATGTTCTTTATATATGTTGATAGGGTTCCCTGGTTGAAGACGAGTCTCTCATCACCATGCTTGCTTCTACTAAAGTGACAGCTGAAGAAGTGACAGAGAAACTAGTGGTGGCAGCAGATACTGAGGTCAAGATCAACGAAGCAAGAGAAGAATTCAGACCAGGCAAGGAATAAGGAAATTTGCAAATAAAGTCACCTCTTATAACCTAGTTGCAATTAAGTAGAATAAAAAAGAGCCTGATAGTTATAAATCAATGATAACTCTGGTTGAAACACACTGAAATGCATCTGAAAGCTTTGCTCATGGTAAACCACCTCAAAAACTCTGGAAAAATAAAGACATTTCATGTATAAATGAATACTAGATATTGGTGAATAAAGGGCTGCAAGCAACAAAGGCCCCTAAGTATAATTACTTATTTGTGTATTTGAGAAATGTAGATCGCACTAATCTTATGTAATTTTATTTTCCTGCGGTGGTTTTTGGAGGCAGTTTACCATATCAAAAGAAAGTGAAAATATTTTGATATGGTTAAACTGTGATGAGAGAGGTAATCATCCATTCCTTCATCCGAACGTTGTTATTTCTAAACGGCCATTTGTACCCTCAACAGTATCACAATGTTCTGTCTTATATAGTGGCTAATCGAGGCAGTATTCTGTACTTCTTGATCACTGAGATGAGCATGGTGAATGTCATGTATCAGACATCACTCAAACAGTTCCTTGGTATCTTTGATCTCTCCATGGCAAGGTAGGCACACAACTTATCAAGTATTAACAAGAAACTTCTCAACTTATATTGCTGAGAAGTTCACTGCAGTAGATTGTAGAGTTAAATATGTTGATTGAAAGTTTGTGCTTCATTTTTTTCCTCTTATTAGATCACAGAGTTCATGGGTATTTACCAATAAAAAGTATTTTGTCATAATTTTTATTTTGTGTATCAAATTTATATATTTAGTATGTAAATGTAATTCAAAGAAATGTACCAGTATCATTTTTAAATTTTTTAAATTATATCTCTTTAATGTGCTGTGCTGTAGTTTGTCTCTACAGCTGTATACATGTACATGTTGCAAGCAAATGAACCATCCACTGTCACCTGGATTATTTTTCCTTCTCTCCATTATAGATCTGAGAAGTCACCCATCCCAGCTAAGCGCATTGCAAACATCATCAGCCAGCTGACGTATGAAGTGTTCAGATACTCCTGCAGGGGCCTCTATGAGAACCATAAGTTTCTTTTCACCCTCCTCCTGGCCCTCAAGATTGATCTGGTTCTTGGCAATGTCAAACTCAGAGAGTTTCAGACCCTGATCAAAGGTAAATGCCTTGTGAACTCTGCTTGAAGCTCTCAGATCTTTTTTTATATAAGATGAAGATGGCTGTCTGAAGAATGCTTGGGAGTCTCCTTAGCGTTCCATTTGGAAATGATAAGTAAATGATTGTTTATAAGATGAATACCTACACAGACAATTGATTGGATGTGATTACATTAAATCTTTTCCTGAATAGAGAAGTATGTAGTGTTTGACTATCTTCATCTTATCAAGTTCTAAAGTCTTATCCAGTTTTTCAGTTTCACTTTATTATTTTCCACAAATTGACTGAAATAAAAACAACACAGCAAAATAATTCAAACAAAGCAAGTCAGACACGATAACTTTCAAACTAAATTTATGTTAATATAATATAAATACTGTTGGAATTGTTAGCAAAGGGAAAAATATTGTGACAAATTGAAGCAGCAAAAAAAAAAAACGAAATTTATATTTCATACATTTTGCCTTGTTTCCGGTGTCCTGATTGATCCTTTAATGTTGTATCACTGACACCACAGCACTGAAATCCCATTCAAGATAGATGGCTTGATATTTTTCTCTGGTGACATTTGCTGCAGGTTCTATTTCATCAAAGATAAAGGATTGGGATTGCAATTGTCTTGATTTTATTTTATTTACCAAATATAAAAACACATAAATTGTAGCGTAAATAATAACACAAAAAGGATCGCCCTGCTCAACCTGTGCTATTGCAGCAAAGCTGTTCTGCCGAGGGGTCCAGTGGGGTTTTAGGTTAGGTTTAGGGTTAGGGGTAGTTGTAGACTTTGGTCCAGGGTTAAAGTTAGGAATTCAGTTTAGTGTTGGAAATAAACTGCGGAGAACCAAAAGAACCAGTGTGGTTATTACTAAATGTTTATTACAGAATGTTTTACACAGAATGTTTTACACGGAATGTTTTACTTTCAAGGTGGTGCTGCTCTGGACTTGAAAGCCTGTCCATCCAAGCCATCAAAGTGGATCACAGATATCACCTGGCTTAACTTGGTAGAACTGAGCAAGTTACCTCAGTTTTCTGAAATACTCTCACAGGTACACTTCCTACCTCATTGAAATTTCCATTGTCCATAGACATCTATGATAATTGAAAATGCTAGCAGGTGTTTATGTATTTGGATGTGAATCATTAAGAAAGTCTTTGTTGTACCCTGAATTCAAATATATTTTATAAGTTGTCAATAACATTTTGACATGTTTTCTTGGCCTCAATTATAGTGTTCTTTGTTATTGTTTTTGCCTGAGCTGAGCTAGGTAGCCTGAATTTATTTGTATTTATTTTCTTTTTTTGTAGTAATACTTTAACATGAATCAGCACTGTTACATTGAAGTGATTCATCTGTTTAGAAACAAACAATCATTTTCTTGTCTTGTATCACAGATGTTCATTGATCTTTTTTAAAATTTCATTTCATTTACAAGAATAATTTCATGGTTTTGACAATCAAGTAAATATATATATGATGCCGTTTTATGACATTATTCATTTTCCTTGCTTGCTATAGATTCAGCGGAATGAGAAAACCTGGAAGGTATGGTTTGACAAAGATGCTCCTGAAGAGGAGATCATCCCTGACGGATACAATAGCTCATTGGACACATTCAGGAGACTTCTACTTATCAGGTGAGAGCTTTTAGCAGCTAGAAAGACAGAAAATTCCAACACTGTTTTGTATTTTGATGTGACTTCAGGTGTTTTAATGATACAATACTGGTATCAAAACAGGTTTCCATAGTTCAGTCATTCAGTAGCTATGGTTATGTCTGCATCTAACAAGATGTCTCTATGTACTTATAAACAAATTTTGTCATTTTCTCCCTCTCCCTCTCTTCCTCTCTCTCTCTCTCTCTCTCTCTCTCTCTCTCTCTCTGTCTCTATGTCGATGTCTTCTGTAATACCTCTTGCATGAATTTGGAGCAAAATAGAATGAGGGATTAGAAAGGGAATAGGTTCTAAAACAAATTGTGAAATGTCTATGTATTGGTGATTAGGATTGATTTCACAAATGACCTAATGCATTTATTGTGAAATTGATTGATTTAGGAATGTATTGCACTTTTGATTTGAGAACAAGATTCACAAAGCTGATGCTGTTCCACTGTCTCAGATCTTGGTGTACCGATCGTACCATCCCGCAAGCGAGGAAGTACATAGCTGACTCCATGGGAAGCAAGTATGCTGATCCAGTCATCCTGGACCTTGAGAAGACATGGGAAGAGAGTGATGTCCATACCCCTCTCATCTGCTTCCTATCCATGGGATCAGATCCCACCAATCAGATTGAAGGACTAGGCAAGAAGCTCAGAGTCGGTAAGTAACATAGACCAATAATGGGTATAAAGAATATCACCTTGTATTGCTCATATTGCCCCTGTCCTCTGAGCAGAGAAAAGAAAGAGAAAGGGATTATGATAGTTCGTGGATACTGTGTATATGAGTTGTACAGAATTTTTTCCCATCAATGGATGGAGCCTATTACAGATGTGTCATGATATTTTGCTCCAGAGTAGAAAACCTGAATTTTCAACATAAAATTTAAGTTTTAGATAAATGCATGACCTTGTCACTTTCATTCAAGTGCAGTCCTCCCCCTTCAAGCAGTTTCCTCTCTTTTGTAAAGTAATTTACTAATAATTCATTGATATTTGCCATCTATGACATGTGTTTTATTGCACATATTTTGATGGTTTTGTTTTTCATTGGATAAAATGCATGAATACATCTTTTACGTGTGTGATTTTGATACACTTATAAGTGTACATGTTACCAAGCAAAGAGGGAATATCACTAAAAACAAGGAGAGCAAATGATACCCTATTTTCCTCTCTAGCCTGCAGAGCTATCTCCATGGGACAAGGTCAAGAGGTGCATGCAAGGAGACTCATACACCAGTCTCAAACAGGGGTAAGTTGATATTCATTAATCCCCAATGACATGTCATACTGAATGTGCTGAAAATACATCTGTTAAATGATGGTTGATCAGGGCATTACTCTTAATATTTTCCAAAGTCTGCAAATTTTCTTTTGATCTCAACGATGCCCACGTTTCTGCTAGGGTGTAAATGGCATTGGCAGTTGACTTTTCTGTCTACATCTGTTTGCACATACCTTGTATAATTTTCACTAGGTCATTGTTGATGGATAAATATGCCATTTTACTTGAATGTATACACCAATATATAATCCTTGGGCGGTATTCTGAGATTCATTTTATCTCAGATGAAATCTGAGATTTTAAGTCAGTGAAATGAAATACCCTTAAAATCTTTTTAAATCGGTATTCTGAGAACCATTTTAGTGAGATTTTATCTCATCTAAGACACACCCATTTATGATGCCTTAACCAATAAGAAATGTCGTTAGATTTCACTTTTATCATGCTCAGCCAATAGAATTGCTCTCTGCCAGACTCTTGGGCAAGAGAGCGCGAATGCGCTATTTTTACAATTTTCAATACGCGTGCCTCAGAGCGCAAACACGCTTTTTGCTAGGATTTCCTTGAAAATGACTGATGTACTTTCCGAGGTTTTAGAAGACCATCACAAGTATTAATGCAAGTGTGATATTAGTTGGCACAAATCTTGAAATAAAATTCGATAATAATTGTTGCTTCAGAAAATAGTCAGTACTTAGTATCTTTTTGCATATTTTGATCGCACGACTAGCACCATACTTGTCTAACGATATCACACTCACCGTGCATCCTAGAGATAAAATAGCCTCTACCCTATTTTAAGTTTTATTTTATCTTTCCCACAAGTATGATTGGCGTAAGTGTTTAAAGCTGCGCATATCATGCGTACAACATGTATAGGCACGCATGAGGTAGGAGACTGAGATAAAACATGAGATAAAATCCGAGATTAGCAGTGGTCTCAGAATACCATTTTTTTTTTTAAAGATAAAATAAAAAAATTTAGAGATAAAATGATTCTCAGAATACCACCCCTGATCATCTCATACATGTATCCATACATTTTGTTTGCCATGCTGACATACTGACAAATAAGTGTAGAAAATTTATTTGTTCTCAAATTGATGTTTAGGCCTTCCTGAGGTTCCTTCTCTTGAAATATTGAAAATTCAGGTAATGAATAGATTTGAAAACTGAGCAAAAGTACTTTTCATGTTCATTTCAACATACCTTCATCTAATGATTGTGCATGCAGGGTGGCTGGGTGCTGTTACAGAACTGTCATCTGGGTCTAGAGTTTATGGATGAGCTGCTTGACACCGTGACTGGGCATGAGAATTCCCATGCAAGCTTCCGAGTGTGGATCACCACTGAGGTTCATCCACAATTTCCAATCAGCTTACTCCAGGTACATTTCAAGTATTTACAGACTGGACTTCAAATGCTTTTCATATATTTTTTTAAAAGAAAGAAATGCATTTGTAAAGTTTGGTGGGCTGGGAGATAGTATATGATCTGTCAAGAGAGAAAATAATGTATATTTACATGTACTTACACTTTCAAACTGTACATTTGTTCTCATTTGTCATTCAATCCAGTATTTTTTTTTTCTTTACATCATTAATTCAATTTAAAGAGAAATTAAAAATGTTGTCTTTGTTTACAGATAGTTTCTAAACAGGTTTGACTGTACATCAGCTTTTGCCATATTGAAGCAGACTTTTTCCTCTCGACTTTTCTTTTATGTAATTTCAAATGGAGAGGAAAGTCTGAAAGAGGCATTCAAATGCTGCAATGTTTTTGTGTGTGTTTTTTTAAACTGTTTATATTGAATCATTCTGTTAGTTTTGTTGTTATTTTGTTTTATTGGTTGCCTTTTTTTACCATGCAGTCTTCCATCAAGTTCACCAATGAGCCACCTCAGGGAATGAAGGCAGGTCTGAAGAGAACCTTTGCATCTATCACTCAGGATCAGCTGGATGTCATCAACCTGCCTCACTGGAAACCTATGCTGTATGGTGTGGCTTTCCTTCACACCTGTGTTCAGGTACACGATGAAATACCGGTTGTATGACACATGCTCCGGCGGCAATTGCTAAGTGTCAATTTTTGTACACTAACCGTTTTCTGAACTTCAACCCTGGACCAAACACTGTAATGCTAACCCTAACCTAAAACCCAATTGCAACCCTAACCCTAACCCTATACCTTTGACGAAATAAAACAGAGTGCATTTTTGTTGTTTGATAATGGGTCCTAATGGGTCCCACTCTTTGCCTTTGGTACCTCGGCAGTATATCCAGATGGGGTTTCCAGTCCCCCATCGATACCATCAAGGGCCTCTTTCCTATGAAATCAACAAGAAGTTCCTGCGATGGGAGAAGAGAAGGGGGTGGTGGTCCTCCCTATGTTCCTTCCATTAAAACGCTTCCTGTGATTGTAAGCTTTCTTCGCCTGAGATTTCAGGTTAGATAAGTTAACCCTCGATTCATCTACCGAATGGCGGTTGCCGACCGCACAACTCTCTGCGTCCGAAATTCCCTTCCAGGCTGTAGTCTTCATTGTGTGTGTTAATTTAGCACTTATAGCATCTTAGATTGTTCCTTTTCTCCTTTTCGCAAAATACATTCCATATTAATATATATCTATCTCATCCTGCGAGAGATTATCGCTCCTCTAGTTGGTTTTCGATTTTACCTTTGGCATACCGGGGTGATTTGATGAAAAGAATGAAGACGAGTGACAAATTAAGAGTTTAAGATGGTGACGATGTAAACCTATTTATTTGACTTGCCCCGTGTCAGGAAAGACCATATCCTTGATCGGCCGTCACGTGGCAAAAGGGTGTATCTGCAAAATGCACATTCTTAGAAAATTCACTTTGAAGTTTGAGCTCTTACCATTTTTTAACAGATAATTTTCTGATGTTTAATTTTGTAAGATTTATTGAACTTTAATCAAAATTATCTCTTCATATGATTTTTATAATACTTAGCTTGTTATTTTCTTCAGAATAATCACTTTTTTGTAGATACACCATTTTGCCAAAACATCACACACTCGATATGAGTAATATGATAATGGCAAAAGGGTGTATCTGCAGATACACCCTACGGGTCCTGTGATCATATTATGGCAAAAGGGTGTATCTGCAGATACCTCCTTTGGGCACTGTGATTATGTTATAGCAAAAGGATGTATCTGCAGATACACCCTACGGGCCCTGTGATCATATTATGGCAAAAGGGTGTATCTGCAGATACAACATATGGTTCCAATGTCCAATTTTGGCGGAAGTGTGTATCTGCAGATATTCATTAAGGTTTATATAATCAAATTATGGCAAAACGGCATATATCCAGATACACCATATTGATTCTATGAACACATTTTGGGAAAGAAAGGCTGTGTCTGCATTTTGTTTCAAATTGGATAGTTCAGTGATCCGATTGTTTATCAGTAAACTGATCTAATTGTCATTCTACATACATGTGTTTTTTTATCTTTTGTGATTTTTTATTTTGGGGGGTTTGGTTTTGTGTGCATGTGTTTGCATTCTTTATGGGAAAAATTCACTTATCACAATTCTGTAGTAAAGAAGTTGGTCCACTTCCTTCTCTCATTTTTTTGCATAATTACAATCCATTTCACACAACAGAATCTTATCTCTCACAAAACAACTATGCTATTAAGTGAATACCGTTAAATTGCAAATACTGTTGTTCAAGAAATCATCAATGTGCAGGATTGTTCAATTTCAATAAAGTAATTTGCATAAATGTATTTATTTATTTGAAATAACTTGATTCATCACATATCATGTTTTAGAATAGTTAAAACAAATTCATCATCAATTATACACTGAAACTGTATTGTACATTCCTACATTTTAATTTTATGTTTTTTTGTAATAAAGTTTACAGCTGAGACATCACATGATGTATGGGGAATTGCTAGATAATGCTTTACCTTGTTCTATCTTCTGCTCCAGATAGATACTGACACTAGCGTCATATTTTCGTCATACTGATCACTTGCTAGTACTCTCATATAAGTGGTCAATTGCAAAAATAAATTCAAATGACTATACATTGTAAGGTCTCCTTTCACATTAAAAAAAACCAACTCTGTAGTGCATAGCTTTTCTTTCTAATCTCATGTCAACATTAAAAAAAAATACAATATTTTAGGAAAAATCAGGAAAGGATGTAATTTGAGGATGGTGAAAATGAAACTAAGAAGATAAAGACTACGATTTTGACGCCGACAATAAATTAAACTACCAAACCAAAAGAAATTCCCTTTTTGTCCCCGCCGAACGAAGTTCGCGAGGGGACTATGAAACGGGCTCCGTACGTGTGTGCGTGTGTGTGTGTGTGTGTGTGTGTGTGTGTGTGGGTGTGTGTGTGTGTGTGTCCGTCCGTCCGTCTGTCCGTGTGTGCTCAAATGTTAGAAAATGCTACTTCTCCGTCATTTCTTGGCCGATTTTGATTCCGATTGTTTTATCTGATAGGGCTGGGTGGGGGCTTCCAAACTTCTACACAGAATTTTGAAATTCATTAATTATGCAAATTTATGCAAGTTTATTCAAAATCGACGAAAAATGCTACTTCTCCTCTATTTCACATCGGATTTTGATTCCGATTGTTTTATCTGATAGGGCTGGGTGGGGGCTTCCAAACTTCTACACAGAATTTTGAAATTCAATAATTATGCAAATTTATGCAAATTTATTCAAAATTGACGAAAAATGCTACTTCTCCTCTATTTCACATCGGATTTTTATTCCGATTGTTTTATCTGATAGGGCTGGGTGGGGGCTTCCAAACTTCTACACAGAATTTTGAAATTCATTATTCATGCAAATTTATGCAAATTTATTCAAAATGGCTGAAGGTTCATAATGTTTTCATGTTTTATATTTCAGTTGTATACATGCATTGTTGGTATTCTCTTCTTTTGCATGCAGTAACATTATTATTTTATTCACTAAAGTTTTTCACTGAAGTTTTAAGGTTCAGGCTAGTTAATTTCCACAGATCTGCACTTCCGGCGGGGACATTTATTACGCATTGCGTAATTTACTCATTCACTTGTTATTATAAGAATTTAGCTCTGTGTAGAAATGAATAAAATGATACAAGGCAGAATTAAAAGTCCGTGAAAAATTGCTGCTGTTAATTTAGAGTTCAGAGTTCAGATTAAAGTTCAAAGTCTAAAAATTGCTGGCTGTAAGTAACTTACGCGAGAAGGCGTTAGCTAGCTCATGTAGACTGTGCTGAGTTGAACTAAGGGCGCTCGACGACGGAGGTCGAAGACAAAAGGGGCTCTGGTGATGTCGCTCGGAGACTTGATGTGAAGAAAGTTAGAAATAGCTCTCGGCCTACTCGCAGAGGCTAGCTCAAGTCCGACTTGATGATGTCGTTGAATGAAAAGATGTAAAGCTTGAAAAAGTTTAACGAAGTGCAACGACGAATAATGTAACAATAATGCTGAATCGACGAAGGTTGATGAAAAGGCTACAAAAGCTCGATGTTGATGTCGATGGCGATGAAGGTTCGATGACGCTGAATTCGAAGTGACGAAGTGAGTAAAGTTCAGTTCGATGACGAAATAAACGCTGATATAGGGATGCTAAATTGTTCTAGCGGCTGATAATGCAGAGACGTAATAAGTCTAAGCCTCGAATGGCTCGAATGCAGATGGGCCAGAAATTCGATTCCGAATTATGATATATAAAGTTCCCTATAAATCCAATAAGGCAATAGATAAATCGATCGTGGGAGTAACGGAAAAACAGACAGATCCGCACTCTCCAGTGGTTAAGAGGCAAATGAACTAAAGTTCCCTAACAAGCTTGACTTCTACCCAATCAAATTGTTCTAATACGCACCAATAAGAATACTAGTAAAACCGACCAATCACGGCTAATCCCTTAAGAAGAGAAAAAATGTCCAAGTAGGACAAAATTGTGCTAAAATAGAGACCAAAAATCTATTTATAAAAGAAATTGGATTACCACCAAAAATATCTACAATAAGATTAAGAACAAATAATAAAAATTCTTTATACAAATTAAGAATACTTTCCAATGCAATGAAATGATCATTGAATAAAAAGCATAAAATTATCACAAAAACTGATTAAAAACACCAAGGAATGGTATCGCTAAGCAAACCACACAAGCCAAGGAACAGAGCAGGATACGCGCATCCATTATGACGCACATGGCGAAAACAAAGGGCGTGACCAAAAAGCCACGTGGAGAAAAAAAAACTCAAATGGACCTCCACGGTCGACGCGTGCCAGCAAAACGCGTGCCTGTGGGAAAAATTTAATGTTTACAAAGTGGCTGCTGCCGCGAAACGATTCCCTGGGGAAATGATACGCACTTTCTGAAAAAGTTTAGTAGACAAAAAAAAAAAAAATGATTAAAATACCAGCTGAAGTAGAGCTGCTACAATATCCTGATGTTGTTCCGAATTACGTTTCAAAACTTCTGTTCAATGGCACTAGAAGTACATTTCAACATTTTTACACTGTACATCCAAGACAAATGCAGAAATTCACATGCCAAACATCAAACAAATGATATTCTATCCTGTAACATGGAAATATTCAAGTATAATCTGAATTCATGAAGCATTCAATAAATGTCCTTCAAAATACATCAAACTTTGATATTCAGGTATTAAAGCAATTATCCTAAACATGCTTTATTTTATTTTACGAGTGCTATGTACATTTTCAACAATAAACATTTCAATTAATTTAATGGTATGCAGATAGTATGGTCCTTACAGCCATTATCAAACAGTATTTTTTTTTTCCATTTTCAAAATCCTTCTAGTATATGATATCATGTGCTCTGATAAGATGATAAAAGATGAAACCTTGAAAGGATTGTGCATAAAAAAATTTAAGAATAATTACTTCAAAACATGAAAAATATTGAAGGGATAGAGAATAGGCCTACCATTTTCATCCCCCCCCCCCCCGATGCTAGTGCTAGCATTTATCTTCGTTTGGACGGTTACTAAATTGTAATAGATATTTGACTAAATTTGACTAAATAGTCAAATATCTTTGTAGTTACAGCAAAAATACTTTTGTAATTCCAGGCACAGGATGTTTATTAATCTATCTGAACATCATCCATCTCAACATACAGCAAAAACATCAAAGTTGGACAACTTTTTTAAATCAAGTTTTCACAAAGTTAAACTATGTATCAATTTTGATGATATTCATGCTTGTTTTTACACTCATACTTTTTAGCTCATTTGGCCCGAATGGGCAGATGAGCTTATGCCATGGCGAGGCGTCCGTCGTCCGTCCGTCCGTCTGTCCGTCCGTCTGTCCACAATTTCAAAATGCTTCTTCTTCGCCATTTCTTACCCGATTTTAATTCCGTTTGCTTTATATGATAGCACTAGGTGGGGGATTCGAAACTTCTACACAGAATTTTGAAACTCATTAAATATGCTAATTTATGCACATTTTTCGAAAATCGCAAAAATCGCTTCTTCATTTATTGACCGATTTTGATTTTTTTTGTTCCATCTGAAAGACTTTCACGAGGTTCATTGAACTTCTACACAGAATTTTGAAATTTTGTCTAGAAAATTATTTATGCTAATTTATGCGAAATTAATTAAAAATCACGAAAATTGCTTCTTCCTCATTTATTGACCGATTTTGATTTTTTTTGTTCCATCTGAAAGACTTTCATGAGGTTCATTGAATTTCTTCACAGAATTTTGAATTTTTGTGTAGAAAATTATTTATGCTAATTTATGTGAAAATTTATGCTAATTTATGTGAAATTTATTTTAAAAAATAAAAAAATTGCTTCTTCTTCCTCATTTATTGACCGATTTTGATTTTTTTGTTCCATCTTAAAGACTTTCATGAGGTTCATTGAACTTCTACACAGAATTTTGAAATTTTGTCTAGAAAATTATTTATGCTAATTTATGCAAAATTATGCTTTATTTCAAGTTTCTCTTTCACCCAGTAAAACTATTACAATTTACCTGGAGTCGTGCAACTTGAGTTGATTGTGAATTTCCAGACTTTCATTCATATCTACATGTCACTGTCTCTTTCCAACACCACATTTAGCCACATTTGCAATAGGCACTTCATCATCTGTACATGCATTTAACCAATACATATACATTTCGTGTATTCATTACAGTCTCAACTCAGTTCAAAGTAGAAATTGCGTGAATTTCTTTGCTGGATGCTGGATGAGCGCCACATCATTGATGTGCTAGTCTTGCAATTGTATTTTACTTATCTGCTTTTTTTTGGTTGTAAAATCAGTTTCACGAATGACTTGAAACCTGTATAGTTTCGAGTCATTTTTTACACTGATTGTACAAAAAAAATAAAATAAAATAGAATTTAATACTTTACATTATATCCTCTGCAATTCCATCAAAATGTACAGTGCACCCTGGTACTGCACATAATTGATAGACTGATGCATACCATGCAGTCATTATCAGAACACAGATGCCAGAGGGAGCACTTAAAATCTCCTTAACTTGAATATTAAGAATAATTAATAAAACAATCCTAATTCCAGCATAATTGCTTTGCTTTGAAGTTGCAATACCGGCGGTCAAAACACATTCTGTAAAACCACAACTTTTGCAGCATGAAACTTTTACGAATTGCAAAAAATTACTGTATTGATGAATGTATTTTCGCAGCATGAAACTTTCGCAAATCGCGACCCTTAGAGAAATTTGTGAAAGTTTCATGTACGCGAAAATGTCTGAATTTACAGTATTTTGTCATGAAAGGTTTCGATATCTATAAAATAGAATTTAAGATAACAACCAGTTGAAGCCAACTAGTGAACCCTAGAAATTGAAGTGGGATAACTGGTCGAGTTGAACCAGACCAGTTGAATTCTAACTGGACCAGTTAGAATTCGTACAGTTGAATTCCAGCTAGACCAGTTAGAACGGTTGAACTCCAACTGGACCAGTTAGAATTTGACCAGTTATCCCATTTGAATTTCCAGGGCTACCTGTTGGCTTTAACTGGTATAACTGGACCAGTTAAAACCAATTGGCAAATGTTCCAACCTGCTGAAACCTCCAGTTGATAAAATTAATTAGTAATTTAAGCTAAGTAGCACTCATACTAATTAATTTTTACCAATGGCCACGACACGTTGGTTCGTCTGTAATTTCCAATGAAATGGCATTGGTAATAAGTAGACTTGGTTAATTAAATAGGAATAATTTTTGTCCATATACCTGTTAAATTCATTTTAGTTTATAGTTAATGTTTCCTCAATTCATGCTTGATTACCTGTAATTTATAAAAAGTAGTGAAATTTCCTAATAATTGGTAATTCGTGAGAATTCGCTTTATTTTTCTGTTCAAATTAGATAATGATACAATTTCCTTTTGGGCGTTTTTAGTAATAGGACTTCCCTTAAATATAAACATATCATTTATTCAGACCACAATTTAGAATATTTTTTATTGATCAGAAAAATGGTAACGTATCTTGTCACGATATTGGCAACACCCCTTTCAAAGAGCTAGAATAAAAATATAAAAGAATAATATTGCAGTCTATTAATTTTTAGGATTGAGGCATGATGCATGCTAATGAAAAATAACAAAAATCCTTTACGTACGTATTTATTGGTCCCAATCCACCAACTGAAGTGGTTGCTGCATCAGTTCCAGGTGTTAACCCCTCAACTTGAAGGGCTGCTTCATGGGCTCTAGGTAGTAACCCCTCAACTGGAGGGGCTGCTTCATGGGATCCAGGTGGTAACCCCTCAAGTGGAGGGATGGCTGTATTGGCTCCAGGTAGTGATTCATCTACTTGTTTGGGTGCTGCATGAACTGGAGAGGCTGAAATTTAGAGATTTGTGTACATTTATTAGAGAAAGTTTCAGCAATTGTGGACAACCAGTCAGTTGACAAAGTAGTAGTATTCCAGTACTTACTGGTTCGCTACTCTGCAGTGTAGAGATTCCCTTTTGGTTAGTACGCATGTTGAATTTCGTTTTTTTGTTAAGGCAGAATATTTCAAGACATAAATGAATAGAATAGAATTTTGTAGAAACTGTATCTTAAAGACATAGAAAATTGCATTTGCTGTTTTACTTTAAGGTGATCAAACTCTGTGCTTGAAATATCCATCATCTCCCTCCCCTCCACCCTCACCACTGGCGAGTGGTTGAAAAATGTGGAAAAGTTGTAGCAAGTAGGATTGAAAAACAAAACTCTATACTATATTCATGGATCCCTTAGTAAACAATTTACCCTGCTGTTTGAACGGAGATAAATAGAGTCTTGAAATTATTATTATTATTTTAAGTATCATGAAACTATTCACAATTGAATTTCTTTCATGAATTTGTTTGCCCATATGAAAATGAAAACCCTTTCTTTGAGGTCATGAGGCAAAGAAAAGTTCACTATTGTCATGATCGAAAGATTATAACTTGCTATTTTTTCCAGTCTTGTATAAACAAATCTTACAGACAATCATTCATTTAACGACAAGTAGTCCTCAGATTCAAGAACGCAATAAAGAAATATATACCACATTCAGTCACAGCTGTCTGAAGTTTACATGTAGATGCTGCAGGGTTGACCTCTGAAATTGCTGTATTAAAGAAGTCTACACGCCCTCTGCACTTAACTTCCTGTGGACCGGGATGTTTTTTCCTCTTTGCATCTACAAAACCAGTAACAATCAGGGGCAGAGATAAAAACATGTTTAAGAAAGTTGTCAGCTGAATGTAATTAAAAGTTAGATATTTAGCTATATAGTTGAAACTATTTGTAGTGATTGTAGTACAGTGGTAGTGCCTAAAACCTTGGTTGGCGATAACCATGATTATACTACCTAGTTAAATTACTGTTTCGTATTTTAGGATTTTTTTTTTTTCCTTAATTTCAATCTAGACCCTCTACATGTATTTTATATTTCATCCTCAACCGAACGACCCACTTTCTCTATTTTGGACTTGTCCACCATGTTTTTCCCAAATGCCAGAACGGGCACTGGGGCAGTCCACAAATCACAATAAGTCTTATGAATATTATGTGAACCCACTGAAACAAGTATCAGCAACTCAGTGTGGATTAATTTTCATTTTCATAGAGTTCTAGTTTAAGTGCAACACAGTCAAAGAATATTACATTGGCTAGTAGTAGAGTCTGCTGCTATAGTACCAGTAGTAGGTAGTAGGTAGTAGGTAGTAGGTAGTAGTAGTAGTAGTAGTAGTAGTAGTAGTAGTAGTAGTAGTAGTAGTAGTTAGTAGTAGTAGTAGTAGTAGTAGTAGTTAGTAGTAGTAGTAGTAGTAGTAGTAGTAGTAGTAGTAGTAGTAGTAGCTCTAGTCTAGTAGTAGTAGTAGTAGCTCTACTAGATCTAGACCATAGAGTAGAACCCAGGGAGTAAGTAGAACTTAGGAGTAGAACCCCATCATCAAACTTTGCACAAAAAAGGCGGATCAAGTATACTTCTTAGCCCTTTTTATGATATAATCTGAGGTCGAGCTTAATAATAGGCCATGAGCCCCATACAGAGATCAAGCAGTTTAGCCTAGGAGTGGGATAGGGCCTAGGCTAACTGGGTGGGAGCGTCCCGGAGTTAGGCCAGGCTAGCTCAGGCTTACTCATAACGAAGTCGGAGCTAGGCTAGCGCTATACGCACCATGGTACGCTCTCGAAAGACAACATACTTCGCTACAAACAATGACAGTTTATCACTGAACGCTTTCATTTGATAGGTTGAATCAAGACTATTAATTTCCCCATTTGATTTCAAAATACATCATGTGAAACTTATTTAGACCGCATCCTAGATCTGGTTCTAGATTAGCTTATATCATGGAAATTCAGATCTGTGAAAATTATTTTGAAAAAAAAAACAAAACCCAAACACAAATTGGCTAAATCAACATTGAATTAACCCCTCTCTAACTTAAGTAATATTCTCTTGATCCCAGAAACTTTGTCAATCAATTACTTTGTTGGACCCATTTATAGTCCAGAGTTTTGCAGTCTGTTTGGTGTTAACAGATTTTACTAGGCCTAGATCTAAGTAAATAATTATAGATTATGAAAAATCGTGGATTGAATATCACATTCCTAACAATTTTTAAAATTTGCACGAAATATGGTCACCCCATCATACATGATTTGAAGATTGTTATTTGTTAGTAGACTACAGTGTAGGGTTAATGTTGTTAAGTTAGGCTTAGACCTACATGTGGACTAACTATATCTAAGCTCCAACTCAGTGTTAGAACTTAGATCTAGATAAACGTTAGATTGACAAAAATAATAAATTATGGGCTAAATCATGGTTGAGGGAACCACTCGATCGGAAGCACAGAAAAATAAAGACACTGCACAGTATATGACAACGGCAAATGAGTAAACCAGTGCGTGTCACGCTGAATAAAAAAAGCGAAGCGATTCTGTGCGGAGTGAAGGGTGGTTTTCTCAACCATGATTATGCCAAATTATGAAGGCAAGGCTATGGACTAATTATGTTATTTGTTGCTCACTTGGACGTTGAAGTTGCTTCTTGAAGGCCAGTCTAACCAAATAAGCCACGACTGCCCAAAGAAGAAGGCATGTTGATGATTCATTGCTTGCTCTGGCCTCATATACCGCACTGGTCTTGAACAAAATATGCTTGACATGACATTTTGACATTTGTGTAAAATACACCCTTTTGCCATCAAACGATTGAGCACATTTGATAAAAAGGCTGTAGATAGCCCATGCTATCTTAAAAAGGAAATGTTCTGCAATCCTGAGAGTTGGATAAATAAAAAGAGCAACTTTGAAAACCCCCCCAAATGTCAAAACCTGAAAACGTCAAAATTTTCAGATACACCCTTTTACCATGTGATGGCCGTGATCTGCCAGGTGGAGAATGTGTTCCACACTTTGCTCTTCTTCATCTATCTTCTGGAGGGTTGGTCTGCCCTTTTCAACCTTCTAGCATATCTCTATAAGGAAATTATAAAGCGATAACTTGCGTGAGTCTGCCAGGTGGAGAATGTGACCCCCAATTTTCCGCTCTTTTTCTCTTCTCTTCAGAAGGGTTGGACTACCATTTCTGACCTTATTGTTTTTCTTTATTTTTGATATCGTAAAGAAGCAACTTTGGTACCCCACATTTATTTGCAGCTGATAGAAATTCCTAGTTTCAGTCACTGGTATTGACCCTCACTTCATAATTCAGAACTGTGCCATGAAGTACCCATCACTGGTGTCTCTGTCCAATAAGATCAGCAGCGACATCAAATCTATGTTGGGGAAGTGTTGAAAATTTCTTTATTTACAAAAGAGTTAAAAAACAAATGTGTTCATTTTGACATAAAAATAATTCTTTAAATTCTGAATAAATTGATACAAAAGACATAGATCCCCATACTTAAACACTTACACAGTCATAAATGTCCATACCCTCACGCCTACATGTATTCTTAGTCATATTGACTTGTATTTGAAATTATTTTTTGATTTCATTTCATTAATCATATCAAGAAATGAAGAGAGGCTTAAGTATCTTATGCTATAATATGGCAGTTTCAATGCAACCAGTGTTGAAATTGACCTGTAGCATTATAAAGACCCACCTGTCGTGCTGAATCAAAGATTCCCTAAAACCTTTTTTGTTAATTCACTCCAGGAACGTCGCAAGTTTGGCCCTCTTGGATGGAACATCCCCTATGAATTCAACTCAGCAGATCAAGCAGCTAGTGTCCAGTTTGTACAGAACCATCTTGATGACATCGATCCCAAGAAGGTACAACTTATCCCTAACATTCTTTACCATGTTACACCAAACGCACCAATTTGTAATGTTTCCTCCCCACCCCTGAACTCCACCCCCTCAAAAGAAAACTAAAATTCAAATAAATAAATAAAAGAAGATGTACATGAAATAGAACAATTTTGCCAAATGAATACAATCAGATTTACTTGTCTATATTTTGGTATCAATGAACTATCAATGAAATATCTTTTTATCTAGCAGATCCCAATTTGTACTTGCAGGAGAGACTAAGGGTCTTAGTTATTAAGCTCATCTTTAGCTAGTTATTAAGCTCATCTTTAGCTATTCAGGTACAGGAGATGGTGAATGATTGATGATAATGATATAAAAAAATCCTTTGGAATTATTGTTTTTAAAAACAACAAATGTTATCATTGAACTGTAGTGGATTAATTTGGTACCTACTCCATCTCTTGACAAATTATACCATAACTTTTACCCTGCCGAAAGTATGAAGTTGCTGTTGTTTGCATTTTATTTTATACTGTTTCTTGTTTTAGGGTGTATCATGGAACACGGTGAGGTACATGCTGGGTGAAGTGCAGTATGGTGGAAGGGTGACTGATGACTATGACAAGAGGCTACTCAACACATTTGCCAAGGTAAGCTAATGCATGTGGTCAATTGTAAACCTAAAATTATCAATTACAAATACAACCATCATTCAGCCTGATCTATCAATCATAAAGAAAATTAAGCCATTGAAATAGGCAATTGTTGTGTCATTCCCTTAACCTTCCACCTTGCATTCCAATAGCTTTTGCAAATTTCTGATCTTTTTGTTAGTATAAATGTGTTATCTACTCAAGATGTAAGCTTAGGTGTTCTCTGCCTCATGTCTGCCTCTATGACTCTCTTTTTCTCTCTATTCTCTTTTTATATCTTATGACATGTAAGTATATTTTTTTCCCCTTTCTCTCATCTCTTTTTTCCCTTCTCTTTCTACTTTCATTTCCTTCTTTTCACTTTGTTACATTTTCATTCCTCACTCTGCAGATATCATGTTTTTCATAATCTATCTTCTCTCTCACAATTTGTTGACATCCCTAGGTGTGGTTTGGAGATCACATGTTCCAGGATTCCTTCAAGTTCTACACAGGCTATATCATTCCTAAATGTAAGACAGTACATGACTACATGGATGTAATCGAGACCCTCCCACTCACCGACTCCCCAGAGGTCTTTGGCCTTCATCCCAATGCGGACATCACGTAAGTCTGTCATCTTGGATGTAATCTGTTGCAGCTTGCCTGAACCTAGCCAATCACAATCATTTTGAAAGCTCATCATTGCAAGCACAATCCTTCATCTGCCAAGTAAATTTAAGTCAATTTTCTATGTAGTCATGAAAATGTCAATTACTACAGCAGTCAGAACAACTATGTAACTGTACCAATGAATACTATATTACAAAAAATGCTACAAGATGGCTGTGTCCTCTTCATACTAAGAAATAACTATTGAAGTTAATGAGTTTTGCATAGAATTTCATTACACCTCTGTGATAACTAGAACAATTTACTGTAACCATGAATAGCTGTATAACTGCTTGGTATTGTCATTGATTCAGCTATCAGAGTAACACAGCTAAAGAAGTACTGGATACCATCCTCAACATCCAACCCAAAGACACCGGTGGAGGAAGCGGAGAGACTAGGGAGAGCATCGTCTACAAGCTAGCTCAGGACATGCTGGAGAAACTACCTGCTGGCTACGTTCCCCATGAGGTATTACAATCAAAATATTTGATAGATAATATGCAAAAAGAATAGGAAAAAAAATACAAGTAAGTGATCTAGTTTAACGTCACTTCTTGACATGTTCACATGGTTATGAAAGTCGTTCATTTATCAGGTTGGCTAAGAATGTGTTAAAGGTACTTCATCCCTTTTGCAGACTTACACAGAATTCTGTGAAACTTTGCACAGGTTTAATAGACATCATGTAGACACTGCCTATGAAATTTCAAGGTTACAAGTTCTATAATTCCTTTGTAAGAAATGAAAATCTTGCTTTTGTCACAGAAGGAGCTATTCAGAAATCAATGCAAGTACATGTACTTTAAGTGTTACCAAATTTTGCTATTACTTATTTAAAAGCAAATTATAATCCTTTTCACATCTGCACAAGTTTCCCAATTATAATTCTTTTGTAATTTATCGCATACTCACACCACTACAAAATTTAGGGCTGCAAAAGGGATGAAGTACCCTTAAGAAACATCCCGGAAAGTTTGCAGAAAATCTTATTAAAGTCTAGTCTAGAAAAACTAACTAAAATCATAGATATCCTAACAATATGTAGAGTTGTGGTTTGAAAAAAAAATTCCACACCATTGTCACCACCCATATCAGCTCGCTTCCCATGAACTTTTGCACTGATTTGTCAACATGTTTTTTCAAACGTCACATAGTGCTTTTAAGATGAAATTAAATCTATGAAGAAAAATCTTTTTTTTTTTCTACCATGACTTCACAACATTCATTTCATTTTGGTATAAAGTATGCATATATCCAGGTTGTCGAGAATGAAAACAATCTCTGACAATCCTCTTTCGACGTTAATCAAATCGACAGGTCAAAGCTCGCCTACAGAAGATGGGAGCCCTGTCTTCTATGAACATCTTCCTTCGCCAGGAGATTGATCGCATGCAGCGGGTCATCAGTCTTGTACGCACCACCCTCACTGACCTTAGACTGGCTATAGAGGGCACAATCATCATGAGTGAGGTGAGCATATTGAGATAGTATGCAATGCAGAAAGAAAAAATGTCTATTGATGAAAACTGAAATATTTCTTTTTTATGAGTTCTATGCAGATACACATTAACAGCTAATAAGAGTTTTTTCGTTCCTAACTCATTAGGCTCTACTTGTGGGAGTTACCACATTATATTGTCCTCGTTCATAAGAGCCATTTGCAGAATCTTTCTTCCCTGAAGTCATAGAGCTCTAGAATAATCTACATGTACCTCAGCTGAATGTAGACATTAAATCTAGTGCAGTATTCAAATCTCCAACCCAACAACTAAACCAAATAGCATAATCCTGGATAGTGTCCAAATTCCAACAAAACACTCACTCTTGTCAAGCCCCAAGTTATACTTCCAGTTATAGTTCCCAGGGAACCATTTGGAAAGGATTAACACAAACTACTAGGTGTATTGTCCTCATCTTAGACTTTAGCAATATGGGTCTATAGCTTGGGCAATGTACTGTATGTGGTATTTTATTGACAGCACCCATTTCTTTTATTCATTTCCAAAGTGTCTACTTTGTATCTGTTAGTATAAATATTTGATTAACTATGATTTGACCATATCACCTGTAAATTTGTCTAGTTTTAGTATTTGATTCGAATCAACTATTTCCAATATATCATATTGAAAAGGAATCATGAGGGCACCAATGGTCTTTGTGTTAAAAATTTTTATACAATTTCTTCTTTTTTCAGGAAGGCAAAACTTTGTATTTCCATGAAGTGTTTTGTTTCATGCAAGGATTATGATAGCATACTTTTTGCAAATATATTCTTACTTCCCATTCTATCCTGATACCATGAATACAAGATCATATAGATATCATTAATAATTCACCAATGTTTGAATTACTCTATCAGAACTTGAGAGATGCCCTTGACAACATGTATGATGCCCGTGTCCCAGCACTGTGGAGGAAAGTGTCTTGGGAATCGTCGACTCTAGGATTCTGGTTCACAGAGCTCATAGAGAGGAATAGTCAGTTCTATTCCTGGTGCTTTGAAGGTAGACCCTGTGTCTTCTGGATGACTGGCTTCTTCAACCCACAAGGTACCTATCAAGTGTTCAAGATCAGGGGTTCAAGATCATTTAATTGTATATAATTTTGAAGACACCAGGGATATAGCAGGACCCCTCCTCTTTTTATTGTTACTCCCCCCCCCCTCCCCTTTGCAACACTATCACAAAGACTTTCAAGAAATTCAGCAAAATGCAATTTCCAGTAGCCTTGTGCATCACCTACTTAAATGTATGAACATTGCAATTATATATTCCATATGTGATTTCTATAGGCAATACAATAAGATATTGAAATAGCCTGGAGTTGATTTTTTTGAAAGTCATGATCATGTTTAATGTTGATACATGTATCTGTGTGGAGCCCTGATCAAAGGCACCCTTAATCTGCTTTAAGTCCTATTTTGTAAAGTACTGTGTGAATACTTTAATGTGTTATTTTTAAATGATCTTTTGAAGTTCTGTGCAATGTAAATATATTATTTTGTTTGTTTCTCTGAACACGCTGTATATTATGTGATGCAAGTTTGATTTCATTTAGTTTATCGAAATTGACCATGAAAAAAACACACTTTTGGAATAATATCTAGTAGTAAGTATAACACAGTAGCTGTGTGTTGGTAGTAAAGTTGAATCTTTATATCTACAGACATACCATGATCAAAATTCGTGTGGCAATCAAGGTTAGAAAAGAAAAGTTTGAGCGAGACTATCAATTGATCTTCTGCTTGTATTTGTCTTGTATTGTACAGGTTTCCTGACAGCCATGAGACAAGAAGTGACCAGAGCCCATAAGGGTTGGGCCTTGGATTCCGTCACCTTGCACAATGATGTCACAAAGTCATTCAAAGAAGAAATTGGTGCACCCCCTACTGTAAGTATACCATTAATGACATCATTACTGCTGTTCTGATGATCCTGCTTTTTTGATGAATGATGATTAGTGAATGTTGTATATACAGTTGTTGATTTGGCCGTACAGTTATACTTTCAAAATAAGAAATAAATAACTTATTCTAGGGCCTCAATTAAGGTCTGAGCAAGGTCAGAGTATCATCAGTCATGTTTAAGACATAGATGAGAGAAAAATTAGTAATTATTATATATTTATATTCATCACATATGCAACATACTGAGCTCTCTATGAAATCAACCTGAGGAATATAAAAACATAACCTTCCATGAAGCATGTTTTATCTAGACTAGTAGATTTTCAACTAGTGCTCACCAAAAACCTGGGAAACAAAACTTAATACGCATACTTCCTGAAATTAATATATGACGGCAACTACTAAGATGGATAAATGACCTCAAACTATATACCAGTTTTATGATTGTTCCTTTATACCAAATGCTGTTATTCCTATACTTGATTTCATTGTAACAATGCAGGAAGGAGTATACATCCACGGCCTCTACCTCGACGGGGCCGGCTGGGACCGGCGTGGTGCCAAGCTGATGGAGCCTACCCCAAAAGTCCTCTTCACCCTGCTACCAGTAGTCCACATGTTTGCCATCAACTCCACCGCCCCTAAGGATCCTCGCCTCTACCAGTGCCCTGTCTACAAGAAACCCTGCCGTACAGACCTCACCTTCATCACCTTCGTCATACTCAGAACCACCCAGTCACCTGACCACTGGACTCTCAGGGGTGTGGCACTGCTCTGTGATACCAAGTAATTTATCTCAAAATCACACCATTAGCAAAAGTGAATTTAATAGCTTAGGAAATGTTTGCTGCTACTATTTTGCTACGTTGGCATTTTAGCTATGTGATATTTTTAACAAAATAATTTCTTTTTTATCCAAGGGAAGGGAGGGTTATGCAGGGTCTGATTGTCTACTGAATAAATGAGTGCTCTTTGAAATAGAAAAAAAAAGAGATATAAATAAGTTTGTGTTGTTGTTGTTGTTTTTTTAATCTGTTCCATGAAAATTTGATGTTTTAAGATAATTTGTGGGTCCAGAATGAAATGTAATACTAATTGTTAACAGTTAAACAGCATTGACAGTATACAGCATCGATGAGTGCCATCCTTCTAAACCACCAATCTGTGGTCCAGAATGACATTGAACTGACAGTTTAAGATGAAGAAATGAGCAAGAAATCACAATATAGATCAAAAGGATGTTAGGATTTGATCAATTCTGCTCATTTAAAGTTAATTGATTCTCCAGTTTCAACATTTGAGTTCTATTATGAAAACTTATGTCAAATGCTGAAAATCAGTTATTGGAATAGTTCTTGTCCAACATATTTATTGATCAGTGATAAGCTTTACAGTGTAAACATCAAATTGATTTGAATGGAAGATTTTTTTCTGTGATACTGCAGTTTATATGAAATCCTGTTATCACATAACACACCATAATGCATGAAAAATGCACAGGTTATAACATACTTGCCTTCAAATAGCTTTTACATTATATAATTTTGTAGGGAAAGATGAAACTTATCAACGAGTGTACATATGGAAGAGATAGATTTGCGAAAATTTGATTTTTCTTTTGCAAAAGAATGTCTTCATTACCCTACACATGAAGACTTGGCTTTCAGCTTGTATCGGTTTCAAAACTTACAAGAAAGCCACTTTAATTGCCAATTACAAATTTAAAAGTGACTTTATGGAGAAAACGAGGAAATACCATTATTTGGTGTAATTATTAATATCATTTGTCTTTATACTGATTATTTGCTTTTAAATGTTTGCATTTCTTGCCATATTTGCAATAGATAATACTCATCTATTCCCTAAAATATGACTTGAGTCTTACACTTTGTAGATACAAAGAACAAACTTGATAATGTTGACTTGGATATATACATTCTCATTATCTGATATTGTGTAAATATACAAATTGTTGCAACTTATGCATTGTTTCCAGTGCAGTTCTTGCACTTTTCCAATGAACTTTAAAAATTACGCTGTGCGTTTCATTATTTCAGTTTTATATTTGTTATATATTGTTATATATTTGTTATATATATGGCTGTTGGCATATTGACTATTTTAAGCAATTGATTCCAATGAATCTTTAATGAATTGCAATTGATAGTTGAAATAAAACGTTACAAATATAAACAAAAGCACTAGTCTCTATTTGTTGTGTTGTAGTTGGTTGTTGATATGATCAACGTTCATTCATATGAGGGACAGTTTGTTTTCATGTATAACAATGACATAGATCATAATAATGAAAAATAAAAACATTGCGATAGTAAGAATAACCTAATGTAACCTTTGTTTTTTCCCCTATCCCACTAATGCATGACAAATACATTTTTCATCCCAAGTACATTATCTCATTTTCTTTAACAGTATATTTGTTGTATGTATATTAATCATTTTTTCCATATTTTATCTTTAACTGTGCCAAAACTGACTTTCTCCATTACGATTTTGTTGGCCTTATATTCTGTTGAATCCATCATCGTTTGCTGTATTTTCCCATACTACTTTCATAACATCCATAATTTGTCCTTAATCCCAATCTATTCCCTATCTAGACACTTTCATCTTTCCTCTGTGCATTGTCACAACAGCAATATTTGCTCAGTCTATTCAGTATCTACGCCCTTCTCTTTATCGTAATTGCAGTACTTTCTTCTCTCTCTCTCTCTCTCTCTCTCTCTCTCTCTCCCTCTCTCTCTCTCACTTTCTCTCTTTCTGCCTCCCTCTCTCAACCTCTCCCCTTTTTTCTACCTTTTGTTAGTATTCTCCATACCTATATGCTCTACTCTCATCACCATAACAGCAGTGTGTTTGCTTTGTCTCTCACTCCCCTTTTACTCGCTGAAATCTCTTTTGTACCAGAGCTGAATTGTAAAAGTAATCCATGTTCTCTCTCCCTCTCTCTCTCTCTTCCTACCTCCCCCCCCCCCCCCCCCCCCCCCCCACTTCCACCCCCTTTTTTTAACACCTTCCTTAACTATGCTCCCCACATTGCTACATCATAGCAGTAGCCCTCGTTTTGCTTCTCTCCCTTTCTCTCTCCTGAGTGATTTCTGGGCTCCAACTCTGTTACCATAACCACAGTCCTTGCTTGGTCTCTCTCTTTCCCCTTTTTCTTCATTCAGTTTCTGTCCTACATGCAAGCTGGCTATCTTTGTACTCGCCATTTTATTTATCATAATTCCAGTCCTTGCCTAATCTCCTCTCTCTCTCTCTCTCTCTCTCTCTCTCTCTCTCTCTCTCCTCTCTCTCTCTCTCCTCTCTCTCTCTCTCTCTCTCCTCTCTCTCTCTCTCTCTCTCTCTCTCATTCCCCCTTTCTTCCATGCTCTTCCAACCTAGATTAGATGGACCAATTTTTCCTACTTTAATAAAATGATGGTCCTAGTTTAGTCCTGCCTCTCTCGATCAGTAGCTCTCACTCTCCCCTTCATTTCCTATGATCTCTGAATTTTCAAACATTAATTCGCCCCACTATCATGCATAATCAGCAGTCCTTGTCAAGTCTCTATCTCTCCCTGTCATTTACTCCACTTACTTCCCTATTCATAATGCTCTCTCTCCTCTCTTCATCAACATGACGGCAATCTTTGCTTTAATAGTACCCCCCCCCCCCCCCTCCCTTTCACTTCCTCAACCATACTTGCTTCTTCTATTTCTCTCCCTTTCTCCCTTTTCACTACATGTATCTGTTTATATCTACACCCTCCACTCTTTGTTCTCAGCTCATTACAGCAGTCCTTGCTTTCTATTTCTCTTTCTCCTCCTCTCCCTCTCTCTCTATCTCTCTCTTTAACTCTCTCTCTCAATCTCCCCCTCTGTCTAAATACAGTTTGCTCCCTCTCTCTCCCTCTATCTCTGTCTCTGTCTCTCTCTCTCTCTCCCTCTCTCTCTCTCTCTTTGTCTCTCTCGCTTCTGTCTCTGCCTCAGCAGACAATAATCCCTCCGTCTATTGAATTTCCTCTGCTGTCTGTCTCCCATCCCTCTCTCCATTAGATGACATTTAGATGAAGGACGAGGGAGTCAAGCGATGGAGTCGGTTACATACAAGCCAAGATTCTCAGATTGTCCAGATAGGAGGATCTGCTTTATCTTGTCTCCCTGCATCTATTTTCTCCTCCTTCTTCATCATAATGCTTGCAATCTGTCCCCCTTTCTCTTTTCGGCTGTGTGTGTGTGTTTCTATATTGTGTCAAGATATATATTTTTGATTTCCACATTAGAAATGATGGCTCCATCTATGCTTTTACCAAATGGCTAAAATATAAGATAGAGGATGATCAGAAAATTTGAAAGCTCATGTCATACATTCCCCCCCCCCCTGCATTTTGTTATTTTCTTCTTAGCTATAATTCTGAAATATTATATTGACCCGTGTTGAAACATAATCACTTTAATCATTTCTTTCTCATATTTCATCATACTTTTTTTTATTCTCTTCCTTTGTTTAACCCTAATCCGCTCCTGGAACTTTCATTACCCAGCTTGGTCCTTCTATTTTTTTTTATTGTCAGTGAAATATCCCCCATTTATTTTCAATTTTCTATATATTTTCCCATCATCCAGTTTGTCCTCTGCACTATGGACCTCCCTGTCTTTCTGTATATTTTCTCGTTTCTCTCTCTCTCCCTCCCCTCTCTCTCTCTCTCTCTCTCTCTCTCTCTCTCTCTCTCTCTCTCTCTTTCTCTCCCTCCCCCTCTCTCTCTCTCTCTCTCTCTCTCTCTCTTTCTCTCCCTCCCCCTCTCTCTCTCTCACTCTCTATCTCTCTCTCTCTCTCTTTCATTTTACCCCTTCCCCTGTCTCCAATCCTATTTCCTCCCTCTGTGCCCCCCCCCTTTTTTTTCTCTCTCTCTCTTTCATTTTACCCCTTCCCCTCTCCAATCCTATTTGCTCCCTGTCTGTGCCCCCTCTCTCTCTATCTACCTCTCTCTCTCTCTCTCTCTCTTCTCTCTCTCTCTCTCTCTCTCTCTCTCTCTTTACCCTACCCCTCCCCTCTGTCTCCTATCTGTATTCTTTCCCTTGTCTCCCCTACTTTCCATCGCCAGCACTCTAATCCTGCTTGTCTATTGAATTTCCTCTGCTGCCTCTCCCCCTCTCTCTCTCTCCCATCCCTCTTTCCATTAGATGACATTTAAATAAAGAACGAGTAAGCTGAGCAAGGGAGACAGTTATCTATGACGGGAACTTATCAGAAGGGAAGATCGCGCTATATTGAGAGAAAGAGGTTTTTTGCTTGCTTTCCCTCCAAACATGCCAAATACGTGAATTCTTCCCCGACTCTCATATCATCATAATCAGAAAATGCATACACTTATCATTTTCTCTGCAGACTCGTTTTCTTTACATTTTGTATAAATGCGAGGGGATAGGCTTTCCCCTCTTAACATGATAAAACAAATGAAAAGCGGTATCGCTATTTAGTGGTGTCCTGTTACCATGGATTGTACTTTTGATATGTACTGTATTATGAACACATTTGATATTATTGTTCTGTTAGTCATTCGTGCATTCATTCATTCAATCATTCATTCGCTCGTTCATTCATTCATCCATCCATTCATTCATGGACAAGATGGCAATAGCATGGTATTCATTATGATCTATTTCTACTTTACATAACGTGTCAAGTATCTCATTTCTATCGAGGATAATTGATTTGGCCTACATCTATGTAATGTGTTTAATTCATGTAATAAATAAGAATAACAATCATACATGTACATCTATCAATAGTATAGATAATTTATTTTAAAAAAATAAAAGTAGATTCGTTAACCAAGCCCTGTAATTCCTCGAAACAGGGGCGTCAATCCTGGGGGCAATTCCCCCCCCCCCCCGTCCTTCCCACTAATTTCCTGTAGAGCGTGACTTTTCAATTATTGCGTTTGCCCCTCCCCCCCCCCCCCTTTATTGAAGGTGGTTTGAGGCTATGAGGTCCAAAATAAAACAGCTATTGTACAGGGTTTCCTGTGTGTGTGTGTGTGTGTGTGTGTGTTCTTTCTCTCAGTATTGACCTTCAATACCCGTTTGCTTGCAATTTATATTTTTCTCTAATATCTTACGGCCCCACCCTTAAGCGAAATAAACGCTTATTAACACAACCGCGCAGGTACATCGAATCAACCATCCTAAAACATAGACAATTACATGTATTTGTTTCAAGATTTATAAACCTCGCATTAATTTTGTAAAATGGATGTGCTTTCGATTTGTAATTCATTTTTTTTTTTCAATGAAAGAACATGGATTTGCGCAATTCCAAATTAAAAGGTACGAGTCCACGTTCCACTACCATCGACAGCTTTCCACCTGTCATGAAATGTCATGTTAAGGAGAATAGACTGCATCGGTAATGTATGCAAATTTTATACATACCTTTCAAACATAGCTTGTTCTTGACAACCTGAAAGCTTGCCGGACATAGCAACAGATAATGTATGCAAACTGGATTCCAAGCATTGAGGCTCATTTATAAAAAGCAGGTTAATGGAATAGCTCGTCACTAGGTGCTCAGAGAATTATGTGCATAAATTTGTATACATTACAGAAGCGGTCTATTCCACAATGTTACATCATGAGCAGTGGCGTACCCAGGATTTTTTTAAGGGGATGTCTTGGTACCCAATGCTGAAACAATGTTAGTTCATTTAAAAGATCATGATTTTATTAGAAGAAAATCATCTGCCTTAAAAAAAAAATTAAATTCGTGTTGCCAGAAAATCCCCGAAATATGGTAAGATTTCAGGATATTTTGGCCCCTCAGCTGTGTCCCAATTTCAGCTAGGTAACCACAATGACGTCAAAGTGGTTACCTTGTCGCGCAATTATAGCAAAATGCGCGCAAGGTGTAATGCATTTTGTACAGTCTAGCGCGCAACACATCTGCAATACGCGAACCTGGGTAACCACTTTGACGTCATTGTGGTTACCGTTGTGATTATTGCAGTGATTATTATTGATTCTCATAAAAACATGTTTAGCTTGGGATCAGACGATTTACTTTTTACTCCAAATTCTCTGACGAGCAAAAAAAAAAAGAAAATATAGGTGGGGGAAGGGGGTTATCAGCATTTTGGCGTTACAAATAACCTTATCCTTCATTTATAAAGGCGGGTGTTTGAACACCAAAAAGGGGGGGGGGTGTTTGAACACCCAAAACACCCCCCCCCCCCCCCTCGGTACGCCTATGATCACGAGGCATTTAAAATCATAATCATCTTTCGATGATATCACTTACATTTAGTTTACAAACTAATTCTGACTTATAATCCGTACACATCGTTTAGCATATGAACGAATCTTATTCCTTGTAATCTGTCTGTGAAATTTCAGACTTGATGTCAATATTCGAGTAATATTTCAACCCGTCATAGGGAGTTAAAAAGATAGTTCGGTTTATTCATCACTGAGGCTAAACCCTGAAAAGGTAGCGCACAAAATGGAGAAAGGTGTTGAGAAAAACTGGACCGAGGGCAGAGGAAAGCTAAGCCATCGAGAGCTTTGATGATGGACAGGTGGATGGAGTAAATGATGATGGATAGATAGAATGGTAAATAACCAGAGAATGTATCAAAATGCAGTTCTCAATAATGCTAGGGGAGGGTACGAGATATTCTATAGGATGGTATGCACAATGTTTACATCCGATTTTAGTAAAATGTTCACTGTTATGCTTGTTTAATTTTACTCTATTTTATTCAAATCAACTTGATATTAGTGTGGAATTGGCCTTGAATGGATGTTGATTTCAGAAATTATTTCATACGGTTTTATTAATTCCATTTGGTTTATATGAATGAGAATGGCCCTAAGGAAAATGTTCTGCAGTGGAACCTTGTTATAGAGAACACTTATTAAAAAAATCGCATTATATATCAAGGTAATTTTGCCGGTCCCTCTTCTTTGTATTCTATTATTTTTTAGCTCTGAAATAAGACTGTTTTGATTTGAAGCGGTAATTTCCTTGGTCCCAAGGAGCTTTTTTATAACGAGGTTCCACAGTACATGTATGAACTGGAAATAAAACCATGATCACAATGTCCTGCCGCTAAAATTGGTTCTCCCGTAGAACCAAATTATGAATCTACTTGATCAAATCGTCTGATCCCAAGCTAAACATGTTTTTATGAGAATCAATAATAATCACTGCAATAATCACAACGCATACCATTTCACGCTGGATGTTTAGAGAATAATGTCGTATGTAGTGAAAACAAAATATGTTGCGAACGCTTTTACAAAATGTAATGTTTTTAATGATGCCAGAGTAAACAAAAACACTTTTTTATGAGTCATATGAGTGATCACTTCATTTGGAGTTAAATCCACTCCAAATCATGGGGAAATCCCACTCTGAAGACGTGGTTGGTTTACTCTTTTGAGAGTGGATTCCACTATTTTGAGCATGGATTTTCACTCGAAATGAAGTGATCTCTAATATGACTCCACTATTAAAAAGTGACCTCTCCTGTACTACTACTCTTTTCATGGAAGACTTTTGAGGGGGAGAGAGACAGAAACACACAAAGTCTGAAAGTGTAGACTAGTGGATTGGAAGGAGATATGAAGGAGGAAAGAGGAAGCCAGCGAGAAGGAAATGAGAGTCGATGATGGATAGATGGGCTGATGATAATGCACAGACCGAGAGTGGTACAGATATACGTATAGCAGGAAGCATCGCGAGGAGATAATACAGAGTACACATGTATGGGCTGCACCGTTTCCGCAATTCAGTAGCCTTCCACTTGAAATCTGCATTATCTCCATATATCAATAGGGATAAATTTATGAATCTATGAATGTTTGATATTTAAAATATCTTTATAATGTATCCAGAGTGATATATTCAATTATTCATAATTACATTGCAAGACAGGGTGACATGGAAATTATTTTCTTGCCTTTATATTATTTAATTTTCCAAATCTTAATTTCATTTATTACACTTCAAAAGCAGCATACATTCCAATTCTTCACTTAAGAAATAAAATTCATAAGAAATTTCACAATAAATTAAACAAATCTCATTGACTCGTTCTATGTGTTTTGTCAATCCTGTAAACTGGATGAACATGGATATGTGAAGCAAGAAGTGTCTCATAATCAATAAACTTGGGCTATTATCATGTGATTTAGTGAATATTTCCAAGAGTCAAGTGCAATGTGCAGCCTCTGTGAATTTAAGTCTACAATTAAAAAAACTCTAGTTGAACAATTTTCCATTGGCATTGCTGCGTTCTGATTTTTTGAAAGATTGTTCCTTTTTAATACATGTACTGTACTGCAAATGCTGTGTGAGATGTATACAAAAGATGCATATATATATATATATATATATATATTTCTGACAGAGAACATATATGTTTGCTGAAAGCCTCAAGCAAACACTTAGAATGATCACGGTCCCTTCTGAGATAGAATTGTAGCAATAGATGATTAGGTACACATAGCTAATTTATGCCAGGGATATTTCACGGATGTGAAGAGGTAATATTCTGGCCAACCATCAAGGAAACACTGTGGCATACCCCACAAGCGAATGCCAAACAAAACAGTCCATTGTTATTTAAATATGTTATAAGTGCATTGCAAATCATCAAACATATCATCTGTTAGAGAGCAAGAAGGGTGTCAACTCCATGGCAAATGATCAGAATTAATGCCCCTCTGCTTCTCAGCAGACAATATGCATTAAAAGGTGGATAACAAAACATACAGTACAGTGGAATCTCGTTATAACAAACTCCTTGGGACCACAGAAATTACCTTGTTATATCAAAACCTTGCTATATCGGGGCTAAAAAACAATAAAAGACAAAGAAGTGGGACCATCAAAATTACCTTGCCATAACGAGAGTTTGTTATAATGAGGGTCCACTGTATCTCTTGAGTGTGTATCCAGTATTCCCTTATGATAACGTTTTAACAGGATTTGCCTGTACATCCTTTGTGCATACACATAATCGAAAAATTGACTAAAGAGGGAAGACATCACAAGATCTTTTATCTTTTCAAATATTTTAATAATATTAATGCAGTTAACAGACATGATGAATAATATATTACAAAATAAAACTTATCATAAATGCATTATATTACTTGGCAACTTGTTCTATACCCTACACAAAACATATGTTGAACATGACAAAAAAAAGGGGGGGAGAGAGAAAATATCAAATGAGGACATGTGCTTTGACCTTAGCCCAATCAATAAGTTATGACAGACTACAACTAGATTCTAGAAGAAATTGCAATAGGATTAAGATTATTACAAAAAATACTGAAATTGAATTGAAAATTTCTTCCCGATTAAGGTCCTGAATGGTTAATATGATTAGTGATAATTGCAGGGTATTTCAAACCATCAAGTTGCAAAAAAGAGACCCAATCTGCTCCCAGTTGCTGAGGAGTCGTGCAACTGCTATGCTACGACTGTGATTCACAGCCGATCGGGCCTTTTCTGTGACTGGAATAATCCCATCCCACAATTTCAATATTTTCATCCACATGCCATTCAGGACCTCAATACGTAATCATCTGCATTTAAAAATCCTGACATCTACTAATTACAATTTCTTTAGAAAGCTAGTCATTGTCTGGTTGCAATGCATGCTGAGGCATTAAAACTGCAAGAATACATACATGTGTCTTAAGATCTTCTACATGGTATTCTCCTGATTTGGAGCATTCGATTGAAGAAAAATAACAACTTCACTGAAACAGATTATATCTATTTTAGTTGTATGCTCAGTTAAAAAAAAGATTCAGGGAGTCTGTGTATCCTAATGAGAATTAAAATCCATGATTATTACCTCACATTCACATTAAGTTTAAGATTGATTTTAAGGATTGGTGAAACACACCCCGACAGAGGAGGGCATAAAGCAGAGAAATCACAAAACATACTTGCGTCATACCCGCCAACCTTCCACAGCATAAGCTTGGAATCTCAAAATGCAAAAGTTAGGAAAACAGTGTATTTTGTATGCTTTTACACAGATTTTTGTAGAAACAGAGCAGAATCTAGGATTCATAACAGAATTAGCAAAATAAGAATGGTTGGGAGCTATAAAGTTGATGACAGAGCACAAGATAAATATGGACAAAAGAGAATAATTCATATAAATATCTGGGGAAAAAAGCTCTACTTAAGGTATTCATATTTGTTTTGGCAAATATTGATTGATCTTTCTTGTATGTGAATTAGTAACTGGACATCCTAATTTCTTCAAGTCAGGCTTTATCATGGCCTGGATAAAGAGAAAATTAAATTTCACAAGCTGCATGTCCATAGGATTACACAAAATAAGAATTTAATTGTTTTGGCAATAGTTGATTAAACATCAAGAAGTTCATTAAGATTCACAATTCAAAATATATCTACCGTAAAACAATAGTTAGTTAGCTAAATCCATTGGCCTGTTCTACATAATAAACATAATATTGAGGTGACATGATTTCGGTTTGGCTATAGAGCCTGATCGGTTAAGAGTGGGTATTTTCTCTGTCCGTGACATTGAATATTTTATAGAATATAATTTCAGTAGGCAATCATGGCAACCAAATTTTACCAAAATTCAACTCGTTCAGTGATGCCCTTCACAATGAAACATAAAATAGCTCTCTTCAATTGAATACTTATTTTCTACAGGCCTTCAAACTTTCAAAATTTGTCAAATGTCCATCCGTGACTAACCGATTAGGCTCTATATACTACATGTACATGTTATACTTAAAACGCATGTATGTTTAACACAATTAAGCAACAACTATAGCATGGTATTAAATTCCTCAAACTTGGGGAATGCATACTTCATTCAGCCTTATATTTAAGTAGTTTTGTTTCCTATCACTAAATGACATTTTGCATGTTAGATGTTACCAAATGGATTCCACTGTGCATTTCATGATATTATGGGTCTTGAAACGAGTCAAGGCTCCCCTGCCTCCCATCACCACACAAGTGAAAATGAGGCAATTGTATTTCAGAAATAAAGGGACACTTCTGAATCAACATTTTCTAGTCTACGATTGATGACAAATGTTTTGTGTAGTCATTTTACAGTAACACCAGAAATGACCGCTACACAGGTAGTCAATGATCACTTCACATGATTCTTTATTTGGGGGTGAAGTATTAGATGGAAATTAGGCAAATGCCTTACGCAATGCAGAAATACCCTGGGTGTCTTATGTCAAATTTTCATACTTTTCACCCCAAAATGATGAATCACTCCAATTGACCAATGAACTCTAACAGTACTACTTTATGACTGCCCCAACAAAACAGAACTTTTATTAATTATTCATTATTCATATGATTAACAGGCTTGAAACTGTTGTCAAAATGTCCATTTTTTCCAATGCTTCTGTATAATTGCCCAGTGGTAAGTTCTAAGCTTAAGCCCACCGCACACTATACGATCGACTACAATCCGACTTTGGAAATATAACGCAATACATGTAGCATTCAATATACATGTAGGCATTTTAACATATAAAAACTATCTGAATCAGTTTCTGAACAATAAATAGTCCACATAGGAAATTGGTGCGATGTCAGCCTTATATCTGGAATAAGGGCCAAATCAGTTTCAAATCGTAGACAATTGCAGGACTGCTCTGACTTCACTTCTATTCGGAGCCGATTTGGCCTTTCCTCTGACTAGAAGGCTCATAATAGGCCCTAATTTTGATTTTACTATCTACGTAACTATTCTGAACCCTAATCAAATATATTTTTATGTGTTTAATTGTTTATATCTAATGCTATTACATTTTCTTTCAAATCGGATCGTAGACCGATCGTATAGTGTGCGGTGGGCTTTAGACGAGTTGACCAGCACAATTACATGGAAAGTGGATGGGAGCAAAGTAGAATTCTGAGAGTATAACATTATCAATATGATGTACATGTATGTTGAGTTTCTTCTCTCTTCAATGTAATTGTAAGTGACAAAAAATAATCTATAAACTTATAAATAATAATCCTTACTTAAACCAACAGAATACTCTGGACACTTAATTTAAGTCATTTAAAGTTCTAGTCTGGATACATTCATGTACTAAAATAAAAAAGCTTCTCCTCAAATTCCTACATGCACATACACATGTATGGAAACAACAAATGATGAAAAAACAAAAAGCATAATTGTGCTGCTAGTCTATATGATAAGGTACTTGTGTGTAGCGCCTACATCAGTTCAGAGGCATCAGTGTAGTATTCATCTTGTCTGTACACATGTATTCGTGTCCTGCTGTACATGTACATGCCGATATCACACTGTACACCAGACAATTACTGTACAATGCACATTCAAAATTCTGAAAGACTAGATAATGCCATTTTAAGATACATGTGTACATTCTATATCTAAAGACATTACAGTACAGAGAAAAGAAAAATCATACTTTTGACTTTAAATGGTATATTTACTCATAATTTACAAACTTTACACATTTACATGTTTTTCTCCGTGTTAGAGTTTAGCTGTACAGATAATTTTACAAATCCTAATTTCAAATTGCTATACAAGCATGTACATGAGAATGTTGAACAGATCATATTCATGTATGTGATAAATGTATACATGGTTAATTGGTTAATTTGAATCATTCGCCACAAACTACAGTGTAGTAAGAATTAAACTGCCACTGTAGATGTAATAATCACTGAATTTCCTACATGTGCAACACATTCAACAAAAACAAATTTAACTACAGTATACTGCATTTCAATTCTAAGCCTCCGTCATATTTTTTTCTCTAGTGTAATCAAATCTATGAATGAAGTACAATTTAGGTTAAAGCCTAAACTGTCAGATTGTCCCCTATTTATTTTTGTCACATTGCATGATGCCATCAAATCAAATCTCATCATCTTTCAACTTTAATCTATTCTTTAAGCAGAAAATTTTTAAAAAGGCAACTCTCGCAAAACACTTTCCATCATCTAGCAAATCAAATATTTAAATGATGCCAAATATACACCTGACATTGTTTATTCTACAGATGTATCTGATGGTTACTCATTAATTCTTTCCAACTAGCCATCTTCGGAAGATACTGACTACATTTTAGAAATATCAAATGGAAGATGGAAATGAGGTTTTCATGAACTCTGATCTCATACTACAACTTGCATATTTCCACAATTATTTCTGTTTATCCAACAACAACAAAATGCAAAACAGATTTTGTGAAGCATTTCAAAACTTCCAAGAGGCTTTTTTTTTCTTAAAATTTCAATGAAACTTAACTCTTCCTGCATGGGTCATTTCCATGTTCAACTGCCGAAAATAACTTAGGTAACAAAAAATTATAATTATCTTTCAATATAGGGTACGTATTGTACTTCAACATCAATGAAACAAGAGAGGAAGGGCCAATTGTTCTGCCTTTTTAAAACTTAAGTTCTCTTAGGGCATAACACCCCCCCCCCCTCAAATATTCTTCAGTACTTCTAACACTCAGCCTACAAGCCTACAAGCCTTAAATTTTCTACATGCTCTACTTACACATTCACATTGGCAGTCCCATGTTGGGATGCATCAGCATAGGGTTCTGTGGTGCCATGGCTTCCCCTTGTTCAATCTTGAACCTCTCCACATGATGGTAGCCATGTCTTGGATACGCTGCTTGGGCATGATAAGGCGAGTAGGTGTCCCGACCACCCACCGGTTCACGAGGCACATAACTGTCCAGATTCGTAGGCCGATGGTGATCAGTGTATACGAGAGGCTGGCGAGGGGGTTCACGACTGACATAGTTCCGCGGGTTGATGGCCTGCTCGTGATCAGGGAAAGGGGGCTGGGGGTGAGCATGCTCTGGAGTTCTGTAAGCCTCAGGGATCGCTATACGCTCATGGCTCGGGTAACTTGGTTGGCGAATATACTCGCTGTTTCCGTAGCTCTCTGGGGTACGGGTTTGCTCTTGTTCGCCATAGCTCTGCCTCCGAGGAGGCTCCCGATTCACATAGTCTTGTTGAGCCGGAGTTGGAGCTTCTTCGGGTTCAGAATAGTGTCTTTGGCTCAAAGGACGTTCAGGCTCCTCATAACTTGACTGACTAACTGGACGTGGGTGGTCACTAAAATGCTGTTGGGTAGTGCTGGGCTGAGGTGGTTCAAAGGTCTGCTGGGATTTCGGAGGGAGTTCCTCTTCATATTCTTTTGGATTGGATGAATGATGAGGCTCTTCATACGTCGGCTGCTGACCAGGGGCAGCTGCCAGAGGCTGTGGGGTTTCAATGAAGCTAGGTTGTGTTGTAGGGGGTGCCTGCTCCTCTGTACTGACATCACCTTCGCTTGGTTCCTGAGTCACATCTGCTTCACCATCCCCAGGAACCTCCCCACTAGTATCAAGATCGACCCTCCCTTCCTCATCATCTACTTGCTGGGTGTCATCAGCATTCTCACCATTTTCATTCTCCTCTTTCTCACCATCTGACTGCAAGTCTGCATCCAGACCATGCTTGTTCTTGACATGTCTCTTGAGATTCCCCTTATTGTTATACTTGCTACCACAGATGGAACATTTGAAAGGCTTGTTCCCAAAATGGAGGTACACGTGGCTGTCGAGATTTACCTTGCGACTGAATTTCTTGCCGCAGATGTTGCAGGAAAATGGTTTCTCATCTTTGTGGACAACCATGTGATTACTGAGAGTCTGCTTTTGTGAGAAAGACTTGTCACAAATTTGGCATTTGTATTGTCTGTTGTTGACATGGAGTTTGGTGTGCCGAAGCATGTTGGCCTTGAGAGCAAAGGCCCGATCACAGATGTGACATCTGAAAGGTTTGAGACCTGTATGAATCAACTGATGTTGCTTCAGATGGTGTTCCTTGAAGAATTGGTGTCCACATTCAGTGCAGACATGAGGCCGTACATCTCTGTGCCTTGCTATGTGATCTCGCAACTCAAATGGAAAGGCAAACTGCCTGCCACATTCTGTACAAGTCAGTTCAGGTTTAAGTGGTGCACCTTTCTTCTTTGTAACTTTTCTTGGAGGTTGGTGGGGTGCTCGACTACGGAAACGTTGGTTTGCAGGACGATTCCGGGTGGGTTGGAATCGGAGTGTTTCCATGGCATCTGGCTGGAGGACAGCTTTGCCTGCATCTGGATGAACAAGCTCAGGTTGGAAAAGCTCTGCAGGAAGGAGACCATCATCATGTGGTCCGTGTTCTGATCCTCGAGGAGATTGTGAGCCACCATGACTGTAGGACTGCCTCATATGATCATGACCTGGTGACATCGCACTATTCCTTGACGACAAACTATCCTGCCTTTGTGGCACGTTATCACCTCTTGGTGGAGTTCTGTCATTCCTGGGATACATTTGATCGTCTCCTTGTGCATTGGGATCATTTCTTGGAGACATCCTATCATTCCTGGGAGACATCTGGGGGTGTCTTGGCGGAGTACGGTCACTTCTTGGTGACATGTGATTTGATCCATGTGGCATGTGATCTCCTGCCCCTGATGCACGTCCAGGGGATATGGGCAAATGATCATTCATTGGTCCCCTTCCTGTTCTTCCTGCCATGTAACCTGCTGCCTGCATTTGAGCAGCCGCTTGTGCTTTCATAGCCTTTGTTCGTCTCCTCCCGGTCGGCATGTACTGTGTCCCCTGTGGAATATTGGCATACCGTCCTTGTCTTCCAGCACCACCTGAAGAGCCCATCATTTGCCCTTGAGAAGCTATCATTGGGTGCATGGTCGCAGAGGCATTAAAGTGCTGTAGGTTGTCCCCATCACTGGAAGGACTCCGACTGGCCTTCTTGGGAGGGCCGCTGCGCTTCCTATGAACCTTTTTGTGGTGGAACTGCAGCTCCGAAGGGAAGGCAAACTTGCGACCACAAAGCTCACAAGTGCAGGCTACATTGATGTTATGGGTGACCATGTGCCGCTTCAGGTGGACTCTTTGATTGAATCCCCGCCCACAGATAGGACATATGTGCTTCCTTCTACCTGTATGAATAACCTACAGAAATACAAGAAAATACAACCAAAAGAAAAATAAATATAGAGAACAAAAAAATAAAATATATTCTGCTACAATGGACCATCCAATTGAGAATAAGCAACTGCTTACATATATTAGATAATTAAAGTTCTCTAGCCTCTGCCTGTATGGCTCTTAAAATCAAATCAGCTTATCAATCTATCATGCAGCAATTTCTAGATATATAACTTTAAATGTAAGATGTCACAATGAATAGTACCTATCACTTGGTATTTACCGTAATTCTTCATTCACTTTATATGTAGAATGCTAGTCTGTCAGTATTTGGCCAAAGAATAAAATTTGAAGGGGGCAAATGTTGCTTTTGCCAAATACAATATGTACATTGGGCACTTATTCCTGTGTTATTTTGTGATAACACTGAACAATTGTTAACATTTGTGTAACATCCAATACCAAGGAACCCATTCTTTTTTTAACTGGCAATATGATTTACTTGTCCAAAAATGGAAATATGTAAACTTTTCAATATGTAGGGACACTTATATTCAGGATAAATTATTGGGAACAAATGGTATTCAAACCTATCAACATCTACGAAGGTATAGTCCGTGTAAGTTCTTTTTTTTCTTCAGAATTTCATAGTATGAATTTGCTTACTCTGTGAGTGTTGAGGTGTGCAACTTGCTTGAAGCTCTTGCCACAGGCCAGACACATGTGAGGCTTGATCCCACAGTGATCCAAGAGATGGGCGATGAGATTGCTCTTGCTGGTATAGCTCTTAGGACACTGGTTACACATCCACTGCCAGCTACCCCTCACTAGGATGGGGTTGGAGCTCTTGGTATCAAAGAGATTGGGCGGGGCACCATTCTCATCCACCTCTCCATCATCATACGGAGCCATCATATTGCCCTCCTCCATGCTTGTGTCTACGAGATGCTTCTCGTCTGGTGCACCCTCCATGCTGTTGTTAAGGTTCGGGTCCGTTTCCAAGGAAACGTTAGGATTAGAGTTGATGCTGGCATCCAAGTTGGGATTGGGATCCATACTAGGAGTGGTGCTGGGATCCATGTTCCCTTGGTGGTTGGGGTCTAAGGTCCCCTGGTGGTTGGGGTTAGGTTCCGGTTCTCTCTGCTCCGGGTAGGCAGCCTGAGGCATGGATGGCATCTTGTTGTGGATGTTGGACACCGGAGGAGGCTGGGCAGGATGGGGAGCCCCTTGCTGGTCCGTTGGAAGTATGTACCCGTTCTCTCTGGCATTCATGGGCTGGTTGTATTCAGCACCATGGACCATGGCTGCTTCGACTGCCTTGTTGTAATCCATGCTGATGAAATGTCTCTTGAGATGCTGATGGTGATAAGATCTTGGCAGCCGCAATCCTCAAGGAGGATTATTCAGATGGAGTAGTGATCAAGCTTCTGCCTACATGATGTGAAGTGTCACATGGTGAACATCAAGCACCTACGAGCAAATGCAGAAACATTCAAACGTTCATTAGCACAGAGTAGAAATATGTACTACTGTTTAAAGGGAAATCCAACCTTTATAGCAAGTTGCGTTGAAAGAAATAGGAAAAATCAGAGAAGCAGATTGGTGAAAGTTTGAATAAAATCGGACAAGCAATATAAGAAAGTTATGAATTTTTGAAAGTTGTAATCACAATGCATATGGGAATTTCAAATTGGCCGAATAGGTAATGTCACTGTGATGTAGCTGTGGACAACTCCCCCATTCGCTCTAACACACAAAATGACTAAAATGTCACTTTTTTTCAAAATGCATTACTCAGTAGGATCTTTTCGTTCATGAGGACCTATAACAATATGCTATCTCTAATATATTTTGAGTACTGCCCCGAGGGTTAAAGCGCCTCGAAGAAAACCGCAAATTAATGATATTTTTGTGTACGACAAATGGGAGAGTTGTCCACAAAAAAGTCACAATTGACTCACCAAAGTGCCAATTTGAGATTCGCATAGATGTAGTGATCTCATTTTTCAAACATCCATAACTTCTTAGTCCTTGTCCGATTTTTTTCAAACTTTCACCATCCTGTTTTTCTTATTTTTCTGCTTTCACACAAATCATCTTATTATCAAGATTGGATTGCCCTTTAATCAAGTAATCATAAGGCATGCATAATTTGGGGGGAAAAAAACCTGGTACATATTCCTATACAGAACTAGTGGAATACACTTCTGCATACATGTACACAATGGAATAGAAACTACAAGAATGGCTCATAGTATGATTGCCATTACATAAGGTGAGTGTTGGCCAAGGCAGGGCTCGACACTAAGGACTCCAAAAATTTACAATTTAAGCAGGATGGCCATGCATACAGACCCTAAAATGTTAATCTGGACCTCATGTAGCCAAGGTCAAGATCACATTTTTGGGTGAAAATATACACTTACATCTAGGCCTATAGGCATAACTACCGGTACTTAAATCATTTTGGCCACTATATTTATTTTATCAAAATCCAGACCATGCTCACCTTACAAGTTATAATAGTGAATATAATTTTCTCTTTTCTCTTTCTTTAGATATATGGAATTTACAAATTTGAATGGTATGTATATTTCACCAGTAAATAGGTTTCTGCATTTCATTGTATACCTAAATAAATAAAATATTTATGGAGTTTTTGTTTTTTTTTAATCGAGTAAAATATTAGACTTGAAGTAAATTTAATTTCCTGAGCATGAAGTTTATCAAGAAAACAAACATTAGTATAAGAATTCCCAGAAAAATTTATTTGTAGATTTACAACAAGTTTCACAGCACATTATCTATATGTACAATGAGCTTGGCAAACTGACGTAAAATAACTACCACACTACATGTATGTTGCTGTGTCCTAAAATGTACATGTAGTGTAAAAATACAGGATTGTTCACTTTTTTTCTACATGCAATTTTCTAGAAAATTCTAGTACAAGTGGGGAACTTGTAACAACATGTATTCCAACATTTGTTTGTTTTGGGGGTTATTTTTTCATCCAAGCTTTAAGTTTTTGTGAGCTCTTAAAAGAAAAAAAGAAGAGATGTTCTGGTTTACATCACAGTTGAATGACTGATTTGCGATTTCAGATTCACTAGTGATCTCAACTTTAAAAAAAGTTATCCAACATTGTTTTAAAACTGACCTGTTTCTCTGTTTGTTTGTTGTTGTTTGTTTTTTTTTACATCCTATTCAACTTGTTGGAAAGGTTGGGTTGCCCTTTTAATAGAATGAAGCCATGGTGTATGAATAATTGCAGACCAATTGTATCCAGGTTCCATTTCTTTGCATTCCATTCCAAAATGAATCAACATTAAACGCACAAGAAAATTCTGAAGGTGTATGATACATGGGCAATTGGGCATTCATTTTTTAATGAAGATTTTCATAAACAAACTGTAATTTCAAATCCATCTAGCCTTTAAAGGCATTGATTAACTTTGCCCAGGATTGAAAAAAAAAATCACTGTTCCAGCTAATGTTGTAATCATAATTGCAAACCTTTAGCTCAGACAGGAATCGCCTGAGTTTTATAAGCTGATCGGTCGTTTATATATCAAGATATTTACGATTGAACATTGATGTCGGGATAGATTGAGTACCACCGAACCCTAAAGAACTCTTACGGTTGGCATATCTCGCTCTATCACAGAATACCGTACGGGCTGGAAACCCGCTCTGAAATCGCCAAGCGCTGGTGCTTGGTTTTTGTGACTGCAGCGCAGCGAAGAAGCCGAGCGACTTGCGCTAGCGATTGAACGCGATTTTCTCTTTTTTAGGATACTAAACGGGTTCCATTTTCTCTCATACTTTCACATATCCTTAATTATATATGTAGTTAGAGGACTGTACACAATTCACTGGCATTTGAGCTGATTTTACAATTTTTCACAAAGTTAATCAATCACTTTAATCTCTACATTCTCTATTAAACTTTGCTGAGAATTTATATGTTCTTTTTCAGAGTGACAAGCAATAATGACTTGAGAGAGGTGAACATCTTTTACTACTGTAGTAATCCAGAATTTCTGAATTAAACAAAGAGAGAAAATCAATTGCTTGATTGTAAGAGGGTGAAGCACAATTCTTGAATTCTTTTACACAGCGAAGCATTGGGGCTTGGAGAACCAGATTGTTTTTTCCTTGGAAGCTTTTATTCATATATAGTAGGAGAGGTTGAAACAGGAGAATGTTGTGTGCACAATCGCAGAGATCAATGTGCGCACGCAATACCGAGTTTCTTTGTGGACAAAAGTTTATTGGCCGAGTTTAGTCTAAAACATCGGTGGAATGAAAACATCATGCAATGGTGAAAACAAATCGGCAGGGATTTCTTTGGTTTTGGACATGATTTTGACTTCAATGGATTTCGCTGGAAATATCAGTTCTTCCTAACAGCCATTTAAAGTAAGAGTGAGATTTTTAAGAGCTGAATGTGAAAAGAAATATTTGAAATATTTATCTTATTTTCACGGTTTACTTTTACAACCGTAACAATTAAACGTCCCATTGTGTTGTTTGTGGGATCACTTCACTAATGTTGGAAATAAGTTATAACTTTACTTAAATATAAGTTACAGACTACTACTACTACTCATGCTAGTTTCAGGAAGTTTGACAAAAAGGTGACAATTGCCAAGGCCAAGATGCAAAATGAATACATTAAAAAATGACATAACAATGATTGGCGGATTGGCCTTTATATTTTCTTTCCATCAGTGGCATACAAATCCGAGTAGATAATGTAAATGTATATGGAGCTATATAATTCTTAATCTGAAAACTACAATAAACATGATAAATGACAATGTGTCGTGGACTGTCTTGGCTTAATATTTTTCAATTTGGATATTTGGCTCTTTTTCTACAACCTGTTCACATCAATAATCTCTCATTATTTTGACATAGACATAGTCATAGTCAATTACCTGGAGCCTGTAATAAAAATTGGACCAAATGCCAAGCATTATTGGCAGAGCAGTGCAGCCACAGTCAAACTCATAGACAGGACTACACAGCATGCATGCTACGAAATCTCTCGGCCTAGCATTCGATTATATCTCACAGGCACTGCTGACCCACTGTAACAACACACAATACACACGGCGTGTGTACATACCGTACATACATGTGTACAGCATGCATACATGCAGTCATTCATTTCCGCCTCCACTCCTTTCTCTTCCACCTCTCTCCTTCACATACAAAGAACCCCGCGTTCACTACGTGTGTTAGCAATGGCAATCAATGAATGAGAAGCAAAGAAGAAGTCGTAACTTGCACAGCTATTTCAACCATTTAAAAGATGTGCAAGACCATGCAATGGAAAAAATTATGTAGATTGTTATTATGTAAATTGTAAACTTACCTGAATCATTCAATTAATGAGCTGGTACAAGTTGAAAGATAAATAAAACGATATGTTGTGGTTCTCCACTCAGTGATTTTCTTCCGCCCGACCTGTTACATTATATTATCTATCGTGCTGATCGCCAGAGGGCGCTAAAAGTTTATGGTTTAACATAGAAAATACTTAGTAGACCGGACGAAATTGGAGAGACAAACATTTTTTTCGTTCTTCAATATTTTGCACTTAATTACCCACAAAGTGTTCCTCTGTGCTTTAGCCCATCCCTTTTTCTTTAATAGGGGTTTAGTTTAGTTTTAGTTTTTAGTTTTATTTGACTCTATCGACCCCCTTCAGGGGTATGAGAGCACAACATATTTACAATACAATACAGAAAGAAAACACTGTAAGATAGAATGAATACACATATTTACAAGTTTAAAATACAATACACATGAACTAAGTTCTAGTCTACTTTAACAGTTGATAATTATAAATCTCAAATATCACGCGGTTTGGTTTGTGTACCACTCCGAGTAACTACACGTTTATTGGCAAAAATAATTAAGACTATGCCTTTCAGCCTTTGGAACCATGATCGAAAAGAATTGTATTATTACTATTAGGGGTAACACTAGTTTTCAGTCTTTGCCCACCCCCTTCTCTCTCTCTCTCTCTCTCTCTCTCTCTCTCTCTCTCTCTCTCTCTCTCTCTCTCTCTTCTCTCTCTCTCTCTCTCTCTCTCTCTCTTTCTCTCAGGATCTCGATCTCTAGAGCTAACAAGTCATCATGATTTCTTCTTCTTGGATCACCCCCCCCCCCCCATTTTTACCTCATGAACAAGGACCCATACGATACCCGACTCATAATGATGTGAGCCTATATTGTGTATTTTTTGTACTACAGTGCTTCTGAATCAGGGCAGCCATCTTTCTTTCATTAGGTTTCTTTTTTTACCCGCCCCCCCCCCCCCCCGGGCCCCAATCCTCCAAAAACAAGCTGCAGTTTGCCAATTCAACAAATTCATGTTGTTTTTCACTTGGAAAGGTCAATCAATAAAAGCACATGACTTAAAATCCGATTTTTTTAAAAACTACTCTTTTTAAGTTGTGATGTTAACACTGGTCAAATGACTTATTGACTTATGAAGTGTGTGCTTAATTCAATTCATTAGGTTTTTTTGTTTTTTTTTTATTTATTTGTTTTAGTTCTTTCAGTGTTTTGTTCTGTCATTTTGTCTTGTTTTATAAACGGTATACATGCCTACATTACTCTTTATAGAGAGTAAAATGATGCTCTGTCATTCAGGGGCGGATCCAAAATTTTGTACAAGGGAGGGGGGCAAAAATCTCATAATTTTTTCTGACAAGAAAAAAAAAAGTTATTCAATTTGTTTGGTTCAGTTTTCCTCCAAAATTTTCTGACAAGCAAAGAGAAAAGTTGACACGCATTTTCGGCTCTCTTTGTCGAACAAATTTCTCTGACAAGCACACTTCTAAAAGGGGGCACTATGTACACTTTTCTTTAAAAGGGGGGGGGGGGACACGGGCGGGAAGTGCCCCCTAAATCCGCCACTGCTATCACTGGAAGATGAGAAGAGGGGAGAAAACAAAATGAATCTTGTATCATAGTAAATTCTTATTTTGTAAGAGGTAAACGAAAATGTTTGAATTTGAGGTGAATTCAGTGAATCAGCAAATAAAAAGCTTTCAAATAAAATAATAAGCACTAAATTCTGTCCAAACATTATTTATCATGAATCAGTCAAGTTATCAGTCAGTAAAACTATCAATTAAGTTAATCATTGATTGATCAATCAACCAAAATCAAATCTACCTACTATCGGGGGGGGGGGGGAGGGGGACAAATAAAAAACAATGGGACAAGGGGTTATAGTGACCAAGCTGTGATGACTATGATTATCTATTATCAATAAAGTAGAACTACGGCTTTCAAATGATACCTTGATGGCATCCATCCGTACATACCTTCCCGAGCCCCACTGTTTTTAAAAATTACATGTTAAATTCCAGTTGTGCCAGATTTGGGTAAATACGTTATACATGCGAACGTGACCTAAAAGAATCTATAAAACATTAAAGAAGAATGTTTTACTCGTTTCTTTTAATTAATAATGCGGGTAATGGTGTTTCATGACTTAAAGAGATGGTTGGATTATTGTCGATTGTGTGTGGGTGGGTAAGGCGTATTTCACACTTAATCACACCTGCAATCCTTAAGAACAGCTTTCCTTGCACTTTTCGGAACTGCAACTTCTTTAAGGAACAAAGCGGACAGGCGAGCAAGGTGAAATTGAAGTAAGGGGCACCTTCGGTTGTCATGAAATGGAAAACTATATATAAACGGTACATAAGGCAGGAAAAAGATCGGAAGGTGGCAATTTTCCACCATATAGGTGTGTATTGGTAAAATCAATGTATTATTTGAAAGCACATTTACTTCTTCTGTATAAAAAACAACAACAAACAAATAACCAAAAAAAAAATCAAATACCTCAGATTAATAACGATAATCTTTTGATTTCGGGTTTCCTTATTTTTGGGAACGCATGCACGTCAGATCTATCATTAAATACACAGTACGTTAGCCTATTGATCATTCTAAAATACAAAGTATGCAATTAACAATCAATCAAATCACTTAATCACTCATCTTATTAAATATCTATCACTCAGTATATCAAACAATCAATAACTCAAGCACTCAAATTATTCAATATCTATCACTCAGTATATCAAACAATCAATAAATCAAGCACTCAAATTATTCAATATCTATCACTCAGTATATCAAATAATCAATAAATCAAGCACTCAACTTATTTAATATCTATCACTCACTATATCAAACAATCAATAAATCGATCACTCAACTTATTTAATACCTATATCACTCAGTATATCAAACAATCAATAAATCAAGCACTCAAATTATTTAATATCTATCACTCAGTATATCAAACAATCAATAAATCAAGCACTCAACTTATTTAATACCTATATCACTCAGTATATCAAACAATCAATAAATCAAGCACTCAACTTATGTAATATCTATCACTCAGTATATCAAACAATGAATCAAGCACTCAACTTATTCAATATCTATCACTCAGTATATCAAACAATCAATAAATCGAGCACTCAACTTATTTAATACCTATATCACTCAGTATATCAAACAATCAATAAATCAAGCACTCAAATTATTCAATATCTGTCACTCAGTATATCAAACAATCAATATATCAAGCACTCAACTTATTTAATATCTATCATTCAGCATATCAAACATTCAATTAATCAAGCACTCAACATATTCAACATCTATCACTCAGTATATCAATCAATAAATCAATCACTCAACTTATTTAATATCTATCACTCAGTATATCAAACAATCAATAAATCGAGCACTCAACTTATATAATACCTTTATCACTCAGTATATCAAACAATCAATAAATCAAGCACTCAACTTATGTAATATCTATCACTCAGTATATCAAACAATAAATCAAGCACTCAACTTATTCAATATCTATCACTCAGTATATCAAACAATCAATAAATCGAGCACTCAACTTATTTAATACCTATATCACTCAGTATATCAAACAATCAATAAATCAAGCACTCAAATTATTCAATATCTGTCACTCAGTATATCAAACAATCAATATATCAAGCACTCAACTTATTTAATATCTATTACTCAGCATATCAAACATTCAATTAATCAAGCACTCAACATATTCAACATCTATCACTCAGTATATCAAACAATCAATAAATCAAGCAAGCACTCAGTTTAGTTCCTAATCATTCATTCTATTAAACAATCAAATCAGACACTCAACATCTACAATCCCCAATTTATCAAATCAAGTTATCACATAATATTTCAGTCAATCATTCACAAATCGAATCAACTGATCAATCAATAATCATCCGATTGCCATCAAACAAGCAGTCAAACAAGATGCAGTTATTTAAACACGCATTTCATCACTTACACATTATTTCCAAAATGCAAAGAAAGGATCTGTATCCAATGCAAACAAACATGTACTCCACACAATTTTCTTCTTTTGTGATATGCAACAAGTGCACATCCCTTTTTCATTTATTTCATTAATTTAGTGACAAGCATAGTCTACAAAGTATAGTAAAGCATTTTACAAGTAGCGAATTATTACATTAGTACTATTGGGTACAACATAATTTATATCAGAGTGACAATTGTCAAGATGAAAAAAATGAATACATCATTTCCATATTTTCTTCCAGTTGGACAGAAGGTGTCAGTTTCCTTCTCTTGACTTTCAAATTCAACAAAACAATGTGGTGGAAAGCTATTTAAATCACTGCATTAAAACTTTGTTTGCTACTCCATGCATCGGGCATTTATAGTGGATAGTCCCGGTGTAAAATGAATTGAGTCCTCGGTTTTGTTTGTCTCTGTTACATTGAAATAAATGTGCAATTTTAACGTATAAGCCCATAAAGAACAATACAATATTTTATTTTACAGCTATGTATAATATTTACACAATATTCACACAATAAATTGTTGCCTCCTTCCTTGCATTGATTTCAAGTTACATTGTATTTTTTATACACTATTAACATATTATACAACAAAACAGTTTCATCGACATGGTTTCAGTGCAATATTCATACCTTAAAGTAACAAAAATATAATAAATACTTTGCTTTCTGAAAGTTCAATATGCATTCATATCATCAGGATAGAGAGGGATAGTGGATGTCATTAACAACCCTGTTATATTTCAGTTTAATGCTCTTTACTCTTTATCTCACTTTGCAAGAAGAAATGAAAGAAGAGAGGATGGAGAAGAAAAATAAAAGCGAGCGACATAAAGGAAAAGAAGAGTAAAAAGAATGGTGTTCAATGAGTGTAATTGCACACGACTTGTAATACGAGTTTTAGCCATCATTCTGCTTTAAGTAGAAAAATATGATTGTTGAATCTACCCTGGAAGTACCAACAAATTACTTAATAGTATTCACATATGCCAACCCAGGAATACATTTTCTTCCAATGCTGGTCATTTGGAGTATATATGCTGTAGAATTCCATAATTGCAATGTTTGATTATCTTTGTCTGTGAAATACTATGCCCTCTCCAATGTGCTGTAAACGTGGAATATTTCGCGGTGTGGAAATTTTCGCGTGGCATGAAATTTACGTGAAAAATAAAAACATGCAAATATTTCTGTTTATGTATTTTTTTGCCCATGAGCCTAGCACATTGGTGAAATTAGAAACATGTGAAATTCACATTACTTGGCCAAGCACGAAAAATTAATCGCATCAAAATTTCCACTTTTACAGTAGATTACTTGTGCGATAAATATGTATCATACTTCAATGTCCAATCAGTATCAAATTGCTCAAAAAGCACATTTTCAATATGTAATGTATGAAAGCATCAGTTTAGAACCAGAAGAGCATTATCTCATAATGCCCTTCTGGCACTCAACAAATGACACAACACCCTTCTGGCTCTCAGTAGACAATACAAGCTACAGCCAGAATTGAGAATACTTCCTCTTGAAATAGCTTATGAAGATAAACAGACAAATACATGCATATGTAGAGCTCTTGTGAAACAAAAAATGATATACAGGTATTGGACAGATGAAATTTTTTTTTTGTAGTGACTGGGTTGGATAGCAGAAGTCATGAACATACAAGTTGGAAAATATCTTAATTCTAAACTACCCCTACCACTTCCATCTCCTTCTTTGCTCTCCTCAAAGTTACAACTGTACAAGTCCATATAGGCATGTCCAGTACCTTGACAATCAAGCCCCGTTCACACACGATACGTCAAAGCGTTTAAAAGAAGAAAAAAAAAAACACTGCAAAACAAAATGACATAATCATAGTGCGCGAAAAAAATCTGTATATCACAACACACAGATGAAGAAGTATGTGTGTAGGGCTTTTGTTGAGCGCAGCTTTTTTTTAATCACCCCAACTGGGCTTTCATTCACACTTGAAAAGGTTTTTGCCAGAGCACTTTTTTGCTTTGTTCTTACGGCAATTTAATGCGTCATGTGTGAACGATGCTTCACTGCTTAAATTTATTGCTCACCTGGACTCGGAAGAACATCATCACACACAAATATCATCAGTGAAAATGGCTTACTTATAAATAGATAAATAAATAGAGAATTACTAAATTCACTCACCCTGCCTGCAATAATGATGTTTGAATTTCTTATGGAAGGCCATGATAAGGTTTATATAATTATGCACCATTTCAAGAGCTGTCCAAATTCTTGTGGGTGGCCAATATATGTGTAGGTTTTACCTTAGTATGCATCAGTGCAAGTGCCTTTTAAGATACTTAAAGATAAGGCCAATAGAAGATTTATGGAAGGCCACTGGCATGCTAAGTTTTACGTAATATGCACCATTGCAAGAGCTATACTAATGTATTTGCTTTATGGAAGTCTCTTCCAAATGCTCCTAGAAAATAAGTAAATCGCTTTATTACAAGCACAAGAAAAAAAAAAGGGAATTTGTTTCCCTTTACGTTTCCTTTTGTTTTATATAAAGACTGATTGGAAACTGCAGCTGAACATATAAAGAGGACACTGATAAAAGTCATGAGAGCATATTCAGGAAAGTACATTTCTCGTCTGTTAATGCCAGAAGGTCATTAACTCTGTGTTAAAGTATATGAGCCTTCTGGCTCTCAACAGACGATTTAATGAAGTGCTCTAGATGGCTGATTCAGAATCATAAAAGGGCTTTTAAATCATCACATGATTTTGCCTCTTCTGGAATAGTAAAGGTTCAATCATGAAACGATATGATTGCACTTTCATAAGTTGCATATTATACAATCAGCAGCTTCCTTTATATTCTTTTCTTCTTCTTTACATTTCACAATTTCTTCTCTCTACTTGTAGCATTGTTTTATTACTACAACAGTGATAATATCACATCTTATTACTAATATTTATAATTGTTAAATTATCTGCAGTATGTCTGTGTTGATTATTCATAATTGGCACTTTTTCAGTTTAAATAAACAATTTAAACAGCAACATACCAAAATATTATATCTGCCTCATTGGAATGTGATGTATTTTCACAATGAGTGCATACAAATATCATAATACTCATAAATATGCAAAAGGCACATGAATACTATAGGAGCCACAAGCTGGTGCTTATATGGAATTTGGTATCATATATACCTGCAAAAACTGCTCATAAATATTGCATCTTAAATATCTTGTGTTTACTTTTTTAATGAACATGAGACAAAAATACGTAATTCATCTTTGTCTCCTGCACATTCTTTTTTAAATATGCATTCAAATACTGAAAGAGCATTTTAACCCTTTCAAGACAATTGACCACATTTTGTGGTTTGGCTCAATAACTTTTGATTCAGAGCTCTAAAAAATATACCAGATGTATGGGTAGAAAGAGCAAAAATTTCTACACACATTGTTTCCATTTTTGTTCCATGAGAATATTGCGTTTGATCCCAGGAATTTTAAAAAGGAGAATAAGATTTAAAATCCTTAAATTGGCAACACATTGAGAGGTTCAAAATCATTGTTTTTTATCAAAATTGGCAACTTTTTCAACTTTTTGGAAATTCTTTCAACCATGTATATTGTTTTCAAAGACATTACCCCTTATTACAGTCTTGTAGTACTAAATGAAAAATATTATTGTTGCCAATTTGAAGAACAAAATGTGATCAATTTAGCCCTGAAATAATTCCTGTCCTGAAAGGGTTAAAGCAGCAATGCAGATATTAAAGAGTGAATACAAACATTTCACTATTTACCAGACTTCTACAGTTGTTCTTCTAGTTCCTCTTCCAGTAGTATACCCTGTTTGCTTTTCTTTGGAGAGAATTTTAATTTGCTTTTGCTCTTTTTTACTTCTTCACCACTGCTCTCGATATCGGCATCATCCTCAAACTGACGATAGTTACCGCTGTTTGAAAACACGATGCTCTGAGGGTTGGCGGCCCCTTTGAATATAGAGCTGGCAGTTATGACTTTTTTGCTGTGGCTGCGTCGACGTAGGATGTAGAGAGCACCAATGACTATAATGATGATGATGACTATGATTACGATGATGATTATTGTGGTATGTGAACCTACATGTTTATGTTGGCCTAAACGAACAGGACCTGCAAGTAAAATGAAAAACATAACATGATCAATGAGACCAGATCAGAAAGGTATATATTTAATCAAAAGGAAAACTAAATTTGGAAACAAATTACTTTTGATGAAAGCGAAGAAATCTGAGAATGGGATTAGTGAATTTTTGAGACAAAATTGAAAAAGAAATTTATAAAGAATTAATATTTTTATAGTCACACAATATGGGAATCTCTAAATTGGCAACTGAGTAAATGTGACTGATTTCTTGCTTGTGTTAGTGCACCCCATTTGTTTTTGGTCATGAATTGACAAACAATTAACTACCAGTAACCTGATTCTATGCAGTGGCGCAAATCCATTTTGAAATTTGGGGGGGGACATTCGCCTCCAAAAATCTCTGACAAGCAAAAAAAAAAAAAGGGTTATTCAAAAAGGTGGGGGGGGGGACATTCGCCTCCAAAATTCTCTAACAAGCAAAAAAAAAACAAAGGTTATTCAAAAAGGTGGGGGGGGGGACATTCGCCTATTTTCAAAAAGGTGGGGGGGACATGTTCCCCTGTCCCCCCCCCCCTGGATTTGCGCCCATGATTCTATGATATTTTTTTCTCATAACAAATACATTGGTAATCTACCAGTCTTTGACGCCATTACTAATTACTGAATATAGAGCTATACATTTTTATGAAGTCATCTTTACTTTGGTGACAAATAATCAACATGCGCTTTATACCTGTAATAGACACATAGGCGTTAGCAGACACAGCCCCCTCTGTGTTAGTAGCCGTGCATACGTAGAGTCCACTATCCGTAGGGTCAATATCGGTCACTGTCAGGCTGCCGTCGGCCACATGATGGCGCTCATCAGCCACGATATCCTCCCCATTGTGCTGCCATGTTATGACAGGGTTGAAGGCACCGATCACTGTGCATGGTAACGTTACAGTCTCCCCTGTGACTAGTGATTGATTTGTTGGTGCTTGAGTTATGTGAGGGGGACCTGTGGAATTTTATATGATACAAAGAGAAAGAATAGATAAGTCGCATCGACATTAGGAAAAGTGTCACTGTTAATTAGTTGATTAGAATGTGCATTTCATATTTAACAAAATAAGTACAACTAAACAAGGGTTAAACTGTGCAAATCCTAGGTATTTGGTCATTATGTGTCCAATACATAATCAAGCTTCATGGAATAAAGAACACAATTAATATTGCAAGATTTTCCTGAATAATTGGTCTGATCAAAACTATAGCAGGGCTATCAACTCATTACAGCCATCATGTATACTAAAAATATTTCTTACAAGTAAAGTACTTTAGAGAAATAACCTTGAATTTGCCTAATTACTATTGCTATCTCTATTGCTGCTGGTCCTTCTACCGCTACAATTATAAATTATGTTGAGCAACATACCATGTTAACCATAAATCAAGAAAAATGTGTCCAAACATAAAACATATGATCAAAATTTTTTCTAGAAAATATCCACAACATATGGTCAACATTGTTTAAAAAGATATCCACAGCACTCACTAATGGCTGAGAGAGATATAAACTGAAAGATAACAAGCATAGGTATGTATCCCCCCAAATAAAGAGGCATAATAACTCACCTATAATGAGTAGCTTGGCAATTTTAGCACTCGTTTGAACCTTGTTGGCAGCTATGCATGCATACTCAGCCATATCTTCACTTCGACTCTTGAGAATCACAAGGGTATTGTCTTCATGAATGGTCACTCTAAAATTAAAAAAAAACAGGATTATGGGGCTGATATATTGTTTATCATAGTTGTACAAGGAGGATAATTCCACTATGAAAATCTGTAATAAAAAAGTGTTTTGACAACACTGGCACAAAAAATAGCATTACAAAAATTATGGCAGAGTTCATAATGCAATTCATGATGTAAGGATAGGATTGACAACCTTTTGTAATGGCCTACATTTTTTTTTTTTACACTTATGGGACTTCTTGGTGAGTTTGTAATCAGATTTGCTCCCCGAAATTCCTTGATATTCTTCCCTTACTTTAAGTGCCACCCAAAATGCATACTTATTTTGAGTACATGTGTTAGAAAAAGTGACACAAAAAACATATCAATCCAGATGCATGAAGCAAATTACTCTTTAAAAACATGTTGCCTACAATTTTGTAATGCATAGGATGAAGTTGGACCCTGTGCTTACACTTAAAGCTGCAAAATAATGTCTTACATACCTTCCACTAAGCGATATAGCTTCACCGCCTTTCTTCCATGTTATCTCAGGTTGAGGCACACCAGACACCACACATGGCATCTTTACATCAGAACCCTCTCTGACTTCCATCTCCTGGGGCCCTTCCAGGAAAGTGGGTACTTCTAATGGACAATAAGATAAAAGAGTAGAAATACTTAATTTTATTCCACTTTTTAAGGTGAAAATAATCAGAATAGTTGTCATTAACCTATTCTATCTCTGCTTTCACAATATCTAGTCAAAAATGACCAAAATAAACCTCATTAAATACACACCAATTCTATGATGACCATGTAAATACGCAGTTCTATATTTGTTGGCCAGTTCAATGAATTTAGTCCAGAAAAAGCAACACTAACAAGTACTATACTGAACATTTTTAAAGCAGACTTTGCATTTTTAATCATTGCCTAGACAGGAACTGAGTGGTTCCACTATCAATGCATAGGGAATACAGAAGTCAAACTGGTGAAGTACCTGTACCAGTAACAGATCAGTCATCAGCTTATTTGTATTTGATAGGTTTTAAAGTAGATGCTTTTACATCCTTAAAGTGGTACACAGGAGCTATCTTTGCCTGCCAGTTGTATCATGAATCATGGATTGAATTGCATTGAACTGAATGAAAATGTAAAGCACCCCTGCTAGATGTCCAAAGTTGTGTAAGTCCCGAACTTACCATAAACAGTAAGCTTGACAGATGCACGGTCATCACCGAGTTGATTAACAGCCAGACACTCATACATCCCGTTGTCTTCATGCCTCACTTCTCTGATCAGCAGGGTTCCGTTCTCACTAAAGCTCTGGAATCTATCGCCAATCAAGGCTAGTCCATTGCGTTGCCAGGTGACATTCGACTCTGGAAGACCAACAACAGCACATCGAAGCTCAGCAGTCTCACGAAGGACACGCTCGTCAGGCTTTGTGGACATGATGTGGGGTGATTCTAAATGGAAAATACAAGGAGTATTCTTAAAATTAGTTATTTTACTAGATATTTTGCAAATTTACTTTGATTATCCCGTGTTTCAATTATGACAGCATACAATATCTTATAAATCCAACATATAGTGGTATACAAATAACCAGAGAAAAAAAAATCAATGACCAAACTTAGGGAAGACTCATAATATATCAGGTTAATTGTCAACTGATTAAATACCACATCAAGTCATGAAGTGATAAAAATAAAAGTTAATACGATTCTAGCTTGTCATAATACAAATTGCCCTGGGCAGTAAGCAGTGATTGCAATACATCAGTGGATCATTTCTTGGTATCATCAGCATTCAAATTACCTAAGAATGATTCCTTGATATGAATATGTGAAGATTTCTTTTTTTTGCACAATATATATAGCCTGTGCGTGACTTCGTAAGACCTACCTCGGACAACCAGGAAAGCACTGGATGAATTTACACCTTGGGTGTTTCTGATGACGCAGGTGTAATTCCCAGAATCCTCTCTGCGGGTCCTGAAAAACTGGAGCGAGCCAGATGAGGTGTAAACCTTCACCCTTCCGCTGTCCAAGTCTTGCTGGGGCAGGGGTTGACCGTCCTTGAGCCAGCTGCCGACCGTGACCCTGGGGGTGGGTCGACCATCGGCCTTGCAGCGGAAGAGTGCCCCTGAGCCAGAGTTGATGGTACGGTTCTTAGGTTTCTCTGCGAATAAAGGCGGGTAGCTGGACACCACTGCACATTCAAAAGTAAAGAACAAACATATTTCTTTGTTAGAAATTTGTTTATCAACGATAACAGGGATGGCAATAGGAAATTTGTTGGCTATTTCACAGAGATGATCATTTGAATACCTATGTTTACAGCCCTAGGTTTGTATACAGAATGTAGTGAAATGTAAACAGATGTACACTGTAGTTTGCAACTGCAAGCCCAAAAGAATCATGTGATTTGTTATACATATAGTTAGTATCTAAAATGCAGTGAATGCCATTCCAAGACCAATATCTAAAAGAAAAAGACAAGATTAGGACTTTAAAGGCAACTAGTTCACATTTTCGGCAGAGATGTCACTACCCATCAGATCATATCACCTTGTATTCATCAGCTTAATCATTAGCCTTTTAATTACAGAATACCAATAGGCCAAAGAAACTGCTTTAAATAATCTTATGATTTTCATACAGACTCCCAATTTTTACACTGACCTGTACAATCAATTCCATTGCCGACCTGTCCCTCTGGACATTCCAAGCAAACAGACTGGTTGCTGTTCACTGTTACGCATTCCACTCCACTGCTACAAGGTACACTGTCACAGGAAGATGAGGTGACCTGTCTGCATATATTTCCTCTCTGTTGGTCATTCACTCCACTGCATCGTATGGCTAGAAGTGGAAAAGAAAGAGTGCAATGTAACTACTCTGTAAACAGCTTAAAAATCTAATTCTTTTAATCTTGAACTGGTCAATTTCATATTTCAAAAACTTAAAAAGTCAGAATCTGTTGATTCTTCTATGTACAATCGTCACTTGCAAGCATATTCAAGAAATAAATCTGTTGCAACATTTCACACAAGTCTCTTATGTGTGATGATAATTGAACTTGTTAACAAAATATTAACCTTGAAGTGATGGTTACACTTTTAATGGGTATGAACACAAGTAATAGCACAATTAGTCAAAAGTATGGTAGATATGGTGCAACAATACAGTTAAACTATCGACTGAAGACTTACCAACATCACTGTTGCGTGAACAGCCAGTGTTGCCCCATCCATTGTTGACACACTGAGACAATCCCAACTCCCATCCTTTGCAATCCACTCCAGTCAACCAGATTGGCGTGTCTGAGGATGCCTTGCCAAAGACATCACCTGCGATGATCTCTACTGCACTTCCCTGGCCAAGTTGATTACATACAACCTGAAAGAAAAAGGAAAGGATAATTGCAATAAAAATTGATGGATGGAGCCAGAAGAGATTGCCACATATGGTATTAACCCCTTCCTAGTCCTACAGTGCCAATCTAAAGACTTCTTGTAGTTTTGGCAGCAACTGAAATTTGCAAAATGACATGGTCCTCTCTGGCAACAAATCAGGGGTGGTATTCTAAGATTTATTTTATCTTGATTTTAGTGAAATGATTTTAATTGTTATAACAAAATGTACACATTGGTTAATGAATGCGCAAAAGTGGCTACGCACGCGGAAGACATCTGCGCAAACACCGAAGAAATGCTGCAGCTTAAAATTTGCCATGATAAATAAAAAAAATTTCATTAAAATCATTATAAAATAATTCTCAGAATACCACCAGGGCATGTTGATTAAAATGTGGAGAATCAGAGCTTTTAAGAGTTTTCATTCATTTACCAGTAGAACAAATTACATGTACATGATGTCAACTATAAATCTATTCATAGATTAGATGTTCTCTGTAACTTTTCAAGGTTTTCTTTCCTTTCCTATTACTTTCCCATCATTCCCAAAAATGCATCATAAGCAGATTCTTTCAATAAAAAATATATTAAGAGCATTTTCAGTAAAGTCAAAAGTCTACCAGACAGCTTTCAACTTTGAATATTCATGGATAATTACTCAGCAAAGAACCATATTTAAGTCCATCATTCTTTGGCAAATGTCATACTACAAATGAATCCTGAATTACCAGTGAACCTAAACACTATTTTAGCCAATACTCCTATGCATTCCATGTTGAAATAAAAAGAGAAAGAAGTTGAACACTTACATTTGCATCAACAAGGTCCCAATTGTTGTTACAGATGGTGCCCCATTGGCCACCATGAGAGATTTCCACACGCCCCTCCCTGGGGTTAGCCCCTCCCACAAGACGTACAGGCTCACTCTGACCAAGCATGAGGAGTACATCACTCAGCGGCTGGTAGCCATCAGCACAATCAGAAACACATGACCAATCTGAAACCATGTGAGAAATATATCAACAAAAGTGAATAATATAGTCTGAAGCTCCACGGGTCTTTACATAAACATTAGAAGAAGGGTAGGAAGGGGTAGAAAGGGGTACCGATACTACATGTATGAACACCATATCCATTCCATTCAAAAGATAATACGCAGTGTTGGTATATACAATGGATTCTAGGGAAATATGTCGTCCTGATGTATCTTGATGGTATAAAACCAAACAATAATCAATTTCTTTCAAATATCCTTGAAAGCTATAAAATCATAAAAATGTTGGGTCTATCTTTTAGGCAACTCAAAGTTGCTTTTCCTTCAAATACATGATCTTTTTGGAACACTTGAATATTTCAATACATTGGCCCATATTCTACTTAATCAGTTTAATCCAAAGCAAAGACTAAAGTCATGTTTATTAAAGAAAACATTTACACCTCGGTCTAGCATCCTTTGCTAAACTTGACTTTAGAACAAGCTTAAATCCAGTGTCAGGTTTAAATTTCAGTTGAATACTGACCATTGGGTTTTAACCATGCAAACAAAACCTTGGCCCTCTTGCATAAAAAGATGGATTTATAAACACAACTTTAAAAATTTAACGCACATCGCAAAAACAAGATCTTCATTGGCTGAAAATCAAGTTGCATTTAATTTTTTGAGTTGCGATTAAACTAAACTTTTTATGCAAGCTAGCAGGCCCTTATCTCTTAAACGTCAAAAAAAAAACCCAGTGAACAATGATGAGACCTTACCTTGTAGAAAGAAGTCTGGCTTGCACATCTTACACATGTCATTGGTCTGGCCATCAAAGCACTCCTCGCATGTATCATGACATGGTTCACAGGTATGGCTGTGGATGTTACCGTACTCGCCCCTAGGACAGGAGGCCACGCAGCTGGTTCCATTGAGGAAGAAAGGTGCAGAGCAACTGGTGCACATGTCGGCAGAGCCTTCGCAGGTCAGGCAGGCATCGCTGCACATCTCACATTCAGAGTTTGTGTTGGCAAAGTAGCTGGTTGTAATGGACAAAGTGAATACATTTTGCATAAAGCTTTGTGTATAGACCAATGAATAGGGTTGCACACAGAAATTAAAATTCATTGTTAGAGCTTTATTTCATTGTAAACCTCCCATTACCCCCACATTTACATTCACATTTTCTCTTTAAGTCACTTGAATTGTATGCCATTCACTGAATTTTAACACTAAAAGAGCAGAATTACCATCATCATATTTACCCTCAACATATATGCACTGAATATGTTTTGAAAGGAAGTACAGAAAAAGGGAAATAAATGGCCTATTAAGCACTAACTGTGCCTTAGAAGAACAAAAGAAATGATGGGTGTATTACTATCTAACTCTTGTGTTAAAGGGTAGGAAAGAACAAGAGAACTATTAGGCATAATGCTCTCTCTCTGCTCTGAGAGGAAGGAGATGAATGAAAATAGCACATTTATAACTCACCCATCATCACAGGTAGACACACACTTGAGCGAGGTATCCGGTCCTGAGCACGTCACACCAACATCTTCCTGATGAGTACAGTCATGTCCCTGGATACCACTATGCATGCACTCTAAGAGAGAGCCCTCATCACCAGTGCATTTCAGTTCATCTAGCTGGATGGGACCAGATCCGGGTGCGGAACCCAGGAAGTAGCTGATAGCATCACCCAGGTCAAGCTGGCGACAAACTACTTGGGCGTCAAGGAGATCAAAATCGTCATCGCAGACAGTCCCCCACTGATTGTTGTGGAAAATCTAGGTTTAGCAGGAGAAAAAGAGATAATCAATAATGATGATCAAATTCTCTTTTTGAATGGTGCATTCAGATCTAAAACAATGTTTGCGTGTGTTTCTAAAGTGTTTTAAAACTATGGCTTTACATGTGGCAGCTGTACTAAATTCAAAGAAAATTTTCATAAATATAAACTATAGCTGAACACATCAAAGCATATAGTTGTATTCTTAGCATCCAGTATCAAATACTTATCAACTAATTATTCCATCAATCAATCAACCGACCGACCGACCGACCGACCAATCAACCATCAAATCAATCATTCCACGGATTGATTGATCAATCTATGTATTTTACCTCAACTCTCCCATCCAAAGCTGTCTGTCCCTGACTGAGCCTGATGTTAGGGTTTCCCCTCATGACAAGCCCGTTGGTACACGAAGAGTCACAGGTCTGGGTTTCCGTATTCAGGTAGAAGAGAGGAGGGCATTTAGTACACTGTGATGCTCGGCCAGTACACTCCAAACATTGCTCACTACAAAAAGAAAGACAAAAGGCAAAAATTTAGGCAAATATTAGACAAAAACTCGTCAATCAAAACTTCTAAAGGGTTATCTCTTTGACTGGATAATGATCACAATCACTTTCTTACATATTCCATATATTTTTCATTCAAATATCAGTCATTATTATGTTAACATTTGGATGAAGATTACAAAATGTCAGTAAGATACATGGTAAGCAGGACTTTACGTCAGATCACTCTATCAACTTAAGATCACCTAAAAATCACTAAATACATTTTTTCTTGTCCCTTTCTTGCCACTAGGGTCCCTAAGCTATACTCACATATTTAGTTGTACATGTATGAAACTGATAACTTCATAATACTTTGTAAAAAAAAAAAAGAAGGAAAATTTAAAAACATTAAGAACTAGACTTACTGGAACAGTAAAGCAAACATATTATATATACATTGCAGTCTGAAAAAAAGGGCCAACTGCATATCTTGTGTAATAATAAACTGATAAAGTGGGCTCATTGTTAATTTCAAATTTCAAAATGCACTATCTGTTGTTTCACTCACCTGCATTTCTGACATATATTATCCTGATCTGAGTAACTACCCTCCTCGCATTCGTCCCCACAGGTAGAATCACCTCTCAAGACCCACCCAGGGGGGCAAGCAGTACAGTGGGTGGCGGTTTGGGAGCAAGTGGCACAGTTGACATCACACACGCCACAGCTCGTTGCGTCAGAAGTAACATACTTTCCGTTGTTGCACTGTGACACACTGACACACCTGTTGGAGACGTCAGGGCCAGAGCAGACAACTCCTGCAAAAGAAAAATGTGAGAAAATAAGTTTTAGTTTGTGATCTCCTTTGGAAAGAAAACATGCTCTGTGCAAAGATCTCTCTTCTGACTCTTTATTATGTTGTTGTGCACAGACCTGTGAAAGAATAGCCCTCAGGCCGAGGTAGACCCAGTGCTAATCAAACGAACAATACACAGTACTCTGTGGAGAGTATGTACTTGTTACAATCAGCAAATGACCTGTGTCTTAACTAAAGAGTTCAAAGTTTACTCAGACTGTTATATCATCTTTAACACATTGGCTACTGAATTCACTCATTTCCAAAGGCTTATTACGGGGACCGCCCAGTTCCCGTAGGCCATGGGTTAATCGCAGGGTGGCAGCGGTGGGATTTCTTTAAATGCGATATTTACCTGCATCTTCCCTGTGGGTGCAATCATTTTCTCCAGCATGCTGGCAGGCTAGAAGGTTGGTCTCATCACCGCTACAGGCAACGTTATCAAGAGCGATGATGTCCCGTCCAGAACCAAACCTACCGTTCAACAAAAACAAGAGCAAATTGATTACAAGATAATCTGTTTTACTTCAGGTTGGATGTTGGACAAAAAGCTAATTCAAAAGAGGTTTCTTACATTTAAAACTGGAATGAGAGAAGAAATCCTAAGGTATCAAAAATACATTTTAAAATATTTTATACATAGGCTACTTATCATTGCCTTAATGTCCTACCTTTCTGGTGTTTAGAGTAACAAATGAGAATGGAATTACCTCATGTATAAACTGTACAGGCTACTATAACATGATCACATGGACTTTCAAGACGTCAATTCAAAGGCAATTTCATTAGCCTATTATACTGTCCAAAAGAAATCATGTTCGGATAACGTAATAGGATCTTGTAACATTCGCACATTTCAATAAGTTCTGGGCTATTGAAGGTAAGTATTTAGATTGATTTTTCTCTGTGATCGTATTCTACTCTTAATATGTAAATGCCGTGTCATATCTTACTTTGCTTCAATGCTGGCTTCCACTGCTACTCCTAGTCCAAGCTGTCTGCAGACAACATGAGCATCTAGGATATCCCACTCATCATCACAAACTGTCCCATAGACGCCGCCGACATTGACCTCTACACGACCTTCCAAAGGGGAAGCTCCTCCCACCAGCCGAATCACATCAGTCTTCTTGAGCTGGTAGTCGTGGCAGGTATCTACACAAGTGGTTCCTATGGAAACAAATACATTACACAAGACATTCATGTATGCTTTTTTTTTAAACTGTATTTAAACTTTTATTTTTGAGTTTCAGCTCTGCAACGCTTCCATCTTCCAGACAATTTTCATCATCAAGTCCATAGAATCCATCCAAAAAATTAGCATACCACCATGATTACCAATGGTAAATAAAATTAGCCCACTAAGAGACCTAAATATGTTGGAGCCCAAACTGTACAATATATGAATCCTGACAAAGTCAAAGCCAGTAACAGAGCAGTGACAGAGCTCGCGATCAAGCAAAAGCCTGAAACTGGCCCCCTGGTACCACAAAATGCAAGAGTCTTGGGCCTTGTTTCATAAAACTTGTTATCAATAACAAGTTACAATAATTGTTATAAGCCATTGAAATCCTTGAATCTGATTGGCTGAGAGCAAATTTGTCATAGATATGGGGCAGTTGTATGATTAGCTGACGGTATTAGAGATTTAATAATGCAGGATGCAGTTCTCTTACGTTACCTTCAACAGGTCACATAGTGTCAAGAAAGTTCATGTATACCTTGCAAAAACTTTGAGGCGATACAGCTTGTACAGTGTGTTGAGTCCTCTTCACAGGTAGCACAGTTATCGCTGCATGGAAAGCACTCTCCACCGCGGGTGAAGTGTCCTGGACCGCAGTCCTCGACGCAGTCCATCCCCAGCAGATGGGTGCCTTGTTTGCAGGCAGTGCAGGAGTAGTCTGGACTAGCCTGGCAGGTCTGGCAGTGGGCCCGACAAGGCTGGCAAGACCGGTCTGCCTGGCTGGTGTAGAAACCTAGCGGGCATTCTGATGTACATGCACGAAGGCCAGGACCTGAGAGATTACAGAGAACCAAAATAAGAGCAATTATGATTAAATATGTCAGAAACCGCTGACCAGAAGGTGAAACTGATGATGATGATGATGATGTAAAACTTCAAAAGGACGGAGAAGAAAAACATCACTACATCAGGGTTCGTTAACATTAGAATGTATTTGTTGATGTTTATTGTTGGTATATCTAGCAACATAGGAACTCAGTAATTGAAGATTAATATTATACCCATGGACAAAAGAGCATCACCGACTTTGTTTTTAAGCCTGAAGACCTCCCTGTACCAACATGGGTACTACGTACAGTCATTGCAAGTCCTCTATTGTATTGTTCTCTGAAATGTTATGACTTTGTTGTCAAATCAAGATAAAATGAAACTACTAATAAAAAAAAAAACTCTGAAAAGTATTATCACATGTTTTTCATAAAGGAAGCTAAACGTAGTCACATAATAGATGCATTTTTCACACAGCTCACCTGAACACTGGATGGCAGCGTCTTGGTCATGATTACAGTTGTTCCTTCCCCGTTCGATATGAAGGCAATCCTCAAGACGAGACTCGGTTCCATCACAGATAAGGTTGTCAAACCAGATCAAACCATCACTGGGTGGTATTCCTGATTCTTGACCAACCTGCAATAAGCCTACAGCATTACCTAAACGTTGACGGAAAAAGACATGATACCATTATTTTGCACGTTGATTCTTGCATCTCTTTTCACTTCATTACATCTTAATTTCTATGTACATCAAACTCATCCCAAGCAATACCATCATTATCCTCATCATAATGAAAATGATCATCATCACTTTTATCCCCATCATGATCCAATCAGTCATCATCATCCAGATAATCACAATTCAACCATCGCCACAATCCTCATATCCACAACCATTAACATCATCATCATCATCATCATCATCATCATCATCATTATCATCATAATCACCATCATCATTATCATCATCATCATCATCATCATCACCATCATCATCATTATCATCTTAATCACCAACCGTCAAATTGACCATCATCATCATAATCACCAACCGTCAAAATTACCATTTTGTCATCCTAATTTACACCACATCCTCATCACCATAATAACTATCACCATCCTCATTTTCATCTCCATCATCCTTACCCCTATCACTACTGACATCACTCTTGTCTCCATCCTCATTACCATCCTTCTTCCTACCAGTACCAACATCATCCCATCTCCATGACCACTACTCCCTGCTGAGGCTACTCACCTAGTCCTAGACTTTGGCATGCAACATCAGCTGCTTCCCTGTTGAAGAAATCACTGCAGATAGTTCCCCACTGTTTCGCATGAAACACCTGCAGATCAGCAAAAGATAAATCATAAATATCCCCTAGACTGGATCGATATATTCTGCAACTAATTCAATATTGAATAAAATTTCACATCCAATTTCGTTCTTGCATGTCTGCGCTAATAGGAGCTTGTTTTGCTTTAAACATTCATTAATGACAAAATTGCTTTAAAAACTTTCTCAGAATATTGTTTGAAGACTACATGTATGATAAACCTTCAATAATTTTGCATGGCTTAAAGTATGAATTGCAAAAATAGAAGTATTCTGGGTTTTTTTTTGTTCCTTCTTAACATAATATTAAGGGTTTTGCATAATCCTAGGGTTGGGTCTTATTATTTATCACTCTTTAAAGAGTAAACTACATTAACAATCAGCAAATGACATCAAATGTAACAATTATGAAAACTGACCTCAACTCTGCCCTGTAGATGGCTATGTCCCCCAGCAAGACGGATTGTTAAATTTGATATAACAGAAGACGGGTCTACAATGGAAGCGAACTGACCAGTTGGACATTGGTCAATGCAGGTTCCTGAAGAAGTATCTAAGATCTGATGGAAAGTGGAGAAAAGTAGCTTTGTTTTATTAATTTCTTTATGTCAACATACATCTAATCGCTTTAATGTATAGCTATTCTAGGCAACGTTTATCACATTACATGCTTTAAATAAACATGAAATTATTTTAGAATGATCATGAAAAAAATATATATTTATCACAGAACAAAATATGCTATGTCTCAATTCCTGGGCACTAAGCTGAAAATATTGACTGTGCAATAGCTCTTTGTGTGCGTAAAATGCATATAGCACAGTTTCAAGATCATGATGGGGAAATAGTTTGAACTATTGCCCTTCATAGCAGTCAATAACTGTATAATATTCCATTTCAATACTACCAATCTGATGACCTACCTTTGAAGGTTGGCATGTGATATATATCGGACAGTTTCAAGATCATAAAGGGGCAATAGTATTAACCATTTCCCTTCAAATCGGTCAATAGTTACATCGCATTCCATTTTAAAAAGACCATTCCGACGACCTACCCCAGGCGGCTGGCAGGTGATACACTGGACGTTGGACGTAGCAGTGTATTCACAAGAAAGACACTGAGCATCGCAAGGTTCACAGGTGAACATGTTTGGGTTAGAATAGTTGCCGATGCCACAGTCACTCACACATCTATCATCTAGAAGGTACATGTCAGGTCCACAGCTTAATACACACGCTGAATCCTGAAGGGATTAAAAATGATAGTTGTGTCACTGTAAAGGGTTACTAAAGTTAAATAAGAATTTTTTACATCTTTCAGTACTTGTCATATCTTTACACAGGATTTTCAAGTAAGGACTTTTAAAAGTTTGTTAATATCCAAAAGAATAATCAAGAGCAATAAAAATGCCATGTAGTGTTTTGAAAGACATCAGATTATTTTCATTTTATACTTTTGTGCAATCTTTTTTGCCATTTGTGATATAACCAAATACTTGTGCAGGTCGTCTAATGATAACGCTGCTACACGATAAGAGTGGACTTGATTGAATAGTGTTTGAATAAAGAAGCAAATTGTATTAATGTATAAATTTTCTCATTTCAACAATTGTAATTAATCTACCTGATCTTGAGAGTAGAAAAGATTCCTAGATAAGTAATGAGACCTTTCTGATTTACCTTCATATACCTTCCCTGAGGACATGAGGTACAGATGTTATTTCTGTCTCCATTAGCACACGAATCACAGACATCTCGGTCACATTCCTCACACCGTGAGGTCAAAGTGTTGCCAAATTGACCCACACCGCAATTGCTGACACATGATGAACCCTGTGAAAGAGAGAAGGAAGGTCCTGACCTGATTAGTTTTGAATATCATTAAGTCGAAAGCAGTAAAAATTACTTTTTTTTTGTCACAGCAAGGAGTTATCTGTGATAACTCCTTGGTCACAGGAGCTGTTTTTGGGATTATTATATAAAAATGAGATTCCCTTTCACAAATTTGTAAGTAGTAATAATTATAGTTGTTTCTTATATAGCGCCTTACCAATTACAATGTAACCAACCAAAGGGCTTACAGCATTATTACCCCGGTTGGGATTCTGCACATTACAGTGCACATTCTCCACTCCTCTGCAGAGCATTCCAGCCAGTCACCTGTTTCCAAGCGCGCACATGCTAATCCAACCACAATGACGTTCGCATCCTACCGGGTACCCATTTAACACCTGGGTGGAGAGGAGCAATGTAGATAAAATGCCTTGCTCAAGTATTCTGTAGTTCTTGTTCCCCCCACCCCAAGGTATTTTAGAGCTTTCCAGATCTAAATCGCTCACTGCACGGTGTATCTTTTATTTTTTTCAGAATACAGAATTTACAGAATAATATACAAATTTGATAATGCAAATGAAATACTTACATTGAACCTATTGAAATAAATTATGTTTCATAATATTTCATCTTTTAGAATGCAAGCCCACACACACACAAAATAGCATCTGCCGTTTCCTACAGCAACATTTTTTTTCTCACGATATATGTCAACAAAGACAGTCCTACCGTTTGGGTATTTTAATCATGACGTCTGGCTTTCACAGTTTGTCTGCCAGTTTGGGCGTTGGCGACAACATTTCCCCACAATATTTGTCCACAAACACCTCTATATCCTTTCACTTTCTAGGAAGCTGCCTACGTTATCACCAACCCTTGAATGAAATTTGACAGGTGGCTTAACCCACTCAGTGCCATATGCCTCTTTTCCATTGGAGTTTAACTTACTATGGACTATTTGAGAGCAAAAGAGTTAATTCAATGAAAATTCAACACATGGTCATATTGATTTTGTCTACTACCCACTAAATGCTGCATATGTCATCAGCTGTTGCTTGATTAATTGTTTGCATGGCATAGATGGAGACATGAAATTTCCATTCCATAAGTGATTATTATTGTTATTATTATTATTGAAATGCTACAGATGGAGATATAAAATTTCCATTCCATCAGTGACTCTCTTTACCAAATGAGATCAAGGTCATACAAGGATATATAGATTTCAAAGGAAATTGGCACTTTGAGGATGTAAATTTCATCCAATATTCAACTTCTGTTAAAAGGTCACACTGAACTGAACGAATGACCTCAGAGTGAGGAGGAATAGTATTACACTTGACTGCATTATTATTGAGAATTTCAGGAAAGTATCTAAGAAGAATCTCACTGATTTAAAAAACAATGATTTAATTTTTCAAATTCGGTGTAAATAGATACAATTATTTTGGAATACTTCAAAAAAGTTTTTCAAAGAAAACTACTATCACTCAATGAGAAAGCTGACAAACATAGTTAAAACACATGACAATAAACTGTAGGACAAACAGTGAGTGATGTAATGACAAATTGTATTTGTACCATTATTAATCTTTTATTGTCTTATTTCATTTGGAACATCCTACACAGAAATATTTCTAAACTAAAATGTCCATTACCTGAAGGAAAGAGGGCGCTTTACAGGCAGTACAATGATTTGGTGCATCAACACACTCTAGACAGTTAGCGTCACAAGCAAAGCATTGTCGGCCAGTGGCGTAATAGCCCTCCTCACAGCTGTCCACACAGGCACCTGTTGCTCCTAAAAAGGATGACGTAAAAGGATGAAAACAAATAATTGTTTGATTAAAATCATTATCTGGTAAACAGATCAATTTAGTTCACTGTATTTTTTATCAAATTGCATATACGTCTACCATTAACAAATATAATTGTAAAGTACAGAATAACATAACAGAAAGGTATGTAAAGGAAAATATTGAAGTATGTCTAAAACAAAATATTATTGTATGTGCATTACATCAATATGGTTTATTTAAGATATGTTTGTTTCTAGAAGTACATATGTCTACTACAGTAAAACAATATTTAAAATAACACATCCTGAACAAAACCAAATAGCAGTACAGAACACCTGATGATCAACAAAACTTATGGCAGACAAAACAAAAAATAAGAATGTAAGCATGCAGCAAAGCAGCAAAATAAATATTAAACTTCTATTTTGTTCTACTTCTGTAAACATATTGCAATTATTTCTCTTGTTCATAATATCAGTACTCTCAGATACATCTAGACACAATATGTGTCCGAAATACATGAATTCAATTAAGGATGATGATAATAGGTATTTGATGTTATCAAAATAAAAAGAATGTTTACAAAGTAAAAAAAAGAAGATACATTCCATTGATATCTCTTCCTTTGTATTCACTATGCCGCAGACTACGGTTTCGCTACAGAGCAGTAAGGTGTGGCAGAATTTCATCATCCAATGCGACAGCAGCGGCGAGCCCCCTTATTATGAATGGAACAGACCTCTGTGTTATGAATCAACACTTTGTATACAAACACACTCCCTACTACTACTACTAGTAGGTGTACTACTACTATTATTGACAGCATGCACGACAAAGTGATTTTCAGTGTGTGTGTGCATACAAGTGTACTCAAATCTGAACTGTGAGTGAACCCCAAGATTTTTTTCCCACAGACAAGAAAATAGTTAAGAAAAATTTGCACCACGCTGCATCATGCTAAATTTTAGATGTAAATTTCTTGCATAGAGGGGTTCTTGGGGATTCGCAAGATATAACAGTCTGATCGTTAGTATTTGCAAGCTTGCATGAAAACTGGAAGAAAAGAAAGTCTGAAATATTGGGATATTTATCGATCATTCTTTGGAATAATGAATGACTCATGATCTTGAAGTTCCCTGCTTTTCTTTTACTTCTCTTGTTTTAAAGTAATGAAATTTCTCCAAATCCCTACATTGATTCTAGTGATGACATTGATCTTTCACTTGCAGAGAATGAATAAGCATTTAATGTGGTCCACTTCTAATACCAAATAAGTCAAAATTCTTCACACACAAGATATTTTTTTTGCTTTCACACACTTTAAAGTTATAATCTTAAAATACACTCTTTATAATGTCTGGAGAAACATCATCTATCACAAGACATTTTCTTTTCACTAAACTTTCACTTCTGTAAAAAGTTATGAAAGAGAAATCAGACCTTTCAATGCTGTTTGACAAGATAGTTTTATCACTATTCAGTATCGTGGCTAAACAATCAGGCCTACCACTTCTTGTCTGAAGTACTTTTACATCATACATTTATTTACATACATGAGTTTGCAATTTTAAACCAGGACATATAAGCCACAGGAATGCCATTAATACATCTCATTAAAAATGTAAACGAAATTCTAGCTTGAATGATTTACATACATACGATCATTTCCGTTTCCCCCCCGATGTTTACACATAGCATGAATTAAGTCATTAGTCTAAAGTCTCAACAGTATGCAAATAACAAAATGACGATCTTGCAATTTTTCCACTACATGGACCACACTTCCCCGACACAAACTCCCTCACTTCCAGTCTGAAATATCTATTCTATACAACTTCGTTCTCCATGTAATTTTGAATCCAAATCAAACAATGTATTGTAAGGAGATACAGAACTGAGGTCATGACTTACGTACATAAATCATTCATCTCTATTTCAGATTTCTATGCTAATTTAACTTTTTAATATAAAATTCTCGGAAAGAGGCATGCCAATGATGCTATATACCACAAGACTGCGGTATCTATTTGAGTAGCCTACAAACACAGACTCTCTTCTGACCACAATGCCATGAAGCCTTGAGACAGCCCTAACTAGTCGGGAGAGGCAACAGCGCAGGGCCTATGGAGTGCAGTAGAGCATGCAGTCTACATAGTCTTGCAGTTCAGACACTCCAAGTAAAGTAAAATGTGAAATCAAACAATGTATTTTAAACAGATGCAGTACGATGCAGAGCCTGCAAAGTGCAAACTAATGTTAGAGGGTGTCTTGTATGGAATGAAATGGAGTGAATAAAGAATGCATAATTTCCCGCCAACACCCAACGGGTTAACTGGACCTGTCAAGGTGCGTTCCCACATATCTCAGATCATTTCGCGAACAATAAGAGGTATTGTGTCACCATCCCTCCATTTCTCTGAGGAAGGATACCTCCTGTGTAGTGTAACAAAAGCTTTTGTTCTCGTCTTCCTCCTGCTGCTGCCAATAAAGATACAACTGGTGGAAAGTTTGTTGACCTCTTTCATGCCTTCATAGGTTTTCTTCTCATACATGTACAAAAGATCAGTAATGTACAATATGAGAGCATGTGAAGGAGACTATTGGCAACACACTGAGAGGTTCAAAATCATTTTCTTTTTCAAAATTGGCAATTTTTTCAATTTTTTTGACAAGATTACCAATATATATATTGTTTACAAAGACATTACACCTTAACCATGTAGCACTAAAAGAAAAATATTGTTGTTGCCAATTTGAACAGAATGTGATCAATTTAGCCCTGAAATTATTCCTGTCATGAAAGGGTTAATATCAATATTAGAAATGGATGGGAATATATTTCCTATCATTAGCGTCATATTGGATTTGAACTGATAGAAATTTTGCAACCATGTTGTAATGATATATATAATTAAAGTGATTGAAATCTTTCAGTGTCAAAGTTTAAGTGATTGCATTCTTTAGAATGAAACATTAACTTTAAATATCCTTGTATATATTGGAATGTAAATAGATGCTACCGTTCACCACTTACAGCAAAAGAAAGCTAGTATAGAAAATTAGAGGGAAATTCCCCTCTCCATCCCAATTTAAGTACAATCTACAAGTTAAGTCAACCACATGAAACTAACCATGAGGAAGTCTCGGATGCACATGATTTCAGTTTCCATTTTTTGATGTGTATTCTCTTTTCAGAATTGATTTTCGGAATTTCCTGTCCAAACCCAAAATTTGGCTTGAGGTCAAAGGGATGAACATATCAAACCTCAGATCCACAAAGCATAGAGATCACACACCTATTTGATCTGCATTCCAGTACATGACAATAGTGCATCACAGAATTTAAGGATTATTCAAACCCATGCAGCCATGCTGGATATGTTGGATCACTGCCAAGCATGGCAAGGCATAAAAGGCGGCAGGAATGCAGTGGTATTTAATCATTCATCTTGTGAGTGAGTTTTGGACAAGCCCAGGTCACGAGAAAGTCCTTTCATTCAAACTTTACATTTTTTGTCTGTATTTAGTTGTAAATACAGGAAGTTGCATTGCTAATGTCTTTACTGTAGTACCTTTTATATTAAACCATTGATTCCATGTGGAAAACTCACATTTGCAGCTTGTTATCACAGATTTTTTATATACTGATTTTACAAAAGGAAGCCTAAGATATAAACTTAGATATCAATCTAATCATATACTGGTTACCAAACAAAAGACAACACCCTTTCTAACTTTCTGCTCCACTAGACCATGAGTAGAATAACACAGGGTTTGTAATGTGGTTGACCTCCTGTCCCTCTTTTAAGCACATCATTTTTTAATAATTCTTTTTATCTGGGTTTCAGTATTTGACAAGGCGATTGGCTAAAAAGTGTGTTTTTACTAATCTGTCATTGTTTCATCTATTATCATATTTATGATGATGATGATATTGATGATGATGTTTATTATTGTTATTGTTATTATTATTATTATTATTATTATTGCTAGTAGTTTATTATTAATATTAGTGGAATTAGTACTAACATTAGTATTTTTGTTATTATTATTATCAGTAGTAGTAGTAGTAGTATTTACCATCCAAAGGACAGTTCTGATTTGCATATTACCTAGTTCTTTTAAATGAACTAAACTTAACTTCACAATCAAAATTTGTTTCAAATCAATGCAGAAACCACCTATTAGTATATAGTACAATGAAGCAAAATGAAGTATCATAGAGAAATCAAAATATGCGTAGTTCAGCTTAAGCTTTCAACAAAAAAAAAATCATATAATTTCATTTCGATAGCAATAATAAGCAGGGATAAGGCATGCATAATAACATACAAATAGTATTAAAACAACCAAATAATAACCACCAAAAATGAAATGCTGCTACAATGCATTCATGCAAGTGAAAGGGAAGGTCAAATCGTCGTCGTTTTTATGAACTGATGAATCTGTGAGCGCAGAAACATGAATTGGCCGGAAACGCATTTATAGATTTAGGTGTAAATAGATAACGGAATTTGCTTTCGTTGCATAATTGCATGTATCGATTAAAAGAAAGCTTATGACTTTAATTTTGAAATGGTGTATATATTATGTATATCAATACGGAATAAGGAAGCACTGGCCATTCAAACACGATTCGACAGTTCGTAAAACCGTTTTCTCCAAAGCATGTATTTGCGCGCGTGCACAGATTCGTCAGTTCGTAAAAACAACGACAAAATGCACAGATGGAACTATGGATGAGATAGAGGTAGCCCACAAAACCATTAGAAAGGAAAATGTGAGAGAAAGAAAAACAGGAGAACCAAAACTTACCAGGGTGAACAATAGTTCTTGTTGAAGAGCCATATTTTACAACTGCACACAAGTTTAGAGAACAGGCAAGGGTGTTGGGGGTGAATATACATGTTGTTAAAATTAAGCATACAGAAAATAACACTGAAAATGAAGACTCATCAATTTTGAACATTGAACAATGACAAAGTTCCTCAACTATTATATCCATATTTTGGGGAATGTTAAGTGTATGAATCTATACACTAAAAATAGAAAGGTTTAACAACTGCATACTTGGTGCATAAGTGTGCACAAAATTATCATGCAGTAAATATAAGAAAATTTTTCAAAAAGTTATTTCATATGTGGTAACACCACAAAGTAGTTATCAGAGAAGTCATAGGGCTCCACGTAAGAAATACCGGTAGAACAATCATGATGCATAATGTTTCATTGTTCTCAGCCAAGAAAACATTTTGATAACAAAAATGAGAAGCCATTAAGCTTGGGTTTTCAATGATGTGAATTTCAACACATTTACTCAACATTTACATTGAAACTTTGAGATATTTTAGTCAATCATGTACATGCAGGAAGAAGGTTCATCTCAGCAGAAATGAAGCAAACAGAGGAGAGTCATGGAATATACGATGAAGAGTGATTTTAGGGTAGAAGCTCTATCTCTAGCCATCATGTAAAGGGGATTTGACTTTTGCATGGTTCACAAGCCACAGTAAAACTGATAAGCTATTAAAGCCATAATGCTTGGGTTTTCGATGATTGTTGTAAATTTCAACATATTTGCTCAACATTCCCATTGGAACTGTTAGATGTCAAGTAAATCATGTTTTGGGGAAGGTTCATCTTTGCAGAATTGAAGCAATAGAGGAAGGTTATGGAAAATACCCTGTAATTTTATTTGTTCAAAATGTGAATTACACAGTAATTTTATGTAGAAGCTTAACCTCATGCCCTACTGCAATGGGGATTTGTCTTTTGCATGGTCTCTACTGCCACAACTGCCCATGTTAGTCAAGCACATCAAAACTGAGCCTTTTTCAAGCCACTCCAAATGAAGGACAAGGGGCAAAGTAAGTCAAATTTAATTAGTTTAAAGTCACACAGTAGATTATCCAAGGAGAAAACAATAGGGCATGCAAAAATTTGCAAGCACACAAATAGCAGCACCATGATCACCTGTTATTCATTTGTATATAGTTTATCACACCAAACTCCAGATTCATATCATTACAATGATAACCATACTTTATCAAGAGCTGGGTGGACATTATGTCCAGTACTTCAATCCATACACACACACACACACACACACATACAGAAACACATTGTCAGCTGAGAGCCAGAGCAGCATTAGCTCTTATTTCTTACATAGAAGGGGCAGATCCAGGGGGAGGCCAAATCGGTCGTGTCCCCCCCCCCCCCCTTTTGAAACCCAACTGGCATACCTTAAGTACACAATTTAAAAAAATTGCCTCCTTAATTGTGTACTTTTCAGGCTCTGTGCCCCCTCTTTTACAAAATCCTGGATCCGCCCCTGCACAGTGTTATTATCTTCCTGGCTATATGCAGACGATACAAGAGGTTTCATAATCAGTTTGTCTGCTTACCGATAGATGATGTTCCAGAGCACCGAACTCCTGCGTCTTCATGGTGGTTGCAGTTGTTCTGACTGAAGGGACTTTGAGCACAGTTTATCAGTTCATTCTCTGTACCATTACACCTCAAATCATCCATCAAGATTTTACCTACAAAGTGGAATTAAAGAGACATTAATTGGTATGCACTTTACAAATCTTCAGATGTATATGTTACAATATTGAATTTAAGGCTTTCATTTTTACCAATAAGGAAATACTGTAAAATGTCCCAATCCTGCCTTCAGCATACACCTCCATATAGAAGTATGATTAATTTCTTTGCAGTTTTCTATATACTTTTGCATGTTTTCCTCAACATAATGTAATGAAGTACAATTTGATTTGATTTGATTTGACTTCTTGGTAGACCTCTATAACTATAACATATTTTTTTAAAGTATAAATGTGAGTATATTCTGCTTTCTTTTTTTTGGCCAAGATATTTATCAATGCCTAAATAGTAGTTATGTCCAATTTATGATCAGATTTACTCCTAAAATAGATTTATCTTCTGTGCTCACAATTTCACAACATACACAGTCACAAACACACATTTAAAATCATTTCCACAACTGTAAAATATTATGTAATTTTCCCTCTACTTTCTCATCACATGATGACAATTTGAAATGAATTAGTTAAGCTAATGTGAAACATTTAATTGATGTTATGTAGATTGGCCAGCCTACTTTAGTTTTGAGTGCTCTGTGTGGTGTGGATGTGTAATGGGGTGTGAGGGTGTGGGGTGTGTGTGTGGGTGTGTGTGTGTGTGTGTGTGTTTATGGTCTCCTTTTTGTAGGTTTATCTTTTCCCATTGTATATACATTACTATTTGTTGTGATTTATACTTGCCATGTCGTAGTGTTAGTGTGTGAACACTAATTTATTTGTACCTTATAGGGCCCCACTCACAAGCCCTGCTTCTTTCGGGGTCCTAAAAACCATGTAAATTTTTTTGTATCAGCGATTGTATTATCTTGATGTTTGGTTTTTGAATAAATTGACATTCATTCATTCATTCATTCATTCATGATCAAAGATGACTCACCTTGGCCTAGGCCATATCCTGGACCTCTAACAGCAGCCAGTGCTTTTCCAAAACCAAGCTGCCTGCAAACCACTTCTGCATCATGAATGTCAAACTGATCATCACATACAGTTCCCCAATCTCCATTGATATAAACCTGCAATGGAACATCAACAAATACAATATGCAATGAATCGGACAGACCGGCCAACATGGCCAGATTAGTACGTCTGCCATGCTACGTTTCTGTTTTACCACTTAAATCGAAAATCTATGTGAAATGACATTAAACATGGACAAGTTAAAAACTGGAAATAAATGTTGTCAGGTCGTGGCAATTAACATACCTCAACTCTTCCTTCGAAAGGGGTCGTGCCATCAATCAGTCTTATCGGCAGGTGCTTCGAAAGCCGGGGCTCGGTACAAGACGTCACACAACGCCCGTCCTGCAGAAGTGTCCCATCTGAACAGCTGGAGCATACATTATTGGTATCTCCATCCACACAGTTCTTACAGAAAGGACTGCACGGCTGGCAGGTGCGCGTTCTGATATTGCCGTAGTACCCGAATCCACAATCTTCCAGGCACTGGTTGGAGCTAAGAAAGCGCGGCGCGTCGCAAGTCAAACAGTTGTCGGAGCGCTCCGAACATGTGTTGCAAGTGGCGTCACAAAGCTGGCATTCCGAGGTACCGGGAACTTGGAAGAAACCGTCACCGCATTCGCCCACACAGAGGCGGGAAACGTCGGGACCCGAACATCGAACTCCTGTAACGTAATAAAAATGGGGTTATAATTACAGGCTACATTGCCGAACAGTGATAATGAGGGAAAATCATAATTGGCAAATGACTTGGCAGATTGTGATTGGTTGTAGAGGTAGAAATTCATTTTTCGGATCATAAATTTTCATAATGTAACGAGAGAGAGAGAGAAAAAAAAGGCCATCAATGCATACCTGCATCTTCAAAATGACCGCAAGCGCTGGTATACCAGTTGCCATGGCTACAAGACTGGATATTGCTCTCATCTCCGCGGCAGGTCATGCCATCAAGGAGGATTGGTGTGCGGAGAGAAACGGGAGAAAAACCAGCATCTGCTGCATTTACAGCTTCTAGAGCATCACCTGAGGAAAAATAAGCATAATTTGTTTTAATTTTCTACATTGCAAATTTATTTATCGAATGTACTGTGAAATGATATGCAATGAGACAGCCGAGAAAAATGTTGCTCGGTAGTTTAAACGAGTTACCCGCCCCTCCTCCTTTTTCTCTCATACAAACATGCACACGCCCACCCACACACGCAAACACAAACACTCTTTATTAAACTGTAGACATATACATGTAACTATACATAGAAATACCAAAAAACAATCTAAATCAAAACGGAAACTTTAATATGCTACTCACCAAGTTGGAGCTCGCGGCAAATTACTCTAGCAGCATTCATATTCCATCCGTCATCACAGATAGTTCCATAGACACCATCGTGCAGAATTTGGACAAGGCCTTCGAAATCGTTACGGCCACCTGTCAATCGAATTCGACCACGGGCGGGCCCTCGGGAAAGGCGAGTACCACAGTTCTCTTCACATCTATCAAAAATAAGTATAGGACCCAGGTCAAAAGACGGCTTTATCATCATAACTATAGATGCTTAGGTATAATGTAAAAAATAAATTGTCCTACATTGATTATGATATTCATTTTCTCAAGGGGTTTCTGAAAAAAATTTGCTGACATGTTGGGAGAGAAAAAATTAGCAAGCAAGCAATATGAAATGAATTAGTAAATTTCAAAAAATAAAAAAAAATAAAGGGGTCCTCAGGGATTTTCCATCAAGCAACAACGCTTTAAAAATCCAAATTTGCCCCTAACTACTACAGATGTTGCGGACAGAAATCTCAAGGGGGGGGGGTGGTGGTCACACCGGATGATAATGCACTCCAACAATAATTATTAATGCTTAATCTAATATTCCCATTCTAAAACTTTGGGCTTTTTAAGGGATAATGTGTATAGGAAGACATGAGAGGAACTTTCTACATGATGGAATAGAGGAGTAACATGAGGGGGGGGGGACAGACATGAAGGGGGCACGGGTCTTACTCGGTGAATGAAATGCGAATTAACAAGTTTTTTGGGGGGTGTATGAGGGGTTGTAACATGTTCTTTTCACGTTCTCTTTTCCCATCTTCCCTTCTCTTTTTTTTAATCGCCACTCGATGGGGGGGGGGGGGTCTTAGCTACGCCACTGTGACTGAGCAATCATGAGTGGGATTCTCAGCCACCCTTCGTCATCAATTCTTCTATAGCACATCTAACACATTTTGTTCCCATTGAAATGATCATGGACGCAAAGATCATGATGTTTTCTCAATAATGAATTAACGGTGCATGCAGAACCCACGCAGAAACCGTATACCCGGAGCTTGATTACCTGCGGTATTGAGGACGTTGCCGCCTTCGAATGTCAACAGACTGTTTTTACGAATATCAACAAACTTTTCTTCGAACAAATATAAACATCCCTAAACTAGAGTGGCAATTCTATTCAATATCTGCAATTCAATGCATTTGAAAATGGTACAGTATTTGATAGTGAAGTGTATATCTCAATAAAAAAAAATTAAATAAAAGAAAAAAAAAACAGGCTTAGTTCTATTGCTCTGTATTAGATGATTGCATTGTCGCATTCAATAAGTTGAAGTGAATTTGAGCGACATAATGCCCATATCTCTCGTCGAGACAATCCTTTGCCATGTTTGCCATGCCTGGTGTGGACCATAGGTGTGGACCCTTTGGATTTCGTCTCAACACCCTCTGGCTAATCATTGAGTGCACTTGACGGTCAAACCCCCGTTTTTATTGTGATGAAGGAGACCATTCTGAACTATATTCTTGTAATAACTGGGTCATCGCCTCCTTTGTCATCTGGGCAAAAGTGTAATATGTGTTGAGGGGTGGTAAAACAGGCTGCGGAAGCTTGGAGGTAAACTAATTGCCCTACGTCATAGTGGGGATTTTGGGTTCAAGGGCGGATAGTAATATTCTAGGTCAAAAACGTGATTGTAAATTATGTAAATACTATTATAATTACCCCTATATAGCTTTGCAACAGGCATATCTGATGAAGTGTATTCAAGTTTGCATATTATTGTTATCATTAGGTTCGTTGCTTGGTCTTTATTTGTCCAAAGAATCTTACTAGTGTAATGGCAGATGCCTAGTTAATTGCATGCAACATATAGGCTCGTGTTTATCCAATGTATACCTTACTCTTTCCTCGTCTTCTTATTCTTCTTCTTCTCTTTTCCCACTCTCTCTTTCTCATTTTCTTTTCTTTTTTTTTTCTCCTAACAAGTAAATGATGATATAACAGAACTTACTTGTTTCCAAGTAAGAAGAAAGGATCTCGACAACTTGTACATCTGTCTGCTCGGCCTAGACAAGTCTTACACGATGCATCACAGGCTGCGCACATCTTTGTGCCGTCATCACCATACAGGCCTGGGCTGCACTCTTGGGTGCACTGCCCGGATTCCATGTACGGTTTCTCGTCTGGGCAGTGTGATGTCGCAGCCCTTCTCGTCACTATAAAAAAAAAAAAAAAAGATTAAAATAACAGATTACAGTTTGGATATGTTGTTGTTGATTGTATTGTTTGTTGAAAATGTTCTGTTCATTTAGTCATAAATGAATTGTGAAATTTATGATGGAATTTAATCAACTTCGAAATAACACATAAATGGATAAAATATTCAGTCTATAAAAATGGAAAAATGAATTGCACTATAAATACAAGTCATGTTCCCCAAGCAGGAAATGTATATTGCAAGTCATTTACATCAGTGACAGATTTTTAAATTAAAGATACGAAAGATGGTATGAATAACTTATAGTTCTTATCCTCGAAAGATGGCTATTATTACGCGCTAAACTTGGCAGTTATTTCTTATCATAATTATAACCTCCTTCTCTCCAAGTTATCTTATTTCATTGACATGTCAATTATACCTCTCGTGTGCCTTATTCATACTTTCGATCCTTTAATGGTCATAATGCACAATCAATGATTATACTTAAAATTATTACTTAAGACCAAACTGCTTATTATGCACAGTGTATGATTTTTTATCTATACCCAAGGCTAGACGTTATTACAGAGCCTGATAACACATGCTGTACTCGTTTTTGTTTCTCTCTCTCTCTCTCTCTCTCTCATCTGGCTCGAAGCCAAAGCACACACTTGCCATTACACCCACTCCCCAATAAGACCTTTACATTCATATTATATTTCTTCTCCTCCTGACCCCCCCCCCCCCCCCAACACACACACCCACAACCCTCCCTCTCACTATACCTCTCTTTATATACTGTACATCATCATTATCTACTTTCGGGCATCGTGACGCAAATCGCAGCGATAAAAACGCTTACAAAATAAAGTGCTACTGGTTGGTTGATTATTATAGGAAAGAAACTTTTATTGAAATTGTACGAGTGTAGATTTTCAGAATTAGAAGCAATTTTAACCGAATGTAGATGGAAGCATGATACATAATGCCTAATAAATAAAGAATGTATACCTAAATTGAACAGGTGGTGGAGGATTTTAAAAACAGTTCGGGGATGGACGTATAAAAAGTACTTTATAGCATAAAACCAACATGATACTGGTATACATTTACAAAAATAGACTTTACGTACGTTTCTGAGAAATAGTCATCATTATTGTTAGCATGCATGGTCGATGCACGCAACGAGTCGAATAAAATAATAGCAAGCTCCTATATACCAGCTTATTATGTACGCGTGGGCGGAAGCTGTGCCATAATGGCGCCTTTTTTTTCGCAGCCAGCAAGACGAACAAACTTTTTATTTCAACGAATTTATTCCCCCCCCCCCCTTCCCTATACACATGCCCCTTCTATCTTTATATCATTCATATAGTGCTAGTGAAATTGATAGAAATCTTTTCCAAGCTCTACATGGGAATTATCTAACAATTAAGGTTTAAAGCTTTATAAGTTGCCTTTGCTAGAATTCTTTCAAATGCATATCGAGAATTGTGAGCCAGTGCAGACTATGATACTTTCTCAGTCTTGTTTAAATTGGGAGAAGCAAGATTCATAAACATGAGAACAACTTGTTTTTATTTTTGAAAAATAATATCATGGACTGAAATCATACAAAGTTCATTTTCGGCCGTTCCTATATGGTAGCAACGCAGATCCATATATTTATATATTTCACTCCCGCCGCACGGAATATTTTTTGTCTGGGATGTTTTAGCTTCGCGTGGGTGGATTAATGTTTTACATACAAAGTGTATCCGTATGGCTGGTAGATGTCTGTGTACGTCAATGGAAAATTAATCTCTCTCCAGTCTCATTCTCTTATTTCAAACTCTCTCCCATCTCCGTGTGTACTCTGAGACGCTCTCTCTCTCTCTCTCTTTATCAACCTCTATGTTCTCAACCTCCACCTCTCTGAAACTCTCAATATCACATTCCCTATATAGCTCACCCTCTCCCCCCCCCCCCTCTTTCTCTCACACACACACACACACACTCTCTCTCTCTCTTTCTCTCCATTTATCTCTCTTTATCAGTCTCATCCATTCTCATTACAAGTCATCTCATCCTCGCAACTTCTCACTCTCTCTAAAGTTCTCTTTCTCCACCTTAAAATCACACTCTCAATCCCTTACCTTCCTCCCCAAACCCCCTTTCTCTCTCTCTCTCTCTCTCTCTCTCTCTCCATCTCTTTCTCTCTCTCTCTCTCTCTCCATCTCCATCTCTCTCTTTCTCTCTCTCTCACTCTCTTTCCATCCTACCATATCATAACTTCACATTCTCTAACCCTCTCGAGACATCAGACATAGGCTATACCGTATGGCCTCAGCTACTATATTTACATCTACGGCTGATGGGAAGTGGGCGACGAAAATTCGTCAGCATAATCGGTACCATGACTAAGATCCCAGAGGCTAATCAAACTCTTCGTATATGTTCATAAGATTTCATTACAAGGAATTTTAACGTTTAGTGGTTTTAATTCAATAGTTCTGATTGTAACTGAAGCAAGGCTGAAAATGTTTACAATGTCATTACGGAAAACAAAAACGTGTAACAGGGTTGACTGAGTCATAGTGTGCTTGATCCTTAAAATAATTGTATTGAATATATAGCATTTTAATACAATTAACTTCAAAATGGTATATCTATCACTGTTTATTTTTATTTCTTTACCAAGGAACCACTGTCAGTTGCATCTAGACTGAGTAGCTTCGTTTCATTGGGTAAGTTAAGATTTTTAAAGAAGTTAAAAAATGTTTCTACTCTACTGAATAAAGCTCATTCCCTACGTTCTTTCACAAGGCCATTTTTTTCTTTACACACGCAAAGCGTGCATAATGCAACTATCTTCGGTTTTTTTTTGTTTTTTTTCCCCCTCCAGATGCGGGACGCATGACGTAAATACAAGGTGTGGCGTTGCGCAGACAACCGATTCACGACAGGCTTGCAGCCAAATTCGAATCCGTTCACATCTTGGAAAGATTTCATGCAGAGAATATTTCTTTATGAAGGGGCGGATCCAGGATTTTTTTGTTAGTGGGGGGGGGGGGCACAAGTCCCAATTAAAAAAAAACTCTGACAAGAACAAAAAAACAAAAACGGGTTATATCATATTTGTCTTGTGTACTTTTTACTAAAAAGCAATCTCTAACAAAACAAAAAAAGGAAGAAAATGGTTATCACACTTTGTTTTTTTAATCTAAAAGGGGGGCACGGGTTGGTTGTGCACCCCCCCCCCCCGTAACCGCACTTGATTTATGCTCCCTCCTTCCACTATCTATAACTCCTTTCTTAAAAGTGTTATATGAAACTGTTCAATCCCTCGTGCGCCAGCTATAGTTTTCATATATACGAATAACAACTATACTATACGCCCCTCGTCTGTTTACATTGATACTATGTTTGTTTACTTTTTCAGTTGTGTCCTGTTGAGAAAAAGAGGAAATTGCTAATAAGAATGCTATATTTAGCATATTTTCACTACAATGGTTGAAAGAGATGCGTTTTGAAGGTATGCGGTAATCTTGGGCTTGGCAAAAAAAATAATCGGATCATAATAACTATGATTTAAATTGAATAATGGTCGCCCATTTCTCTTTGCGCGGTCATTATTATTTGCATTATTTATTCTGTTCCAAACCTAAATTACAATCTATTTATAAGCCTGTCTTAAGAATAATCGTTCTACTTTGTTAATGTTATGTTCGTTATAGTTATACAATTCGTGTTCCTTAATTCAAGTTTCCTAATAGACCTCACTTCGAATATTCATGCTGTTCTTATCTGCATATATAGTTTTGAACAATAATATATGTTAAATCGGAATTTCAGGTTGTCTTTATAGCGCTCCAAAAGAGATGACTGACCCCCCCCCCCCTCTCTCTCTCTCTCTCTTTCTCTCTCTCTCTCTCTCTCTCTCACACACACACACACACACTCGCACACTCACTTTAATATATTTTCAATATACGGAAATAAGGGAAAGAATGTTTCTTGTCATTGATATGAAACTGCGTATCATAAGGGTTGTTTACCTGAGGTCTCACTCAAAATACTATTATTCTTTTCAACTGCACTCCTAAATCTCCAGTAACCATAGCAACCGTCGTCTTGATTTGCCTGGGAGATATCTACGTAAGTACGAATGGCGAATTCATTATGTTGATACACAATGCCCACGTAGTTTCCTTGCAGTAAACTTAAGATTCATTCGGTTTGTTTATTTTTAGCGCTGCCTGAGCGTGTAATAAAGTTTATCGTATATTAGGCCTACATAATCATAATATAGGCTATACATAAATAATCCGCCGGTACATAATTAGCTATTTATTGAATGTATGTACATTGGAAAAATGCCAGCTATAGCTGGCATTTTTCCAATCTTCCCATAAAGAGAGGGAATATCCCTATGTAATAAAGATTGAATATAGGCTATCTAGTAATTTTGTTTTCTTATCCTTTATGACCACTATTGTGCGAGTATTTTCAGCCTTCCCATTTTCCTGAAATGGGGGCGAAATATTCCATTCATCATAGCCTATCGATGTCGATCATATTAATTCATATATAGGCATATTATCAAACTTGAAACGATATAGTCTATAGAGTGCCACATTTGTTTTCAAACATTGCTGGTAATCGATTTTTTTTTAAAGCCCGTGGACATAGATGCGCTCATTACCAAGGAACATTTTCTTTAACACAATTGCGTGTAATTATTGTTTTACAACAAGCATGCGTCGTCGCGATGTGCAGAGTGGCTAAATGGAAGCATGATGCAACGATTCGGATCTCCCATTATATTCCTCATGCACAAAGACGAGCGGGACATACTTGTGGTTTTAGCAACAATGTATTTGCTATTCAGTCTCCGTCACGACGGGAGAGATACCGCATATACATATTTGGCACTATAGCCTATCCCGACTATACGTGTAGTTTCGTTTTGATGCATTTTGCGCGCCAAGCTGGACCAGTGAATGACGGGCAGTCGCGAAGCGCGCGAAGTGCTGTCCTGAAAAGGGCAGACGACACTCTTTGCATGTGGGCCTGCCATTGTTTGTATACAAAAATGACCTTCTAGTTCTGAAAGTCAAGCTCAGGGAAGGAAGCATGGTGCATCACAAGGTGGTGGTGGTGGGGGGGGGGGGGGGGGGTAGAGTTTTGCGCGCGAACTATTCTACACTATAGGAACTTGTCTACACTAGGAAGTAAGACACGTGGTTTTAAACTTCATGATGCGAAAAGAAGGAAATAAAACATCCTGATCTCTTATACTTCCCCCATTGCACCCAGTATCCAGAATATTAACTGATCCGTAAATATGAAGCAATATTTCAGCGATTTAAAGGCTATTTATCTTTCTACGTTTGAAAATGAGTGCGGTCCCTGATGTTTTTGGTCACAATCAACACTTTCTACCTATTTCAGCCTCGATTAACATGAACTTTGTATGAATATTAGTCAATCATTGAAGACATTAGTAAAATTTTCAAGAATTAACAAAGTACATTTTTTAACGCTTCACGGTTCTGAATAATTATCACAGAATATCCATCATCAGTATATTTTCACGTTTTCACCATCAATCATACTGTAATCAGCATAATATACGAAAATAAAAAATAAGAAAAGATAATAAATCTCAAAAGAACGACTGAATGATTAAATTTTTATTCAAACTTACCTGCGCTTTCTATCATTTTCAGCTCTCCTATAATCCCGAAGATTAGAGCCAATCTCGCTAAATACACTGCCTCATGAAATAACAGCGTCATGGCAAAAAAATCTCCTCCACAATAGCCCCTGATGTGAATAAAATGTGAGAAAAGATACCCATTATAATTTTTTTTTCAAATTCTTCTAAAAATCATTATGAATATTAGCCCGACTTCAGTATTATTGAAAGGATGTGAGTTGTAATCGAATTTCAAACTGTTACAAGGTTAATGGAATTATATTTTCTTTACCACTCATTTCATAGACGTGAACATAACTTCTATAAAGAAAGTTTAAACATAATTGCATTTGAATAGATAGTTCTATAGTATGAATGCATATAGATATATTCTTGATATTATGATCACTTAACTTTGTTACTTGAGGAATGAATTATTAACCCTTATTCTCATATGAGAATAGATTAGACTTGTTGCTGAATTAAATTAGGGAACGACACATGAACAAACGAAAATGATTAGATCGTCAAAAGTCATGGAATCTCTTTTTCTTACCTATATGTTTTTGTGTTGTTCACTGCTTTTCACGAACTGCTTTTCTGCAACGTGGTTGTCGTCCCTTGCAAAGTGAATAACACACACGAATTTGTAGAAAATGTGATTTCCCTTAAAATGAATACTTTATCATCACAAAAATGAAAATCTATGAGTAGATTTATTGTATTCTCTTCTATGACAACGTGGATAAAAAATCGATACGTCTTGTCGGAGAGCGCGAATGTTTTGTTTTGGTAGCACACGGGCCGGCCGGCAGGCAGATTTTACCGGCGAAATATACTACGTATACTATGGTTTGTTATTATTTACACCCAGCCCATTGACGGCATGGATGGGGGAACCGGCTTATTTGCATGCTCCACCCACGTTTGGACGTATGCACTTTGAGGAGGGGTGCTCCAGACCTACGATTTTTATAATTTACTGGGTATAAACGTATGTTGTATCATGGGTTCACAGGGATTCACATTCATAATTATTAGTAGAATATTTATTACAATTGTTGATATAAATATGTTTCCAATGTAGATTATAAATATATTTGTCTATCACCCCTCTGTCAGATTGAAAGGTCCCGTCTGCCGCAGTCATTCACAACTGCATGATGCAATTCTGTGTGCATGAGCTGCATGTGCACTGTCTGGCTTCGGACCATCGGCATTTAAGAGCACCCCACCCCCAAGTGTTCATTTGTTTTTATATTTGCTGTTTAATTTCAGACATACATACATGTTCTGTGTATACATTCCGGGGTTGTAGGTAGATTAGTACATGTATATGGGCTACGTGCGTGCATGGTGTATCGTGAAGGTGAGAACACTTTCTAGATCAAGTGTCTGTTTTTACCTTTCTGTTTTAATATCAGACATATCAAGATATGCAGAGGACCTAGAAATTCCACAGTTAAATAATCGACCTTTCATAGATAATAGATTATTCAGACATTTAAGATAATTTTTACTACACCTAACAATTAAAATCCTGTCAACTATACATTTTGCTATATGTTTTGATTCATACAGGAAGTAAGAAAAGTGAATTATAGTCTCATTATGTTCTCTCGTTGTAGGCGATTTGGCACTTTCCTATAGTTCTTAATATTCGGGCAAGTCCAAAGTATATCCCATACTTCACACAGTATTATCAAATTGTATCATGGAATATTATTGTGAACTTCATACATGGAAAGAAATACTAGTATATCATTTTCTTTTATATTTTGTCTGATTCGCGCTCTAGTAGGGCTATCAGCTTGCATCGAAGATACTAAAATCTTAGACGTATGTACCAGAACAAGTAAAAATAGCTATATAGATAGGACTTAAACGTTTCCTGAATAACTGAAGATTACAAGGCCGAGGCTATATTTTAAAATGTTATTTTTGAATACGGAGATAGTTCTAAAACCCTTATCATATAACTTTTATAATATACGATAATACTTTTTTTTTCTGTTTTGCAACAATACTGATGTCATCTGGTCTATAACCAAAAAAAAAGCCGATTTCTTTCTGTCTATCTCTCACAAACACTCACTCTTAGTAGCTAATCATCTGCCAAAAATAATCATAAATGGTGTCTTACCTGGTATAAAGCGGCAGGAGAGCTGAAGCTGAATGCAGGTGCTTCTAATAATACGTTTCAACAAATATGCGGGTATCAGTATACTGTTATAGTATGCGACGTATCTGAATTCCGTTCCGGGGGTAAGATTTCATTATTGACAAATATTTTATAAGTGCTCTTTTTCTTTTCTTTTCTTTCTTTCTTTTTTTTTTGGGGGGGGGGTGGGGGCTAAAGGCAATTTTAAGAGAGAGAGAGAGAGAGAGAGAGACAGATCGTTGAAACACAAGTCCGTGACTGGTATACTCACTTACAATGATGTCTTATACTTTAAATTATATTAAAGAAAAAAATGCACTCGGATTAGTCGACAACTTTTTTATTTAATGAAAATCAGAGAAGCAGGTTAAAGAAGTGTATTTTTCTGATTTCTATTTTTTTTTTCGGGGGTGATACGAAAGTGCTTAAGCCTCGATAATGGCTTTTTCGATCATAATGACCAATAAGGTATATCGGTTATGTGACTGTGGTGTCCTCACATTCAGTGGCGGCACCAAGGGGGGGGGGGGCATGGGGGGAAGTTTGCCTCCCCCAGTCAGAAGCTTTGCCCCCCCCCCCAGTTGCCCCCCCCCAAAATAATTTTCGGAGTGAAAAAAAATAAAAGGGTGGAAAATGAGAAAGAAAAGAAAAGGAAAGGTCCTCAGCTTTTTTAGGTGTTTCTTTTACCCTAAAAAATCGCTGACAAGGAAAAAAAAAAAAAAAAAAAAGGTCCTCAGCTTTGGCCGGGGGGGGGGGGGCATTTTCCCCCCAGTCAGAAGCTTTGCCCCCCATTTGCCCCCCCCCCCCCACTTTAAAAATCCTGGTGCCGCCACTGCTCACATTACGACTCACCATTTTATTTTACCATGATATATCATGGTAAAACTGATAACAAATTACTAATTTACTATAGTAAATTAGTAATTTGTTATCAGTGTTGACCCCAAGTCTATTTCTTCAGGCCTATAGGCACATGATAACCGGGGTAGGAGAAATTAGTTATTGTGCATGTTCATGATATTCTTGATTTTATCTTTAATTAAGTTAGACTAAACGCCTGCAGTCATAAGCCTACAAAAGATTTTTAAAATATCTTCATAAATGGAAGAACAATAAATTGATGCCTCATTTTTATCTGGAGCACTTTTTAATAAAGTATTTATTAGCAAAACACAAACACAGAGGAATGTGATGACAAACTATTAAGATATAACACCAATCAATAATAATTATTTGATCAAAACAAAAACAAAAACAAAACAAAAACAAAAAAGCATAAATAAAAGAAAGAAAGAGAGAGTTTACGACGTTATCAGATGTTTGGTCTATAGGGAATGATGCAGACTAAACAATGGAGCCCGGTCATTTTTGAATAAATAATAATGATAATAATTATCTACATGTATAATTGCCACCATATTCGGTCCCAGGGGATGTTCAAGGCACATATACAAACCCTGGTTTTAACCCTGCTGCCCTACGTGCCCTAAGGCGCTGGAAGCTTTCCAGGAATAAATTCCTACCAGGTACCTACACCTGGGTGCGTTGCCAAAGGACATCAGTGCCGCGGCGGGATTCGAACCACGAACCGCGAACCATGTGATCCACAGTCCGGTGACGTATCCACTAGATCACGACACCTCTAGCAGATCTATAAAGTGGAAAAAGGAAAGTGGGAATATTATGATTGATATAAAACAGGATACGCAGTGAACCAAATTAATGAAAAAATGATCTCTGCAGTATTTTTTTTTTTTTTTATAAATGTTGCAGAAATACTTTCTGATGTAGATTGTGCTTCGGTCCGAACAAGCTGACGAAACAAAATGAATAATCATATAGTCATGGATTGTATTTCCGAACAGATCGTATTACCGAACGTGTACAGTTAAGCGCCTAAAATGGGTTTTCATACGCGTGGGACTACGCGTATGAAAACCACACTATTGAAACAAAGGTTGTGTCTTTTTCCCATAGGTTTCACACGTTCGGAAATACAGTACCTTTTTCAAAACACCAAAACGCCGCGTCGTTGGGAAGGGGTTCACTCGGAAGGGAATATCGTATTAAATCTACGTTGTCTTTTTTAAATTCCATCAACATCTTTTTCTGTAGGACTTTGAGCATTCATTATGTAAGATATTCGTTTGATATTTTATTTGCTATCGGTGATTTTCTGAAAAGTGTTCGGAAACTGGATCCACCACCATACATCTTTTTTTAAAATATACCCCGCACCTCTGCTGATTTAGTGGACCTCTCCATTTCCACAGAATACACATTTAAGTTTCATACGTAATTATTCTACTTTTCTTTTTTTTCAAAGATGTTAATCATTGTTGATCTATTGCTTCGATTTAATTTCTGTATAAATTTTGTATCATATTTTGTACTATTATGAAAATTGTATTTTGTTGGAAATGAAAAAAAAAAAAAAATTTCCAAGTATTTTTTCCTCCACAGGGATTTTATTGATTTTCATTCGCAACAAATTAACAAACATATTCAAGGTAAATCACATTTATAATGTAAATACATAATACAATAATAACTCAAAATAATTCAGAATACAAATGTTTCTTGAACTGTCAGGTTCACATGAATTCCATGAATACTCCATTTTCAACAGAGTATGCATGGAATCTTTTTTTTTTTTTTTTAAATAAAATATGAATATGATATCTATAGATCTGGATTCTAGAGTAAATCAGGATGAACCTTTTTTGGTAGTTTGTAATCTTCAATATTGTGGTTCATCCATGCAGGTATTGGTATAAACAAGGGGTGGAATCCTCTCCAGACCGGGGAGAGGGGGGGGGGGGGGGGGCGGTGGTCATGTGTCCCGCGGAGCCCCATGTAGCGGAGACTTGGACCTGTATTGCTAGTTGTATTTTTCAGGGTGTTCAAACGGACAGTGCCGACAAGATCGCTTTAAAAAGTATCGGTTTGCTAATGTATTTCAATTTATGTGCAGCTTCTCCTCAGAACCCAGCATGGATACTAATTATTTAATTCACCTGCTATGCATAATAACATCTGTATTGATGGTACCCACTAGCACTTTGCATACATAGGTTGTTGCTATCTCTGGCAAACTTTTGAGTCGTCAAGGGCTACTTTTGTTCAAGAAGTATAAGCATGAAATTAATAAGCAAGTCTATTCCATGATGGGTAGTGTCCCTTTATAAGGAAGCTAATGATTCGACTGAACTATTATATTTCCGTTCTTCTTGTTAGCTCTACCAATATGAAAACTGTATTTAGATGTCTCAATGTCGGAATGAAATATTTAAGCAAACTTTGAATTTCTAGAAATTCAGAGCAGTTTATCATGCATTTCATCTTATATCTTTTATCTTGGATAACATTGTATATGTATAAGAGCCTTGCTGTATACGTTAATGGGTCAGATTCTGAATCGAGAGGACTTAAGGGCAATTGATTCCAAGGCATTTTGTTCCATACGAAACCACATCCAAGATTTTAGTATTTTTTATGATTGTATTAAGGTAATAGCCCTACTAAATTATACACATCGGTGGTGCATAGTGCGTGATAAATCATGTAAATTGGAGTTCAAAATGCCTTTCATCTCTTTTGACAAGACAATTTTATGGCAGAAACTTTTGTTTAACAGTCAACAACTTGCACTTTCTGTTTATTAACTGGTCAAAATCATTTTACCAAATCTCCCTATATAATGAATTAAAGAGCCAAACTCACCCTGTATACGTTATACCACACAGACTATCACTGAGGATGTTGAAGCCAGGCAGACGAAAATAACCATCCCATTTATATTGTACTGATCACATCCAATACTTTGACATATCGAGCATTAACATCACAGAGAGCCAAACCTTTCCCGGTTTCTCGAACGATGCGATGTCTTATTACGTAAGACCACATATGAGAATCACTGCATATTTTTGTTCTTTGGATCCATTCCGTTTTTTCTGCATGACTGCATTTAACACATATTCAGTGCTTTCCCCGACATAGCATCAATAGATAAGTTTACAAATGAATTTACGGATGCATGAATAGTTGACCTAAATTGAAGTATTTCACTTCATTGAGTTAAATAGTTCAGAATGCAGTTTGCTTGCGTTAATTGTTGCTATGTCCGGCAAGCCCATGGAAAGCTTTCGGGTCGTCAAGAAAATGAATGGATAAAATTTGAATACACTATAGTCTTGTATGAACTCGTCCATTGATGGATTGATTAGCAAAACAAATATTGGGATTGGGCAGGAGATGAATGACACTGTTCGTGTAAACGCTCCAGAAGCATTCTAATCATTAACCTGTTGAGATAGTCAGGAATTTGTGGCTATACTGACAATGATTCGATGGCAACAACCCCCCCCCCCCCTCCCCCCGGAAAACTATACCGCTAGGACAACTATACCCACTGCAAGAGTGTTATTATCAAGTTGATTATCGCTTAAAAGGTATCCATGGATAGTTGTCATTGGGTAATTTATTGTCCTAAGGTTGTCCTAAAACAAGAACAACTGTCGTCTGACAACAATTACTATCCACAGCAGTACCCCATAGGGGTGGGTTTTCGGGGTGATAGTCAGGGGTAATAATCCTAATATAAGGACCTGTTCTGGATGAGTAGTTGTCAGGGAATTTTCATACGGGTACTTTGTTGAGAGGATGGTAAGTCCATGAATTTTAGTTGTTCTCTATACTTAGATAACTAGGAATGGTAGTAGTAATGTGCCAATATAGTAAGTAGCAGTATAGTAGCAGCAGCAGCAGCAGTAGTAGTAGCAATAGTATAAGTAGTTGTAGTAGTAGTAGTAGTAGTAGTAGAAGTAGTAGTAGTAGTAGTAGTAGTAGTAGTAGTAGTAGTAGTAGTAGTAGTAGTAGTAGTAGTAGTAGTAGTAGTATAGTAGTAGTAGTAGTAGTAGTAGTAGTAGTAGTAGTAGTAGTAGTAGTAGTAGTAGTAGTAGTAGTATAGTAGTAGTAGTAGTAGTAGTAGTAGTAGTAGTAGTAGTAGTAGTAGTGGTAGTGGTAGTAGTAGTAGTAGTAGTAGTAGTAGTAGTAGTAGTAGTAGTAGTAATAGTAGTAGTAGTATAGTAGTAGTAGTAGTAGTAGTGGTAGTAGTAGTAGTGGTAGTAGTATAGTAGTTATTGTAGTAGTAATAGTAGTAGTAGTAGTAGTAGTAGTAGTAGTAGTAGTAGTAGTAGTAGTAGTAGTATTAGTAGTAGTAGTATTAATAGTATAGTGGTAGTAGTAGTAGTAGTAGTAGTAGTAGTTATTGTAGTAGTAATAGTAGTAGCAGTAGTAGTATAGTAGTAATTATAGTAGTAGTAGTTGTTGTTGTAGTAGTAGTAGTAGAAGAAGAAGAAGAAGAAGAAGAAGAAGAAGAAGAAGAAGAAGAAGAAGAAGAAGAAGAAGAAGAAGAAGAAGAAGAAGAAGAAGAAGAAGAAGAAGAAGAAGAAGATTGAAGAAGAAGAAGAAGAAGAAAAAGACAGGAGTGGCTATGATGGCGGTGCATGGCGGCTGCGGTGGTGATGGTGGTGGTAGCGATTGTTGTGGTAGTGGTAGTAATAGTGGAGGTGAAAGTTGGTTAGGTGGTTGTGGTGGTAGTTGTCCTATTACTATAGTTATTGCTGTTGCTGTTAATATGGGAGCAGTTAATACTCTGAGAGTTTTTTAAAAAGCTATTGTATAATCTACTGGTCTGGGAGCCTGTCACGAAATAGTCACCCCTTTTTATATAATTATGAGATTTGACCCCTTAAAGTTACTGAGACCATCCATGTCTTTCACAAAAAGCTTGTCAGCTCGAACGAAGCCGCCGGGTTTGGCCCCAAGACCCCCCCCCCCCCCCCCAGAAAAAGGCCCCAAAGTCGGGTCGATTTCAACCCATCTATATGCGCCAAACTTTGTCAGAATGAAGGCGTATGACTATACATTACCAAAACACAAAAACCGACAAAATTTTCCGTTGGGATGGGTTGTCAGACGGCCCCTAAAAATTAGGGGGAATTTTTTCCCCTGCATGAAGGCCCATAATGTACACCCATATTTCTTCCTTCTGACAAATTTTGGTCCATGGGCCTTGAGGGGAAAAATTTGCTTCAATTTTTAGGGGCAGTCTGACAACTCATCCCTACGGAAAATTTTGTCAGTTTATGTATTTTGGTAATGTATAGTCATACACCTTCCTTCTGACAAAGTTTGGCGCATAATTATGTTAGATGGGTTGAGTTCGACCCGACTTTGGGGCCCTTTTTTGGGGGGGGGGGATTCTGGGGGCCAAACCCGGCGGCTTCGTTCGAGCTGACAAGCTTTTGTGAAAGACATGGATGGTCTAAGTAACTTTAAGGCGTCAAATCTCATATGTGAATTGGGGTGACTATTTCGGGACTGGCTCCTGGCCTATACAGAAAACGCAATCATTTTTTTTTCTACTTTTGTGAACACATCTGCCTTCTCTCCACAGATAAATTATTGAGAGACCGTTGAGTCCGTTCTATCCTTATTCACAAGCATCCTTTTTCAAAACGAAAATAATTAAGAAAGGAGAAATACGTTAATTTTCTCCTCAGGAAAGGCCAAGAAAGCATGGATATACTACCGATATATACTACACATTACTGATATATTTCGGTAGTATTTCCGTGAAGAAATTATCCTTTATTATCTTATACATGCAAACCGAAAGCTGACACAAAAGTGTTTATGAGGATTAGTTCCTTGGATAACAATAAGTACAAATTCTAGGAATTTCCTGATATAACATGCCGAAAAGAACCGCAAAAAAGCTAGAAGTGAGTGAGCATGGCATGTTGTCAATGTCATTTTGACAAAATATGATGTAAGCGGCTGTTTGAATGATCAGTTCAGTTCAGTTTCAGTGTATTTCATATTTCAAATCACATAATTGGAACATAAACAATGACTGTTGCAATTTTACAATAATATACAGGGGCGGATCTAGCTTTTCATAAAGGGGGGGTTGGGGCGGTATGCGAGGGAGCGTAGCGACCGAGCCCGAGCGAGCGGAGCGAGCGAGGGGGGGAGGGTGTGGGAGGGGGGTGTCCCCCCTCCCACAGTAGGGAGAATTTTTGAAAATCTGTGTGTGAAAATGGCGTTTTCTTGCATCTAAAACACCACTATTTTTGGTATAGAGGTCATTGCCAAATTAACCCCCCCATGAAAATTTGTAAAATTTAGTTGCATTTTCCTGCAATGTAAGGCCAGTTGACAACACAGATACAAAGAATTGGGGACCTTGGAATAAGCACTGTCAGCCTAATACTTTTATTATGAACAGCTTGTCACTGATACTCACTGGACTATGCCAACTGTTTTGCATGATTCAAACATACCTTCCAGTAAAGAAAGATGCGAGACTGGATTGCCGCAACCTCTTTGCCCTATTTGCAGGTTCCATAATGCTTGTCACTCAGACTGATAAAAAAGTGAGCAACTTGAACAAGTAATCCAGGAAATGAGCAGCCCAGCTCAGCGTTGCCAGGTCAAATCTTCACAAAATCCCCACCCAAACGACACTTCAAAAATCCCCAAAGTTGCCAAATTTTGACAGAAAATCCCCAAATTCGTTTTACATAAAACTCAATATTATTTTCATTCCCAAATATTTATTTTTCATCCCCAAAGACTTCAAAAATCCCCAATTTTTTTTTTTATTTGGGGATTTTTGGGATGAGAATCCCCACATGGCAACGCTGGCCTAGCTTGTCACTTCGGCGGTGGCCCGTGTCCTCAAAAAAGCTGATTGGGGGGGGGGGGCAAGGGACTCCGTGACATTTGTTCGCCCACCCCCCCCCCCCCCCTTCCCCCCCCCCCCAAAAAAAAAGGAATAATAATAATAATAATAATAATAATAATAAATAAAATAAATACATAAATAGAATAAAATAAAATTACAAGTTTAAAAAAAAAGATAAGATAAAAAAAAAATGGTCCCCGGATTTTTTTTTTTTTTTGGGGGGGGGGGGTTGCAACCCCCCCCCAACCCCCCCTCTAGATCCGCTTCTGATATAGGAACATATCTCAAATACTTTCAACAGAAGAAGAAGAAAACAAATGCAAGTAAACATACAAGGACACAGATCAATATTTCCATCATTTTAAAGCTAGGATAAGACAAACTAGTTTGGCGTGAAATATGAGGGAATCTAGTAAGAATCTAGGCTTGTAATATTGTAGATTCCCTTAAGAATAAAAAACAGTCTGAGAGATTATAACATGTATATAAGAGATGATCTTAATAAAACATTAAAAAAGAAATAGAATGTGGGAGACGAAGAATACAGTATAGGGAGCCACAGGATAGAGTGCGTAAGTATTTAAGAGGGATATTTTGAATTTGCGTTTAAATGTATACATGCAGTGAGCCGGTATTAGTTAAGTCTGGGGGGAGGTCATTCCACAGTTTTGGTCCTGTAAATATAATTGTATTGTGTGCAAAAGCTGTTCGAGTACGTGGAAGGTGATAAGAATAGCCTTGTCTGGTTGGATAGTATATAGTGAAGAGAATGATTCATAACGAACGTAGAAGATACAGGGTTAGGAAGTTCATGCTTTGTGAGTTGAAACATGAATATTCCTAGATTATGTAAATATTCATGAATCTTATAAGAGTATTACACAGAGTGGAAGAGTGGGGTTGTGTGGGTACGAACAAATGCATTATGATTATTCTAATAGCCCGTTTTTGTACAAGTATAGAAGTTGATTGATAGGGGATTAACCACTATTCCCCATGCAAGCATTCCATAGTTTAAGTATGGTAGGATTAGTGTAGAATAGAGAGTAAGACATGAGTAGGAAATGAAGCTTTAAGCTTGCCAATGACACCTGTACTTCTCGATATGAGTTTACTTACACTATTTATGTGTGTTTTCCAAGTTAATTTGTTGTCGATGTATATTCCTAATAATTTGGTTGTTTCAACTTGAACAAGAATTATGTCGTTTAATAAAATTGGTCCTGGTAAATGTTCAATTGATTTGCTGAATAAAATGAAGTGTTTTTTTATATTAGGTGACAGTTTGTTTGCGTGGATCCAGTTTAATACAAAGTTTAATTCGTAATTTCCAGTATTCAGGAGGATTTGAGGATAACGATTAGAGAGGAAAATGTTGGAGTCATCAGCAAATAAAAGAAAAGAAAGATTATTAGAACAATTTTGAAAATCATTGATGTAGAGTGTAAATAACACTGGACCAAGTAATGATCCCTGCGGCACTCCGCATTTTACACTTTTCATTTGAGATTCATGACCATTTATATTAACATATAACTGCTTACGGTCTGTATATAAGGTAATTCCTGAATCACTCCAAGGCCTTCCCACGAATTCCATATTGGGAAAGTTTATAGAGAAGAACATTGTGATCGATGGTATCGAAGGCCTTGGAAAAGTCCAGGAAAATACCGACCGTGTGGGAAAAATCATCAATAGCTGTAGCTACTTTATTAATAAACACACAATGTTGTACTTATTCAGGAAGTCAGCAGTGCGAGAATATACTATTTTTTCAAGAATCTTAGAAAATGAAGTTAAGAGTGAGATAGGGCGATAGTTGCCGGTATTTTGCTTTTTACCTTTTTTTATAAACTGGAATTACTTTATCTATTTTCATTTTATCTGGAACTATTCCGTTTGTTAAAGATAATTCAATATATGTGACTCAGAGCTAAAGGACTGGCAATTTCGTTGATAATTTTTGAAATAAAATAATTCGTAATACCGTCACAGCCAGAACTTTTTTTGGCTTTCATATTATTAACGATGTCAATGAGTTCATTAGCAGTAACTGGGGAGAAAAACATTTGGTGATCTTGTGCTCCTTTTAAGAATGAGTGGAATTCTATATTAGATGTTGGAGTATCACGGGCAAGATTTGGGCCGACATTTACAAAGTAGTTGTTAAAGATTACCAATTAGGATCCACACCAGCTCACAGAAATCGTCAACACTGAGCTAAAAATTGTAGCAATTTTGATGACAGCAAATAAACTTTCACTTAACCTCGATAAAACCGATTTTATGATATTTAGTAAAAGTATTACTGCACTTCCGGAACCTATAATTTTCAACAACCATGCACTTACCCGGATAACCAGCACCAAATTTCCTGATGGTATTATTGATCCCGTCTTTCCTGGAAATTTCATGTTAGAAGGCATCACATAACTCCGGTGTCATTAACAAAATGAAACATTTTTCCCCACAGCCCACCCTGCATGTATTATACTGCACTCTTGTGTTATACCTTTTGAACTATACTCGCATGGGGGCTACTCTATTAAACACAACCTCAATAAAGTTATATTACTACAAAAAAGGATAATGAGAATCATTTGCAATAAAAGCTATATCGTTCTCGCACTAACATTCTCTTTTATAATAACAAGGTCCTAAAAATTGATGAATTATATTTGTACAATGTCGGTTGTCTTATGTACCAATTGGAAAAAAATCAATTACCAGAAAATTTATTGCAAACATTTTTAAAATACAATGAAGTACACAAATACCCCACGAGACAATCAAATATGTTACATCTACCAATGACCAGGACAGTTACTGCACGAAAGACTTTTATATATACCGGACCACATAGCTCTGGAACTCCTTAAATATTACCATCAAATCAGCCCCCCCCCCCCCCCATTTGTTCATTAAATTAAACGTAGACTAAAAATATTCCTGCTGAATAGTTGTTAAATGGCAAAAACAATAGGGAAAATATCATTTCGAACCAAAACTTGAGCTAGAATGAAAACAACATCATTGCAGAAATGTGTAACGTCCCCATCCTTCATCTTCCATCTCTCTCTCTTTCTCTCTCTCTTTCTCTCTCTCTTTCTTCTCTTCTACTGAAGTCATCACTTGTTATCATTTCCAATATACTGATTTGTACACATACCAGTGTCACAACTATTCTGCTTTGTAGTGTAGGGGTGGGATAGTGTAAAGGATATATTTGCAATGTCGTACTACGACATTGACCTGTTTCCGTTCGCGTTCTGACTTTCCTATTCTTCTTCTTCTTCTTCTTCTTGATCTTCTTACCTCAAACTCCTATTCATTTTGCACGTAGTGCTTGTTCCTCCTAATTAGGTCCCTTCCTCTCGTCCATTTCATTTCAAATTTCATAGCCATCTTCCTTGCCATGTCTTGTAGTGCACCTGACTCTTTATTTTCCGAAATCACTCATGCATGAACATCCAGGCGCCATTTTGTCCATTTTCGGGCCATTTTCATGTCTTTCTTTCTTCTTGCCTATCTCCACTATCCTACATGCTACAGACTTCTAACAAAGTGCTCTAGTTAGAGTAAGACTTGCTCTTCAACTTTCTTTTTCTAACCTAACCTTCAAAATTTCATCTTCATACTCTAAATTCAAATCCGAAATCGGCAACATTAAAAAACATTAAAATTCTTCAAATATTCATTCCCGAATTTGAAAAATTGCCATAACTTCCTCATATCAAGTCATTTTTGTCTCAAATTTTCACTGTGGCTTTATCTTGTCATTGCACACATCCCTGATCAGTTTCATGCTTCAATGATTCGGCATAATAAAAATAGCGCCCTCTAAAGTTTCCAAAATGGCTATTTTCTTGTGGCCGTATCTCCATCATGCCTACACAGTTCTACACAGTGCCAATGTGCCGTGGTATACTATACGTCACATATAGTGTGCAAGCCACGTGGCCGAAGCCTATCAATATATCCTCATCATCATTATCCTCATCATCATTATCATCATCACCATTATTATCATCACCATCTTTACCACCATCATCATAATAATCATCATTATCGTCGTCGTTATTAAGACATCATAATCATCACCATTATCATTACCTTTATCATTATCATTATCACCATCATCATCATCACCATAATCAACATTATCATCATCACTACCATCTCCATCATCATTATCACCATCATTATATCATCATCATCATCATCATCATCATCACCATCATCATCGTTATAGCATCATAATCATCATCACCATCATCATTATATCATCATTATCATCATCATTGTCATTATGTCATCATTATCATCACCATCATCATCATTATAGCAGCATCATCTTCATGATAATCATCATAATCATCACCATCAACATCATCACCATCATCATCATCACCTTTATTATCATCACCATCTTTATCACCATCATCATCACCATTATATCATCATAGTAATCATGATCACAATCACCATTATTATTATTATTATATCTCACTATGATCATCATCATAATCATCACCATCATCATCATCATTATCATAATCACCATCATCAGCATCATCATCATTGTCATCACAATTAACATCATCATTCTTTGTTTTTTGTTCTTTGTTTCTTGTTTTAATTTTTCTGTCATCTCCTAATTTAACAGTAGCATTATTTTCTCCCATCTTATCTGATATCATGTTTCAACATGCATAACTTTATATTTCGCATGTCAACTTTTCAACAAAATAAAAGATACGGACGACATTGCATGCACATCGTTCCGATACGATTGCAGTTCTAGTTAGTACATGTAATTATTTCCATATACTCAGAGCATTTGTAAGTATTTTTTTCTCACAAAGGGGTCAATAAAATACAAGTTGTGCTTTTTAATAGACCCCTCCATTTTTGCTTCTTTACTATGCCTAATATTACCGAAATTATGATAACATAATTGTTTATCATATGTACCCCTTCCCCCTCCCGGATCTACACTGCCCCCCCCCCCCCCTTCTACCATTCACCAGCCCTCTTTTCGATAACTCAGTCACACTACCAAACCGACTCTATACCGACTGATTCTTGGCCATTCGGCGTAATTTAATATTCACGTTGGATCTGGTATCGGTCTGCTTGTTGTGACTGGGGTCTATAACTGAACGGGAAAAAAATGCTTGTAGAATTGTATGCTGTGTGGTATAATTATAAATCATAATTATTACACCGCATAGACACCAAATCCACGTGGTGGAATCGTATCAAGGATAGACCAGGGGAGCGTTTCATCAAGCGTTTTGTCAGTGATTTTTACTGACAAATTTGCTCTCGGCCAATCAGATGCAAGGATTTCAGTAGCTTATAACAGTTGTCAGTAAAAATCACTGACAAAACGCTTGATGAAACGCTCCCCAGGTATTATAAATGAATGATTATTGGTATGCAGTCGTCGACTACCTCTGAGACCACAATGACAACACAAAGACATTCCAAGCATTTAAAGGTATAGTTTAACATTTAGAACGAAATGTCTCATGTTATTTTCAGATGTAAACATGAAACAAACTCGCATGTTTCTCTGTCAAGTACCGTGATGTATTTGTGTTCATTGTAATTGTTCCTTGATTTTAATCAATAAATATTTAAATTTAAAAAAAGGTACCTTAATACTTATTTGTTTTTAAAAATCGGTCTTAATATTAATTCCTTGTATCGATGGCATTTCATTAAACGTATTTGCTTTTATCTTTCGTTAATTCATCATCGAAATGTTCCCCTATTTTTCCTGTTGTCTCTCTCCCTCTTTATGTCTCTGTCTCCATCTCTCTCTGTCTCTAGCCCCCCCCCCCCGTCTGTCTGTCTGTCTCTCTCTCTCTCTTTTACTCACTCTCCCTCTTTAGCAGACACACTCTCTTTCTTTTTCTGTATTTTTATCTCCCTCTCTTTGTCTCTATCTGCTCTATATAGATATGATTTATAGGTATAAAAATTGAATAAAATATAACTAAACATCAAATTAAACTTGTTATCAATAAAGTCTTAAAGGAATTCTGTTTTTAGTCATATCCATAACTCCGTTAACATTGTGGAGGGTCTGAACTTCAGCATTAAATTCTTTTTAAATAGATGGAAATGGGCTGGGAAAATAATAACACTGTCCCATTCTTCCATTCTATTTCCTTTTAATAGTTCCATATCTTTCATTTCCCCTTTCAATCATCACCTCAAAAGCACAACGCACAGTAATACGAATTCTTTGTATATGACATTTCAATGACGTCAACTCGTGGTTTACAATGAATGATGTTAATACATGCAGTTCGAGTCATTTTTTTCCCCATCATCATTTTGAAGATAATATTCATATCTTATTCATCCACACCTAGTATGCATTGCTTAGGTTGTAAATACTTAGGTCATTAATATTCAATGTTTGTTTTTTTTTTTCTCTCTCTCTCTTAAATCCTGTATCATAATGATGTTGATAAACATAAGCTATGAGGAAATCAACGGTTATAATTAGCTAATATCGAAACCGAACGTCCTTTTCATGTCCAGGCATTTACGGATAAGAAAATGGACGTGCTTGTAAAATCTTATAATATGCATGCTTCCATTGTTTTCGCTTTATCCGACTGCTGTTTTATTTTCCATACGAATATTATGCAATTATTATTTTCCTGGGACTTTATACAGTCACTTTCCCGGAACTTAAACGGGAATGCATTTGTTATAGCAAAAGGAGGTGAACAGCATCATACTATATTTTCCCATGTCAGGATAATCACACTAGAATAATAACTGTATTTGTATGCGATCATCGGACTGATATCCCATCCGATGCGTTTTATGTTATATAAGGAAATTAACTTAGTAAACCACAATTCAAGGTAATGCATTTGTTGAGCATGCAGGGGCGTATTGTGGGCCCAACCATTGAGGGGGGCACTGGCATCATGGGGGGGGGGGGGCACCGATCTTTTCTATAGGAGGATGGCCAATTTTGACCAAGTTACAGGAGGGGTCCCATTGTCATATTTTCATGTTCCCTCCCCCCCCCCCCCCCCCCCCCCCTCTCCCTCTCTCTCTTGCCGTTCAATTCGGGGGCACGTGCCACCCCCTGTGACCGTGTTGAGTATTTGTATCCAAAGAGGAAAGTGTAACTACATAGTTAATGTATACTCATTTCCGTTATAAAAACATTATGTCGGCTGTCAGAAGCATTATTTAATTCTCCCTTTTCATAAACTACATTTCAGGGTAGTTCTTGAAAACCCCAAAGCAATCAAAACTTGAAACAGAAAAAGAAACAAACAGAAGAATATGTGAAATTTGAGAGTAATAACAGGACATTCGTTTTCTCAAGTTGAGTTGACATCCTGTTACATTCACGAGTGAACTTATGAATTATAGATAAAGCAGGTATATCCGTGATACATAAACCATGGTTTAAGCACAGCTTTCCAGATAATGAAAAAAGCAAGAGAGGTATGAAAGGAAGAGGGTGACAAAGAAGGAATATATAGACGAAAAGAGAGGTAAAGGAGAGGGAGAAAGAGGGGCAGAGAGAGTGTGAGAGAGAGAGAGAGGGGGGGGGGGGAATGAAAGATACAATCAGATATTGTCATTTTATTGCTAAATGAGAAAGCTAACCTTTGTAATAATTTGATTTGTGTGAAAGCAGAAAAATCAGTGAAGCAGACGGGTGAAAGTTTGAACGAAATCGGACACGCAATAAGAAAGCTATGATTTCTTACAGTTGTAATCACTATTCATATGGGAATTTCAAATTGATCGAATGGTAATGTCACTGTGATGTAGCGGCGGTCAACTTTCCCATTCGCTCCAACACATAAAATGACTAAAATTTCAATTTTTAAAAATGTATAACTCATTATAGATCTGTTTTTTTATTTTTTGGAGGACCTACAATCTACAGTATATTTTGAGTACTGCCTCGAGGGAAAGGGCGCTCAGGAGAAAACAGGAATTTAATATTTTGGCATGTTTGGTGTACGACAAATGGGAGAGTTGAACATGAATACGTCACAATCGATTCACCAAATTGTCAATTTTAGATTCGCATAGATGTAGTGATCTTATTTTGCAAACATTCATAACTCTCTTATTCTTTGTCCGATTTCTTTCAAATTTTCACCTTCCTGCATGTTCTCTTATTTTGTCCTTTCACATAATTCATGCAGCTTTTTTTTTTTACAAAGGTTGGATTGCCCTTTAAATTTGAACACTTTCATCAGATGCATCAAACATTACAACCTTGATTTGCGATTAATCATTGAATAATTATGTTCATTGCCAAAGTGGGCAGGGTGGGACAATTGACACCCCCATTATAATGATTATTTTGGGAACCTTTTTCGGCACAGTAAACACTCTGTTGTACTAATACATGTCATTAGAACATAAAAGTTGCATTCCTTTCATATTTCAATTTGTATGCACATGTAAACGCTTGTTTTTGCCCTCTCTAAAGAAAAAAAAAATAGCAACGCTAATGATATATCACTTTCAATTCTCAGGGTTTTTTTCTATTGTCTTTTATATCCAACGTTCAAGTACATCAAATGAATAACTAGATAGATTCAAAGCACGAAATTGAGCCACGAAAGTCGTTTACTTGGTGATAATAATCAATAAATTTGAAAGACAGTTTCCCCTTGGACTTACGTCATGTTCAAGGTACTGTCGATGAGCTGTAAAAACCTGAAAGAGAAAATCAAATTGAAAATTACCTATTCTCCCAAGGATTAGTTTTGCTATTATTTTGTAGAAGTATAAAGGTATACTTCCAAATCATATTATTTCCATTATATGATTCTCTGTAAGTCTCTATGTTCAGTGGCGGATCTACGGGGGGGGGGGGGGTTAGGGGGTTTAAACCCCCCCCCCCCCTTGGGCTGCCAAGTAAACATTTATTTGGGCAAAAAAGAGAAAAAATAGAGCATGCAAGTATGCTTAAAATTGCAAGCTAGCAACCCTAAAAACGAAAAATCTCCCTACTGTAGGAGGGGGGGATACCCCCCTCCCACACCCTCCCCCCTCCCTCGCTTCGCTCGCTCGGGCTCGGTCTCTACGCTCCCTCGCAATACCCAGCTCAGCCCCTCTAACCCCCTCCTTGGAAAAAAGCTAGATCCGCCCCTGATGTTCGTCTGTATGTCTGCATGTCTGTATGTGTGTCTGTCTGTATGTCTGTCTCCAAAAATATATCTTGGTAGCAAAAAATGAATACAGATTATACCTCTTCGTTAATCAGTTAAATATGTTATCTTGTCAGTTTCCCGCATCCAAGTTGTTCTTTGTTTGTGTTTTTGTTGTTCTTTTTTCTTTTAAATCTTATTTAAGATACTCGATTACTCGCATATTATTAGATAAGTACATGAATGTTTGACTTTAATCGACTGTCTGCATGTATGTGACTTATTGATTTATTGTGTCTGCGAGCGACGATTTGAAATTGTGCCAAATTTGTTTCATTAGATTGGATTTTTACCAAACTGACCATGGGGCAGGTTATATGACGTAGTGATCAATACATCTCATTTCACGTGTAACACAACGTTCTTCAAGCAGGGGAGGAGGGCAACTGACTTCTGCGGGAGGGTCGGTGCTTTGGTCTAGTAAGATCAGTGAAATATCTTTCACAATTTAGTTTGCCAAACAGAACAATTAATGGTTAATTTACCCCCATAGACGTTTTACTTCAAACACCATGTAGCTGGGTTTCATAACTACAGCGAAACTAAGTTGCCCTTTATGCTGTAAGTGGTCCCTTCACTTGTGGGTTAAATCCTGGGCAAAACCCCATTGGTGTAATAAGCGAGAGAAATAGAGCAGAGCACTGGCCGTGGGTTTTTTTTTTTTCTTTTCTTTTCTTTTCTTTTTTCTTTTAAACCACATTTGAATGATACGTCCACGGGACTTTATAACATCATGAAGTTTGAAAAACAATTAAGGTAGTTTCGCTATATTTTCTTCAGTTTTTACCGTACTTAAAGCCGTAACTATAAAGGGGGAAAACCCCTATAAGGTGCTATTTACGATTTAGTATTTTGACATAATCGTGAAAGTACATGTAGTTGAATTGTTCGATAACTTGTTTGAGAATGTAAAATGTAACTGTCCCTGGAAGTTTAATGAAAAATGATCGCCGTTTGATAATAGAAAAGTACTGTTCACTTTCAATACGAATAATAATTGCGTTGTACCGTGGTATAAATAACTCTAAAACCATGGGTATCATATTAAGAAGGTGAGTAATTGGATGTGCAGTTGTAGCTGAACGTATGTTGTATGCTATACACTTCCTTTATGCTAGAAATTTTTGGTGTGTGTAAATTTGCGATTGTATATACACTAAATGTTTGGGAAGAGAATCTCTATACATGTGAGAGTGTTAGTGTTTGGGTATATGGTTTTGTTGTTGTTGTTTTGTTTTTGTTTTTGTTTTTTGTTTTGTTTTTGTTTTTAGTATCTGTAGATGCACTTTATTCAAATGTTTATGGAATCTGCGCATACTTGTTGACGCTTGGGCGGGATGGGATGGTCTGTTATCCGGCTGTCCGGTCTGTGGTTGTCGGATGGGGAGGCTCGGGGCGTCCTCTCTGGTCCTCGGTTCTTGAGTTTGTACTTATAAAAGCTGCTCCTTTTTTGTTTGTTTGTTTTGGTTTGTTTTTGTCTTTTTTTTGGGGGGGGGGGTTAGATAGTTGTTGTTTTTTTTCCTTTTGTTATTCTATGATTTATGTGTGATTGTTTTTGTAATTCATGAAACTTTACTTAAATATAAAAAAAAAAAATTAATTAAGAAGGTGAGTAATTTCATAAAAATTTTATACCATTGTTATCATCCAAATAACTTTGCTTCTCGTAACTTTCTGTACAGATTTCTCAACATGACACTTCAAATAGGTTAAACAGAGCCTTTAAGATCCAAGGACAACTAATTCAACTTGTAAACTGATACTTAAACAGGTTTCAGGGTGTCGTTAGTCACTTATGTTAGGTTAAGTAGAGTATCCTGAGAAGCAGACGTGTCGCGGATGTCGCAGGGTATAATCAGTGGCGTATCTATACGGGGGAGCAGAGGGGTACATGCCCCGGGTGGCACTTGAAGGGGGCGCAAAAAACGCAAAAGAGAGAAAGAAAAGGGGAGAAATACAAGAAAATTTATGGTCTTTGATGTTTATTTGAGCCCCAGTCAAGGACAAAATGCGTAAGTAATAGTGTTTTATAAGGTCTGAAATGCGAAAATTTTCTAAAGCTCGGTCACTTTGCTCCCACGCATAATTATGTTCAGGATCTAGCCTCCAATGTGTTAACCATTAATTGACTCTAGTTGCTTTACCCCCCCCCCCCCTGCATAAGGCAGGAGCTTGTTAAATTTTGCGCCCCCAGATGGGATATAAGTGAATAAAAAGCACTTTCAAAGTATAGATCATGCAAAGGAAATCATAAATTTGCCTTGCATTTGCTTTGCTAAATTCCTCAAATATATTTATTCAGGATTTTCATTCATTTTGCGATCCCCAAATAGGAATATTCAAATTAAAATAAAAATCTATTGCTAGGTCTCTGTATTCCCTCGGAATTTTTTTTTCTGAGGGTAAAATACACAAGAAATTTCAATTTGAGAGGTGAAAAGGGGGGAAAAATCTGCCACTCGTTCGCGTTGCTCTCTCGCTTATATAGAATAATTCATTAAATTTGGGCTAACAACCCCGGATTATGTGCATCAAAACTCATTTTCACGTTGTGTCATCATTTCCAAATTAAAAACGCTCATTAATCTGAGTTTGGGCATGGGGGGGGGGGGGGGGCGCAGATTTGATAGTTTGCCCCGGGCGCCAGAATGCCTAGATACGCCACTGGGGTATATTAAGATTTGGTATATCATAAAATAATGACGGAAATGGTAAATTATGTCAAGGGAAGTAGGGTAATTTTACTTGATGATGATGATGATGCAATAGATGATGCAATAGAAATATTAATTATCCATTGCGGCATGCATGGTAGGGTTCCATGACATTTGCTCCTGCGACGATTGCTCCGGTCTAACTTTGCCATGCATGGTTTATAAAAATGGGTTTATTCATTACTTCCAAATATATGAAAATTAGTATTTCTCTACTGTCTCCCCATATGCCCCTACCAACTGCCCGCCCCACCCCCTGCCTTTGGGTGAGGTTTGAATATGACATGCCATTTTCAGCTTTACCTCAACCCTCGCCCGCCCCACTTCTGCATGCCTGTGTGAGGTGTAGATGACATGACATTTGCAGTTTGGGAGTATACTAACATCACTTCGCATCTAATAAAAGTTGAGTGGGACAGCAGGAGATATACGGAAGGGTATACATGACTCTATATTAGTCACGGCACTGACTCAGAATGTTGCGTTCAAGATCCGAATAATTTAACATCATTTTTTGCGCCCATATATAGGGTGGACATGCCTTTGAACAGTGGCGTAGGGTATATAGGCTCAGCCACTGATGGCGCACCGGCATCATTGGGGGGAGGGGGGCACCGACCTTATAGATGATATGAATGAAGAAGGCCGCCACCGATAAGGGGGTGTTTGAGGCGGTTCTATTATCACGTCCCCCTCCACTCTCTCTCTCTCTCTCTCTCTCTCTCTCTCTCTCTGTCCCTCCCTCCCTCTCTCTCTCTCTCTCTCTCTCTCTCTCTCTCTCTCTCTATCTATCTCTCCTCCCCTCCCCCCTCTCTCTCTCTTTCTTTCCACCGTTTTTGTTAGGGACAAGTGCCCCCTTACAGCTACGCCGCTGTTTTTGAATGATGTAACTAGTCCCCTGTCAAGTCCATCGCCTAGGTGGAGACCTCGTTCTTTGAGGGGTGATGCAGAGGTGAAACACTCGGCTCGAAATTACGTCAGCGAATTTGAGAATTTCAGGTCCTTTTCTTCCCTTTACAGTAATAATGTGCAGAAATCTAAATACCCTTTTGGGAGGATGCTTGTTTTTTAAATTGTCTTATTGTCAGCAAAGTTTAAACCTGATAATCTATCCTTTTTTATTGCTTGTTAACAAATTTTTACTTCATGACAACATATTTGTCGAGTCGAAATTCTCCCCCGCTTTAAATGTTCTAGCGACACCCCTGGTCACATGAGGTCGTATAAAAATTCGAACGGATTCTGTGTTCTTCAGTAAGGAAATCAATAACGACAAAGATCGTCAATAATTTATTAAAGTATAAGACTGAATGGAAACATAAAATGATTACAAAAACTGAATGAATATGTATTTGATCACATATAATTTGTTGAGATTAACTAACAAATAGATTGGGGAAGGAACTTTAAAAGAATAAACAAAGCAAAGTGTAACCATTTATAGCATTTTCTGCCAAATTCAATTCAGAAAAGGAAAAAATCTTTTGGAATATGTAAATGGGGCAAACACCTTACCGTGGCCGTCTCCTCAAAAGAAAGAAAGAAAAAATAAATAAGAATCAAACAAACGTCAGAGGTTGATGTATTTCAGAAAAACTCACTGCCCTTTCAATGAGTTGATAATGTACATGTACAAACAAGATAGGTTATAATCTTGTTTTAACGCTCATTACTCTTTTACCCTGTGGGTCCATCAAAAGTTCACGAACTTACAAGTAAACCCCATGACCCGTGATTAATATCATAATCATAATCGCCTGCGGTATACCGATATAGAAAGGGGGATATTCATGATCAATCAAGAAGCCTGCTGGAACTGAAGGACAAAACATTGATTCCAAGTTTTGATTCATCATAAATCAATCAATCAATCAGTTTTCACGCATTTTCTTTTATCTTATTTTAACACTACAGGCGCATAGTTATTTTAGAAGATTGCACAATAATTATCAACTGTTAATTAGGTCCTGGAACCACTTCATGGCTTAGCTAGGAAGATCATCTGATAAAATACTGCATGGTTGTTCTCCCCACCAACTCTTTAAAGACAACAGATAATCACGTTTTGGCATGAGGGGGATGGGACCCCTCCCCCCCTCCTACTGTCAAAGCACTTTAATATCCCCCTCCCTCCCTCCCTTGACAGCTCGGGGATAAGAGTCTACGAGGGCCATTCTTTGTAAAGTGAAACTATCGGTCACACACGTGACCATCTAATTTTGCCTCATTGCTGGAAAACAATTTTACATTTTATTGATTTGTTTTATATTACCGGTTTCTCACATGAAAAATAATTCCTTTTCTTTGACATGAAAAAGTCTTTTCCCAACCATAATGTTTTTACAGAGACATTTAAAAACGCCCTTTTTGAGTGGTCACACACGTGACCGACCCCATTTTCACCTCTAAAAGAAAAGCATGCTCACTAATAATAATTTATGGAAAATTGCTTTCAAACTGTTCAGAGCAATCCCACCATACAGCAATGAAAAATGGAAACTTGCACTCCAAGGGAAATACGAGAAAAGTATAGGTTTGAATACCAACAAGTAAGACCCTTTTTCGTGCGAGATCACACACGTGACCGACCTAATGTTGACCTCTGAAAGAAAATGATGTACTCTCATTTAAAATAATTACCCTCTGTCTGTTGGGGGTAAGATAAAATATCCAAAATGAGAGACTTCTACTACAAGACAAATACTAGAAAATTAGGTTTAAATGAAATATTTTCGCGTCACACACGTGACTGAGAATGGCCCACAAAAGTGTTTTTATTGTTGAGAATTCCTTTTCTTTCGTATTTCTCACACTTACATTTCAAATATACACTATCCCCCCCCCCTTTTTTAATTTTTTTTTTGTTACAATCCTCCCTCCCCTTCAGGCACCTGGGAACGATTTTGTTACTGGGGGTGCTGTGAGCAAAAAAAAACGGTCCTCAGCGTTTTAGGGTCTCTTTTTAATTACTTTTTCTACTTTTTAGCTACAGCACCCCCAGCATCCTCAGCCTTCTAGGGGGTGCTGCGCACCCCCTCAAAAAATTCTGGGGGTACTGCAGCACCCCCAGCACCCCCGGCTCCCAGGGGCCTGCTCCCCTTCCAGTTCTGGATCGAGATTTTGTTTGTCCTTCATCACATTGGTTACGCATCCCCTTGGTCCTAATTCCTCTTATACTAGTTACACTTCCCTGCTTATACTATAGAGCAAAGGATAGTAGAGGACCAACGGGACTCCTTTTTTCCCTCTCATTCCCGTTGGTGCTTCATGCTTCATTAAAAGTAATGTAAGGGTTTTGGGCAGCTCTCATTGTGACTGTGGGATATAGGATTAAGAGGGATGAATAAAAAGGAATACATTAAAAATGATTGGCGACGGAAAATATGCCCGTATAAAGTTGACGAATATCGGGCTTGTGTCAAAAAAAAGTGTTAAATGATAAATTTTTTAAACTTGGAAAAAAAAGAAAAAAAAAAGAGTTATCTGGTTCTGGGACTTTAAAAATATGCAAAAATGTATAATGTTCTGTTTAGGCATTTTTAGGTATAGAGCTGAGGCAGGGGTGGAGCTAGAGGATTTTCACTGGGGAAGGGCCATTCTCGAAAATATCGTACAAGCAACAAAACAAAAGTTCTCACATTTCTCTGAATGTGTCCACGTTTCCTGACAAGGCCTATTCCCCTAGAAAAATATTTTTAAAAAGAATGAATGTTGTCATTTTGAGGGCGCATGTTTGGCAAGTTATGGGGGCAGTCGCCCCATTTTCCCCCTTAACGCCAGCACTAATCCGAGAGAACTAACAAAGGACGACCTCCTCATTTTTCAAAAATCCACGAATGATGCTCTTTATCACTCTCCCCCCTCCCCCTTCTCTCTCCCTCTCTCTCTCTACCTACCCCTCTTTCTAACTCCCACTGATGAATGGTACATCATCCTTCACGTGTATACATTCTTGGCACCGATCCAGCCTAACTGTGGTTATTATATTTTCCCACCGACAGAAGGACTCTACCATAATTTCATTATACATATACAGGCATGACCCACCAACATTATGCACATGATGTATACATCCTTGAGAACTATCCTTGGACTTTTATTTCATGATTGAACGTCTGGATGACTGATTTCGACTTGTACAAGACGTGCCAGGCATGGGGCACTTCTTAGTGAGGGCGGCGAGTTGGGGAAGAGGGTCGGTCAACAAATTCTTTAGGGGTCTTTTATTTTCAATGCTTCTCAAAAGCTTTTTGAGTTTATAGTAATTTGTTTCTACAACCTAATGCCACTGAGAAGAGCTTCGGACCGAGCAGACATATATTAGCACAGATAATTCACACATTCGATATAGTCAATGAAGGATATAGAAAGTGGCATTATAGGATATTAATTTTTAATGTTTGAAAATTACAGTGGGAGAGGGGGGGGGGGGGGCGGGGGGCATTTAGCCCCATCAAGCACTTTGTCTGCACAACGTGTACATCAAGGCTATTTCATTCAGAGCATTGCAGGAGTTCCAGTCACGTAGAAATTAATTACGCCTTGGATACAATAAGCAAGTGCGTCATTGCTTCATAACGGCGCTCGCTCTTTCTCTCTTCCCCATTACATCTCTCTCTCTCTCCCCCCATTTCTCTTTCAGCTATCTCACCCTCTCTTTCCCTCTTTTTAGCTCTCTTCCTCTCCCCTCTCTTCATCTTTCCTCTCAACCTCTTTATCTACCCCTCTCTCTCTCTCTCTCTCTCTCCCACTATTTCTCTTTCAGCTATCTCACCCTCTATTTCCCTCTTCTCTTCTCTCTTCATCTTTCCTCTCAACCTCTTTATCTTGTCTTACTCTCCTTGCTCTTTCTTGCCCTGACCCCCCCCCTTGACCATCTTTTTAGCTCCATCCTTCTTACCTCTCTCTTTTTCTTTCCCCTCTCTTTCTTTCCCTTCATCTCACCCTCTCTCTCTCTCTCTCTCTCTCTCTCTCTCTCTCTCTCTCTCTCTCTCTCTCTCTCTCTCTCTCTCTCTCTCTCTATATTTATAACCAATCTATCTTTCCTTCGCCCTTCAACTGCATTTGTCCACTCTATCCCTGTTTTCCCTTATTTTCATCTTTCATATAAACTGTAGGCTATACTGTCTTATCATTAAAGGCATTGATTAACTTTGCCCAGGATTGAAAAAAAAAATCACTGTTCCAGCTAATACTGTAATCATAATTGCAAACCTTTAGCTCAGACAGGAATCGCCTGAGTTTTATAAGCTGATCGGTCGTTTATATATCAAGATATTTACGATTGAACATTGATGTCGGGATAGAGTACCACCGAACCCTAAAGAACTCTTACGGTTGGCATACCTCGCTCTATCACAGAATACCGCACGGGCTGGAAACCCGCTCTGAAATCGCCAAGCGCTGGTGCTTGGTTTTTGTGACTGCATGCGCAGCGAAGAAGCCGCGCGACTTGCGCTAGCGATTGATCGCGATTTTCTCTTTTTTAGGATAGTAAACGGGTTCCATTTTCTCTCATACTTTCACATATCCTTAATTATATATGTAGTTAGAGGACTGCACACAATTCACTGGCATTTGAGCTGATTTTACAATTTTTCACAAAGTTAATCAATCACTTTAACATCAAATCTGTATTAAAAATTTTTAATGTACGTGCATGTATAAAGCTTATGGTTCTGATGAGTGCAATAGAGTGCTATACAAGAAGCCACTCTTTTCATCAAAAAGTTTTTTGTTTTTTTTTCACTGTGAACATACAATATTATAATGTACGCATTCCTCAATCTGAATTGAAATAAGATCATAATTCATGAAAAATTGCCAATCAAGTTTCTTGACATGCTAGCAAGGTCTTCACAGCAATCAGAATGCTGTGTCCTTAGTGAGTTCACAATTAGCTCTTATTGCCCATATTCACCTTGAGGAAACCAGAGTGTTATAGTACATTCCACATACCTTAGGCAATTACAACTGAACACACACATGAAACCAAATAGACTGATGATTTGGCCATGCATAATTTCACATTATGAATATGGAGTTAGTGTGCTATACAATTCCAAACTTTTCAAACTTTGATAAAAATAAAAGACTTTGTGGTTTTGGTACCAGCCCAACACCTGTAATTCTCATAAATGACCATTAAGAATTAACTTGATGACTAATATGACCTTAAAGAATTTAAAAAAAAAGACTCATTTAAAAAAAAAAATAGTCTCAAAGATGTTTTTTTCTAATTGCTGATTTTTTTTCTTCTTTTTTTTTTTTTTTTTGTCTAATGCGTAAGTCACTAGACTTGATTTCAAAAGTATGGCATTGGAATCCCTGAAATGGCACTTGTTTCCTTACGAAAGACTTAATCTCCATTTCCCATACTTGACAAATAAAAAGGGAAACAAATTACCTTTGTGATTAAAAGACCAGTGACATCCTCCTTGACGGAAAAGTTTTCAGGGTTAAACCATGATATTCTTTCAAAGGAATAATAGCCTTGAAAGAATACATGGTGTAACCATGAAAACTTTACCTACAAAGAAGTTTCTCCGCCATGATACTCATAACATGCTCTTTCCATGCTCTTTCCATTTTCAAGCACTATAATCACTTTCACAAGCACAAACAAGTGATTAAACTAACATTATCAATCTGGTATCAGAGTAACTAATATCCTCTTTCCATAATCATTTCCAAGTAAATTAATCACTTTCACAAGCACATAGCAAATGATTAAACTAACATTATCAATCTGGTATCACAGTACATAATATCCTCTCTCCATAATCATTTCCGATCACTATAATCACTTTTACAAGCAAAAAGAAGGTAATAAAATCAACATGATCAATCTGGTATCATATTAGCTGTTGATGACCACTTACTATTTTTACTGCTGTCATCAACAAATGTAATAAACACAACAAAAAAGTAACCCCCCCCCCTTAATCGAAATGGCGTAAGTTTTTAATGAAAAGGTTTTGAGCAAAATAACTTGGCAGGAGTGTTCCTACACTTATTGTCTAACTTTTCTGTGAAAATGAGTTTGATCTATTGAGTCAGGCATGAGTGAGCAAACATTAAAGGCAAAACTGTCACTTTTCAAAAGTCACAAGGGTCAATTTGGGGATTCTGTGAAACGAGATTTTAGCGAATTTGGTTTCTGGTGCATATTTATTGTTTATCATCCATCGCTTGACCCCCTCACACCTATCCTGACACTTTTCTTATTATTATGGTTGGGTGAGCAATATTTACAAAAAAATTCAACCCTCCTGAATTTGAAATTGCAAAATCCATTCAGCTTATTGAAAAAAGATAACTCCAGATATTTTTACCAAGATGTATCATCACATGCTATGTGAACATAAGAGGTTGTCATCGTGTCATGGTTGAGTGAGCACACTATAAAAATTGTGCAAGAAATGCTAAAATGTACTGTCAATACAGCATAAAAAATGATCCTTGTGACTTTTGAAAAGTGACATTTTTGCCTTTAATGATGGCCCACTTATGCATGGATCAATCTCGTTTTTAAAGGGAAGTTAGTCAATAACTGTAAGAACACTCTTGCCAAGTTATTTTGCTCACAATCTTTTCGTTAAGAAGTTACACCAATTTGATTAAGGGGGGAGTTACTTTTTTTGTTGTGTTTATATTGGTCCTTGTACATGTCATATATTGCACATTCTTTGAAATCTAATAGCAATCCAGTTAAAGGTAATGTAAAAATAAAATTTATTACTACAAATTACACACAACAATGATATGAGTACAAAAAATGCACATGATAAATACAGCTGCATTTCACACAAATTACATAATTCTGTAAATGAAATGGTTTGACCTTTTATATCAAGCTAAAGGGTACCAATCACCAAAAAATATTTTGCTCTGCATGTTAGAGGTTCCATGTTGTTATACATGTAATATATCCAAAATATGGGCTTCAAATATTACATCTATAAAGAGACATTGCAAGTTTAATAACACTCTCTACGAGCTTAAAAGCGACTCATGAGTAGACTACTCTATGCACTGTACACGCTCACCAATGATTATTACATTCTTCTCTTGTCTTTCTACTCTCTTATGCCCTTCTTTATTCTACACTGCGCCTAGAGCACTCTACAGAGTGGATTTGGCGCATTATAAATCATATGTATTATCATTATTATTGTTATTAAGATAAGGGCGATAAGCGCGCACCTTGATGTTATCCTTATTTCCTTCATACTCCTCAACTGTTGACCTATAGAATGCCAGATAACGTTCTTTGAGGTTGATTTCACACTTTCTAGCTGTACACAAATGGTGATTGGTACACTTTAAAACTGGAAGTACCCTGCCAGGCAACTCTGGACAAAACAACTGTGTTGTTACATTTAGTTACAAGTTGAGAGTTTCTCAACGATTTGCTAATTTGGCATTCGAGCTCAGTAATCTCAACATTCAAGGTGAGTTAAATTCCCTCATGATTTTTTTTGTTGCTTTTATTAAGGCGACTTGAAATGAAATACGATAATATCAACAAGCAACTCTGACATGCCCTGGTTTGAAACTGAGTCCCATCTTTCAAAGTCAAAGCTCTCTTACCACACCCAAATAAGCAGACCTGATAAAAAGTCTGTAAAAAACCCAATTTCACACATGTTCACATGCATACATGCACACACTCACACACATCAATTCAATCCTACTGTTATGATGCTGCCACATTCTTCTTCAACCAACGCTTCATCGCAAACAGGGTGCCTGTGCTGAGCCTCTCTATGTCTTCACCAGTAGATGGCGCTGTTTGATAAAAGACGCCAGTAGGTATTTGATCATCACCCACTTTACCATTAGTAGGGTCCACTACATGACCTCTGTAATTAAAATGCAAGTGAGAGTACAGAACGTTCTTGTTATATATGTATACCTACAAATAAAGGCAGCATAAGAATTTTACATGAGTGTATTTTCTATAAAAGGAGTGAATGATAAAAGAATTTTACATGAGTTTATTTTCTATAAAAGGAGTGAATTATAAAAGGACATTATTATTTATGTATACCTACAAATAAAGGCAGCATAATTACATGAGTGTATTTTCTATAAAAAGAGTGAATTTTTAATGAAATTATTCTGAAGCTACATAATTTATGAGCTTTCTAGAGCTCTTTGCAAGTTAGTTTCTAGGATAAAATAGTTCTCAATACCCAAGTATTCGTTAAACTTTAAAAGGTAATTAACTTTGAAAGACAAGCCAAAACAGATCCTTGGACATAACTCATGAAAAATTATAATAAGCTCTTTTTCATCTAAAAGATGTGATAAATGTTAATGAAATGTAATAGTTAAAGCTAACCATTTATTCAAGTCTTCTATACGGTTGTCTTTTAAGATCTTTTTTATGTTTCCAATCCTGGCCTGGAATTAAATTGCCACTGGTGTGCTAGTGTGTGTAAAACAAATAGATAGCTGTGTGTACCCGATTTGTACAAAACTCTGCGAGGTTGCTATGCAATGAGTTTAGGCGTCTAGCGTGAGCTAAGTGACAGCCTCGATTAGGAGTTCCTTTCACTAAACTTCATCAAAAATCATGGACAGAATATCAAAATATCTGACACTTGCATTTTCATAGAATTGGAACAATACTTTATGATACCACTTTCAAAACTTGATGCCGGCATTCCAATTTTCTTTATATTGTCAGACCTGGGCCCTGCTTCATAAAAGTTATTATCAATAACAACTGCCACATATCTATGACAAATTTGCTCTCAGCCAATCAGATGCAAGTATTTCAGTAGCTTACAACTGTTATTGTAACTTGTTATAGATATCAAGTTTTATGGAACGGGGCCCTGTATATCATCTTTAGCATGATTTCCCTAAAATCATTACCTTATCGTGTCAGGAATCGCATTCAGTACTGTCTCACATTTCTCCCCTCCCCTGTCTGATATTTGTGTCAGTGCCCTCACCATAGACTCCTCTAGCCAGGCTGCAGCACCAACCTCATTGGGATCTAGCTTGAGCTCCCTATCTAACTGCTCGTGGGTTTTTGACGAAGTGACTGACTGATAGACTACTATGTGGTGTTTCTTGGGTAGACCCCGGGACAGTAAAGGTGGATAGACAGACTGCAAGGAATTGGAAGAGAACAAAAATCATAGGTCTCTAATTCACTGAATTATGATGAATTGTGAATAAAATGAACTTTCAAGATTACTGAATAATGATATTTAAACAGTATGTTGTACTGTCAGATTCATCTAACACAGCACTTTCATTTTGTTCAAATAACATCAAATATCAATAAATCAGCTTTAATATATATATATATATTCATGTATAGCAATTACTTTGAGACAGAAACATGCATCAAATTACCTAAAGTTCATCAGCACAGTTTTTCTCGTGAAGTCCCATTACACATATTATGGACTTGGTTTAATGATGGCCAGGCCTGCTCAATCTTGGTCACAAAGTCCTGGTTACCAAACAACATGAAAGGCCCCCCTGAGACAATTGACTTGTAGTCCCAACACAGAACACATACAATACAGGAAAGCAGACAAACATACAGTCCCAAACAGGCTTCATCTTATTTCCTTTTTTAAAATATATTTTTTTTGAGAAGACAACTGTCAGTATCACATGCATATGTGACCCGGCACCACAAAACCACCAAAAAGTCGCAAAAAATGATTTTTCTGATTTTATCATATTTGGATAGAACGAAGTCTCAGCTTCAAAATGATACATGACTCATTATAATTGAAACTTTCTAACCCTTTTAATTCAGCGAATGAAAGGAGCTGTAAGAGAGGTTTGCTGATATCAAATAGGGAGGAAATGAGCTCTAAAGTTGAGGCCTATTCAAGCGTGCGGAGTAAGAAAACAAGAGACAAAATCAATAGAGAACGAGTCAAAAGGCCATAGCACCCACTATGAATGAATTGTCGGATTAGGTTGATATTTGGTAGGAGTGTTCAACATAGTTTATTCATTCTATTGCCAAGGCTTCAAATTGTGAACTTTAGTCATTCGAAAGTTATTATGATGCAAATGAGAGTGTTCTAATGGGAGATTAAGGGCACCTCGGTGGCCTGACACCTGCACTAGACAATGCCTATTCACTCCATTTGGGTGTCTTTCTTTGTTTCCTGTTACATAATACTGGTTTGTTACCTTGTAGTCCTTCTGATATCATACAGTGAACTTGTAATTTAGCCTATAATTAACTTAAATAGGACCTACTGTTTTTCTTTTTCACAATGATTAACCGAGGTATTTGTTTTACATAGAACTTACATCCTCTTTCCTTGCTCACATGAATAAACTGATCGTCCGTTAGCAACGAAATCCTTTTTCAGACTCTGTTTCGTCATCGAAATGGAACTTAAAACTGCTCTGTAATTTGCTTTCGCGACTATAGATGAACTGTAATATCAGTATGATGAGATTGATGAGAGTTTATTATTTCTAACAGTATAAAAATCATTAGGGAATAGGTAATTTAACGCCCGTGAGATTGCAGTGATTTTACGAGGGTGAGCGTTACCGAGTAAAAAAAAAATCATACGGAAAGGCGAAGAATTAGGAAGAAACCGGAGCTGTGCGAAAAAAACTGGTCTAGAAAAACTGTTAAAAACTCATCTTCTACTGCGTTTTAAGCTTCCAGATTTTGATATAAGGTACAGAAAAGAACGCTCTTTCAGAAAAAACAAAAATCCCAAAATCAAATTTTCCAACCCAAATTTCCATTTCAGCTGTTTACACAAAATCACGGCTTGCGACTTTTTGGTGGTTTTGTGGTGCCGGGTCACATATAGTCACTCAGCATTTACTTACCTCCCATAAAGCAATGAGCTTTGGACTGCATTCAGCTGGGTCTACTTCAAGTCCAGTCTCTTCTTGTAGCTCTCTCAACCCAGCTTCAACAAGCTAGCAAAGTCAAGAATAAATAACAAATAAAAATAAATAACAATAATATATATATATATATATATATATATATATATATATATATATATATATATATATATATACACCTAGATTCAACTAAAACGCGATTTTTAAATTTTTTTTTATTGTATATATGTATATCAGCGCGAAATGACGTAACAGAGAATCAATGGATTCAAAATGTTAGTATATGTTTAGAATTAATTTGATTCAATTTGCATTTATGGCAAAAAGAATCGTATAATAACTACCTTTTGTGTGCGATAAGGTATTTTTAGTAAATCCCCAAACTATTGATATAATGAAGAAAAACAGACATCGCCCTAAGTCCAACCTCAGGACATACATATATAGATTTTCCACGTTATATTATACGAAAATGAGTTCTCCCTACTGAACAAAACTTTGTAGTAATATAAGTAATTTGGCGCCCTCTACGTTTATATCGATAGAATGCCTCCTACCCCTACAGAAATGGGAAAAATACAGTGCCGTAAACGTTAAGGCGAATCGAAAAATTCGACTTAACGTCGGCTTCCCCCTTCCGTCGAATATTTCGCCAAAAAAAAAAATCGCCTTAAGTAGGAATTATGTATGTATATATATATATATATACATAAATTTTTTTTTTTTCTTTTTTACAGTGCTCACATTCCCTAGCCAGTGGTGCTCAAGTTACTCCAAAGTCATATCAGTTATATCTAAACTAATACTACTACAGTGAAACCGGTATACAAAGACTGCTCAAGGGAGACAAGAATAGCAGTCTTTATGAGGAGGTAGTCTTTATGTACAGGTTCCTTTAATACATGTATGTTTTAATGAGATATATTGTTGAAGAGAAGCGAAAATTGTGGCCTTTATAGACAGGTGGTCAGTCTTAATATTACTGCTACTAACACCACTACATGAATATTCTCTTCTTTCTTCTTTCTTCTTCTTCTACTTTCTTTCTTCTTTCTTCTTCCTTCTTCTTCTTCTTCTCCTCCTCCTTCTCCTCCTCCTGCTGCTGCTGCTGCTGCTCCTCCTCCAAATGTCCACTCGACAGAAACTGCTGTCTGGGCAACCTCTTTTACTTTCGATCTCATGACCTTTGGGAAACTAGCAATTCAACTGAGATTACTTACCGTTTCCCCCATCTCAACATGCCCTCCTGGAGGAACCCAAACACCTGGGAAGATGCGAAGATGAGATGCTCTTCTGGTCAAGAGAAGATAGCGGTCAGAGGACCATAGAAGAGTGACCACCCCACAGTCAACACCACGACCAAGCACCTCCTCTGATATGTTAGTAGCATCGCTGGATGATAGTCCATGACATGGGCAGAATGATGGATGCTTGGCAATAGAGAGGCATACATGTCTTATTATTCTCATGACACGGAAACATACTCCTATTCTGTATGTACATCATAGTAGGATGTTATCACAACCACAATGCACTGTATTTTTCCACACAGGATAATAAACACTGATTAACACTGGAAAAAGCAGGATGATTTTTATACAAGTCTAGGCATACCCTGTTTATTTTCTTTAAAATATCAAAAGTTACACTATAGTATACATGTACCTTGATTATCTGCATAATTCATTTGCTGAAGCTAAAGCCAGGGTAACAATTTTGAAAGTGCTTTTGAAGTGCATAGAGATTTTAGGTATTGTGATGTGCGCTATACTAGAACAGAGTATTATTTATGTTAAAGGGAGTGTTGCACGACAAATACTGGTTAATGCCATCTACGTCTTTTTTGGGACAAGTGCACGTAAACGAATGGACCTCAGCTAATGGTAGTCAGCAACTTAATCTCTACATGGTCAGCGTTTTCAAAACAGACCGAAGTTACCCTTACTCTTCGGTTTCGCGTATGGTGCACGTATATAGTGAGGGAATAGCATAGCCCGTCTGAAGAGTTGCGGATAAACCTGATTGGCCCCGAGTCTGGCCATGGGTAAGACACATAGTCTCGTCAGTTTACACCCACTTTAAAGGACACATACCTAAAACAGATCTTGACAATCTTGTTAAAATAGCTACAGTATGACATAATGGGAGGAAGAAGGAAGAGTCGATTTCAAGACCGTATTCTCTTTCCCATTCTCATGAAATATATATTAACAACATCTTGATCTTGATATGGTTGATGTACAAACGCCTGGTGTGGCTATCCCGTACATTAAGGCAGCAATGCATGATGTCGGCTGCACATCTTTTTATTAATCAAACTTAATATTTTCAATGAGTTCTTTTAAATTTTTGGATTGTTGGGGCCTCTCTTATATTATCTGAGAGTTGATTCCATATGGGGATTGTCCTTGGTCCTGCTGGTAGCACCTCTTACCATGCTTACTAGCCCTTATATGGTCGGAGACGTATTTCTTTGATGAATGCCTTGTAGTTGGTTTCTTCTGTGAAGAATTGTTATTTTTGAGATGTTTAATATTAGTGGTAATTAGTCCATGAGTTTCTTTGTAGATGATGAGGAGGCGAGCTTTGCATCTCCTTCCTTCAAGACATTCCCATCCTAGTTGCTTCATCATGTTGGTAACATTGGCTGTTCTACTATAGTCATTGCACACTCACACTTATGCGAGGTTATTGGAGATAACCTCGTACTCTGTACCTTCATACCGTGAGCAATTGCCTCCCACAGGCAAGTGTGTGATATCTTGCCCATATGTGTGCAGGAGAGGAGCAAGATCACCGACCAAAAACAGCCTGAAAATTTCACTTAATCAAGATGATAAAGATCCTATCGAAGGATCTGGCATGAAATTAGATATTCTATCATTCTAAAATGTAGAAGGAAGTATTTTCTCAAAATTTTGCCGATTATATTGGTGTTTTTACCTTTTCAACTTAGAGGTCGTGACATATGACAGGCCAAAATTGACACAAGCCCATATAGTGATGGTCCTGTGAGTGGTCATTGCATGCAAACTGTGCAGCTTGTATTTGGACCTTTTCTATCACTTGTTTGCTTTTCTGCTGACATGGGTCCCAGATAGCACGACAATAATCCCAAAGAGGAAATAACAATCAGTGTCTAAAGAAATACACTCTACTGTTCATCACAATATATACCTTGAGCACAACTGCATCTGCTTCTGTGCTTGGATTTGATAGTATCAGCCGGTTGTCTTCTAAAGTACAGCTAACTAAGGCCTCTAATCCAGGATGTCCAAGAGAATCTAAGATACACTGTATTATATTTATAAATGAGAAATAGAGGTAGGGTCTATAAATAATTACAAATGTGATAAAAATTATGCATACCTCTGTTGGGATACAGCAAAGAACAAGGAGGACCTCCTCCTCCTCCTCCTCCTCCGGAATATTCAGATTTTGGAATGTCATTGTCATCATTATCATCATCATCATCATCATCATTTCATTATTATCATCATCGTCTCAAAACGAAATGCCGATATCAAATGAACAAACATAAATTTAGGTTAGCGGGACTATACGCAAAAGTGTTGCCACAAAAACATAAAATTTGTGCATTCTCACATCCTTAAAAACAGCTCTTTCTGTCACCCCCTTTGATAAACGACGAAGGTAGACGAGAATTCTCACTGGTACTTTCAAGTTAGCCATCACTTAGCTATCACTAGATCACTGATATCAGCCCAGCGTCCCGTCGTTGAGGAAGAGCAAGATGGAACAGAGAAATAGATGTTACGTAATTGCCTCAGATCATAATAGAAGCAATATCGTCACGTCACGTCAATCAAGAAATCCGTCTTTTTCATGGTGCGCCCACTACGTTGATGAAGCTAAGGATAATCCTTCGGATTAGAGCACAGAACTCCTAATTCTGTGGATTAGAGATCTAGCTACTAATATGTCACTGAATCTGAAATCCGGTACTTTTGAGACAATGTAAATTATTATTAATAATCAATCAAGCATAAGATAAAAATAGGAATATATTTTCCTAACTTCATCTAGTCCGTCTGCCCGTCAGACCCGTCAGACCGTCAGACCGTCAGACCGTCAGACCGTCAGACCGTCTGCCCAACTGCAGCATTAAATTTTTCTCTCTCTCCCCGTTTTCTGGCTCTATCAAATGAGTGAAAATATACAGAACAGAGTAAAGAGATGAGAAATGGTTTCATACTTATGCAAATCAAAACAAAATATATAACAAACAAAAATGAAGAATAAAATGACAGCATCAAAGTCGCAGAGTCATAGTATGGAGAGATAGAGAAGTGGTTGTGATGAGAAACGGGGGGGGGGGGGGGGGAGAGCTCATGGGAAGGGAGGATGATTAGCAAATAAAGTACATTATTTCCCCCTTTAAAATCGGGGTTTTTTCAGTTTGCTGGATCGTCTAAGGATAAGTTTGATAGAGAGCTCCCAGGAGAGTGGCAGTTTTTGTCGTTTCACAAATTGTTGCTATCTCATCTTGTCTTCGTTATGTCTGACAAGCTTTATTCAACTTAACTTAACGTTATTGACTATTAAGGAGAAAGTTGCCCACTACGGCACATTTTCATGGGTTAGGGTGCACAATAATAATTATAATGTCCTTTACTGTCTCAACATGTATTTTTATCTGTATGATTAATGACTATAATTTATGTTTCTTCTCAAGTTAAATTCCATTTCTATATATAGGACATAGTCTAAAAATGCTTTTGCAGCCCACAGTCATTACTTATTCAAGATGATTGTTCCCTGAATAAAATGTTTGGAATGGCAGATGTCATGCACAGTTCCCGAGTATTATATTATTCTGAATAAATTACGGGGTCGGGATGGGGCTAAATGTGTTTACTTTTCTGTGGAGAAGAAAAGAGACAATACTCGCCATTACGTGCGCACGTCCGGGCCGGAGTTTGGGGGGGGGGGGGGGGGGGGTTGACTGGAAGGAGAAAGTTGCCCACTACGGCACATTTTCATGGGTTAGGGTGCACAATAATCATTATAATGTCCTTTACTGTCTCAACATGTATATCTGTATGATTAATGACTATAATTTATGTTTCTTCACAATTTAATTTCCATTTCTATATAGGACATAGTCTAAAAATACTTTTGCAGCCCACAGTCATTACTTATTCATGATGATTGTTCCCTGAATAAAATGTTGTGGAATGGCAGATGTCATGCACAGTTCCTGGGTATTATATTATCCTGAATAAATTACTGATACTAGGTCAAACAGTGAAAATCAGATTTTTGCCCACTTTAAAAGAAGCTGTAAATAAAACAAAAAATATTTCTCTTTTAACCCCAAATTTCACTTCCAAATTTGTACGTGACGACGAAGGCAAAGTTCAAGTAGGTTATTTAAAGCAAAGATCAAGAGGTCACTGAAATTTATATGTTGTTCGGACATGAAAAATGATGGCAGATATAGATAGGTTGTGTATATAATTACCTTTCTAAATACATTAATATTAACAGTCATGAGTGGCGTATCTAGATATTCTTGCGCCCGGGGCAAACTATCAAATCTGCGCCCCCTTGCCCAAACTCAGATTAATGAGCGCTTTTTATATACACTCTCAGAAAAGTTTTTAGGTTGGTTAAAATATGAACCTACCAACTGTTTGTTAAAGAAAATTCCCATATGTTTTACATACAATTTTTGTTTAACCAACAATTGGTAGGTTCATATTTGAACCAACCTAATGATTTTTAACCAACATTTCTGAGAGTGTAGAAATGATGGCACTTCGTGAAAATGAGTTTTGATGCACATAATCCGGGGTTGTTAGCCCAAATTTGATGAATTTCTGAATAAGCGAGGGAGGAACCGAGCGGCAGATTTTTTTTTTTCCTTTTCACCCCTCAAACTGAAATTTCTTATGCATTTTACCAATGGAATACAGCGACCTAGCAACAGATTATTATTATTATTTTTTTTTTGGTTGAATTTCGAACATTCCTATTTTGGGGGCGCAAAATGAATGAAATTATTATGTCCTGACTGGGGCGCAAATAACCTTCAAAGACCATAAATTTTCTTGTATTTCTCCCCCTTTTCTTTAGGCTCGCTTTTGCGTTTTTTGCGCCCCCTTCAAATGCCGCCCGGGGCACGTGCCCCCTCTGCCCCCGTAGATACGCCACTGTCAACAGTATAGAGATAATTATATATAGACATATAGTCATTTCAAAATTGAATAAAAAGTGTCCATTTTTTCCTAACATGCCTGTGGAATGACTACCACAGCGCGTGAAAACCGTTCAACTTGGGAAGAGTCGATTACCCCATATACCAAATTTGGGTCAATTTGTAAGGGGTAGGGTTTTACACTTGTAAAAGTTTTGGATGATTTGACATGAAATGACCTCCCCTATCAATATATTCCCGGACAATGATCTTCTGAAAAAATATCCCCTATATGCTAGGACAATTACCCATATAGGACAAAAACCCCGGATAACAATTACCACCGACGGTCGGCCGAGGGAGTTGGATGAGGGTGATTGAAGCAAAATTATTTTCCAGAGGTACTGTGCTATATGTTGTTGTCCATTCGCTTGAAAGGCTCTCTCTTGTTTATGTCTAAGCTTTTATAAGCGGCACCAAACCAAGGTAAAATGTGAATGAGCATCAGAGCATGCAAAAAACAGCTTTTGTGATCATGCTGATGGACAAATATTAAGAAGCTTAATTCTTCTTACAAGTCTACAACTTAGGAATTATTGTCTGAGCGCATTGGTAAAGTCGGACCTATCTTGCAACATATTTTTATCGCTTTTTTTTTCAAAATCACTTTCGCGGGGAAATAATGTAAAAAAAAAAAGAAGATCTTCTCAATGCATCCCGAAACTCAATATTCCGATTTCAAAGTTAAACAGGCTCTGGCTTTGACCATTTTCTACACCCACCTCTATACCATATCCGCATATTACTTCATCATTGGCAATATAGTAGTAGAAAACAATATTAGGACAACCGCCCCCATCTCGTCCGTAGTGCATCATCTTCCAAATGATGATGATGATGCCGCTAAAGCTCCCCGAACGCATTATGCCAACGAATTGGATGCTGTGCGCAAATGCATGCATACAACACGCATTATCAATTCGTACCTTACAACAAATCGCTTGGCGAACTGGAGTGCAGTGCGGCATCCTTTTGGATACTAATTACGACGGTCAAAGTCTCTTATTTTCCTCTTTGGGAATTAAATTCATCATTTTTGAACGGCCTCCGGCTATCCACCCTCTGTTATTTTGTGACTTGCCATGGGCTGTGCGCCCAGTATAACAGTCTCACAAAGTGGAGTTGTTTATTGTCGAGATTCAGACGAATCGAATTCACCAAGACCCTCATCCTTTGGCGTTCAGCAGCATCTTCAAGTCCGGACCGCCGGCGGGTCCGGCGGCGGGGCGGACGGAGCACTGGAAGTGACAAGTTCATCAGGTACGACTGGTGGCGGAACTATTAGTATGATACATGGCCGTATGGATCGGCGAGGAACTATAAGCATAGAGGCGGAGACTCAGACAAGTAGATCTACGGTCACAATGAAGGTATGTAGGAAAATGATGTATGAAAAATGGAGGATGGAAGGTTTATTTGTATTAATTATAGGACCTTTAAAGAATATGGTATATGATCTGTGATGTTATTGTTAATTGTGAGTTTTTCACTGTGAGTGTCTAAGACTCAGTCCAAATCCAGGAATTTAAAATGGGGGGGGGGGGGGGGGGTGCCAGTGGTGAGGGAGCAGAGGGAGTTGGAAGGGGTATCCCCCTTCCCACGGTAAAAATCACAAAACAGAAAATTTAAGGGGGGGGGGTGTGCCATTGGTGCCCCTGCCTGGATCTGCTACTGGATTTCATGATTTGTGTAGTTTGAGACAGTGTAAATATAATAGAACTAGAGTAATAAAATATTGTAGATAAACTTTAGGTCTTTGTTATAAGAGCAAAAGATCAGATTTATTGGATCACTGAAAGTAGATGGAAGGTTAAGTTGAAATTTGAATTGATTGATTTATTTGATTACCACCAACAATATTTAAGTACAATGCATTTTTATACATGTATAATGATATTTACATATAAAGAAAGAAAAGCATTGGTTGGTAAAAGGGGCCAGATAACAGCACATGTGCTATAGTGATGGAGAGCCCCTACATGTACACATAGATCTTCATGTTCATCATATGAGAGTAAATGAAAAAAATCTACCAGGGGGGGGGGGGGGGGAGGGTGTTTCATAAAGCTGTTCGTAAAGTTACACATGATTTACGAACGACTTGAATATGAAGTGCCAGATAGGATGCCCAAAGTTTTTGTTGATGTTTTAACAAAGTGTGACTGCATTTCCAATAGCTTCGATTAAATTATGGCAAAAAATATACTTTGCATTAAAAATGTTAATCTACATCTGCACAGTTCAACTTTAGTTGATGCAGTTAAAAATGATTGAGCATCCTGTTTGGCTTGTCATATTTAAGTCATTTGTAAAGTCGTGCATAACTTTACGAACAGCTTTATGAAACACCCCCCTGATGATTAGTGGAACAGTAGTATTCAGTGGCAGATTCGGGGGGGGGGGGGGGGAGGGGTGCTATAGGTGTACAGAGTGTACTAGTATGTGCCTAATAAGAAGGGGATGGGTATAGGGGGAGGAGAACATGTCAACTTTTACACTATACTTTAGAAATGTGTCCAATGGTTTTTACCTTTTATTGCTAGCCGTAGGTTGTGAAAATATTTGTTCTTTAAGATTATGTGTTTTTATATACTTTTCTGCCTTAACTTAAGCAAAGTGTAATGATGTAGATTAAATCTAGATAGATCCATATAAATTTATCCTCCCTGATGTCATGTAGTGATGCTACTCATACTTAACGATAAAGTTGAGTTCTGGTCATGAGATTGAATTGTGAAAGAAACTGTCTCAAAGCAATTGGGAAAGGTTGACTATAGCACATAAGCATAGGTGTATACATGATGTAAGGTCTTGGAATCACCAAAATGGTAAGAAATTGATTCAATCCTGCTGAGAGTCACATGCACTGCACACAAAAATGTGTATAGGAGAATACAGTACACACAAATGTTTGGCCTGAACATTTCAGCTGTTTCTGGTCATATTTTGAATGTGAGGGCATTTGCAGAGCAATCCTTTTCAGGGGACATTTCTACTATGATAATCTTCCAAACTAACATAAAAAGAATGAGAAGGCTCACAAATTATTTTTTACCTTTCCCAGAACTCAACCTTCCCTTTAAACTTGAGGAAATTCCCTTCTTGCTCTGAACAGACTTTATATCCTTTAACAAAAACACAGTACATGTTGATGTACTTGATAGATATAAAGTTGAGACTGATTGATGCAGATCATAGTTTATTTTTGTAGCATTCTGTCTTAGTGAGACTTCTATTAGTCTTCCCATATAAGTCAAATCAAATTGATTTATTGTATTAAAATCCACAGTTTTGGATTATTGTCAGTACATACAAGTAAGGGCAAAGGGAGAATTAAAGTAAGTTACAGGTGAAATGTCGAAATGGAATATATTATTGGAATCTACATGTACATGTATATGTAGCGCAAATTTACAGCTTGCAGGAACAAAGAAGAAAAATCCTGAGAGGCTGAGACTGGACCTTAAAATTCAATAATGTAGGAATCGTGTTCGCTTGAATGCCAAGGTGTGTGCCATATTGATAATGAATCAATATTTAGGCGTGTGCAAGGAGATCCACTGCTTCCCAAAATTCATAATATTGCTATTATGAAGTGTTCTGCAATGTATGGATACCAGTACATGTACTTTGAAGACTTGAAGACTACAAATGAATATTGACTGTGAGTAGTTTGAAGGCCATGTACAGCAGTGTTCCTCGTCACAGTCATATTTATGAAATGAATGTAATGCATGCCACTGTGCCTCGATGTTCACAACTTTTCATCGCTAAATAGAGTCCTTATCTAAAGTCAGAAAAACATTGTCTGCTGAGAGCTAAAAGGTTGTTAACTCATAATCATTTTACCGAGTTAATGTCTTTCTGGCTCACAGTGCCTGATAAATAAACATGAAAGCAACAGCAAATCTTGCTTCTTGAAAATAAGCACATGCACTTTCTGATGGAACCCAAGAATCATCGAGATCAGGGCTCTGTTTCATAAAACTTACCCGTAACAACTTCCACATCATATCTCTGACAAATTTGCTCTCAGCCAATAAGATGTAAGTATTTCAGTAGCTTATATGAAAAAAAAAACTGGTATTGGAACTTGTTACTGAAACCAGTTTTGTGAAACATGGCCATGATATCTCATCAACTTAGTGCCATCATCAGGCAGAATCAGCACCTGTGGATGAAAAGAGAGAATTAGACAGTAGAGAGGAGATGGATACAGAGAGGAGATAGCAAGCAAGAGAAGCATTGGAAGAGAGAAACACAAGTGGATATTGTACTTCCCCAAGATGGATAATCAATATTATGTCTCGGCCCATAGAGGTGATAATGACCCAATCCCAACACACTCCTGTTCATGACACCGCTCAATAGGCTCTTTAATCCCAGGGTCACTCTAATAACAAAACAGGCTTTGAGAAGGGCGAATAAAAGATTAGGCTAAATCCCCCTAACCCAATGACTGGACACACATCTTGTCAAGTGCTTCTTCAATTGATCCCATAGCAACGGAATAAAGGACCAACAGTTTCCTTGTTAATCTATCTACTGTATCATGGAATTCGCTGGGAGAACCTTATTGGAAATTTTAAAGCAAATGATTGTAATATAGAGTGAAATATCAAGTTATTACCTCATTTGTAATTTTGTTCTATATTTTTTAATTGTCTGTTAGGCCATAAAAAAAATTGATTCCTATTCTCTTGTCCCCTCATGCTTCCTTTTTCTTTTCTGCCGGCCTCCTCTTGTATGTTTCTTGATATTTTGTTTTGACATGAATGATGAGGTACAGGAGAATCTGAAGAAATCTATATCATGAAGTAAAAAGAAAATAATCATCAATATTATGATATCAATTTGTTTTATGCCTCTGTAGTAGATTACTTCATAGACAGAAATTAAATTCTTTCCAGAAAACCTTTTTTTGTTAAGTGGATCCATCTGTAGGTATATAAGTCAGGGAAATTTTGAAATATCAATTATTATGGAACCCCCCTCATTAAGAAAAAAAAAAAAAAGACTTTGGGGGGAAAAAAACAAGATTCGATTTTACTTGGTCTTCAGTTTGTCAAAGGGATGCAATTTTCCACTTTTCAGTCTGTGGTTTTCTTAGTTAGATCATGTTTTCCATAGGATTATGAATTGATTAGGTAGCATTATGATTACCCCTATGACACTGGTATAAACATTGCATATAAAATGACATAATACATAAATTTTTCCATTCATACTGGGGCGTGTAACATAAAGAGATACAGTCGATCTTACGATCAATTGTAACTCTTCAGTACATGGTTTGCCATAGACTTACGATTGATATCAATCGTAAGATTGATTTATCTCTTTATATTACAGGCCCCTGGTTGGATAATGATTAGATTGTCCAGAAAAAAACTCTAGATGATATGACACTGGTATAAACATTGCATATAAAATGACATAATACATAAATTTTTCCATTCATACTGGGGCGTGTAACATAAAGAGATACAGTCGATCTTACGATCAATTGTAACTCTTCAGTACATGGTTTGCCATAGACTTACGATTGATATCAATCGTAAGATTGATTTATCTCTTTATATTACAGGCCCCTGGTTGGATAATGATTAGATTGTCCAGAAAAAAACTCTAGATGATATGACAGTATGTCTGTCTACACCAACAGATTTGCTAAAATATTACGTAGTACCTGTAATATATTTGTAAAATGCAAGAAAGAGAAGATTTGAAAGTTTTTTGAAAAAAGTTTCAAGCATGTGAAGTTTATTTTTCAGTTTGACAGAACATCAATCAATTTTTATATAAACATAAACTGCCCATCATCGGGGTTCAAAGTTAAGGAGTTACCCAACAAAATTGAAATTTGACTTGAACTTTCCAATTACCCTTCTGCCAATAGTTTTATGAACTCATAGATAATGACTTAGGACTGGATCATGTTATTGCTACTCATCATTACATATCTGATAGTTGTTGCCCTTGTAGGGACAGCAGCAGTGTATTTATACCACATTTTGTTGTTAAATGCAGGTAGACAGGAATGAACGAATGATAAATTTAGAAAAGGTCATTTTCAAGTCTATTTTGAGAAAAGTCTGTCCTATGTGTGGACAAAGTTTATGGGTCTGTTTATTGAATATTATTTTTATTTGTAGATTTTATGGATCTGTTTATGTCATATCATGTTCATTAGATTTCAGTGCCATGATATCAACAAAGTAAGTTACTAACTACTTGCATTTTGAAAGGTAATGCAAATTCCTCTAATACTTTCATGGGGAAAAATGAATACCATATACAATTTTCATTATTGAGATTTGAGTTATTCTTAATGTCATTATCATTGGAAATGAGGATTTATTTTTTTCATATATTTTTACTATTTACATCTCTTGTATAGTGCATAATAGTTATTATTACAATTTTGTTATTAGTATTATTATTATTATCATTATCATCATTATTGTTATTATTATTATTACTATTATCTTTCATATGTTGTTGTTGTCATTGTTATTATTCTATTACTTGTATTATGATGTTACTTTTTGCACGTGTTATTGACAAATTAATTCTTATGATATTAAGTTATAAATTCTTATACTCTAAAGAAGTAAAAATGTAAGATCTTTAAGAAAAATTGGCATATGCATGTTTCAATTCACTCATTTACCTGTAACAAGCTGCTGTTGTACCCTTCAACCAGGGAAGTGTAAGAGACTTCCCTGCTTCAACTTAGCACTAATTGTGACTTAATAATGTGCCTTGTGAATAGCACATTGAGGTCTGCACACAAAGACTATACCTTTCAGATTTGTACCCCAGATGGATTGAAACTTGAAAGATACATTATATTGGAATAATAGACAGATTACATGGTTAGTTAGTTATTGTATATAATGAAGGGTTCAATTGCTGTTCATCATTGTTGTCAAGTGGAATGATTACCACAATCATAATGGGTACTACATTATCCAGACATCTGTCTGGAAAGGTATAGTACATGTATACTACTCTGTATTTAGTATTGAAAATGAAAGAATAGAGAATCAGTCCAACATGTTACATGCAGCAAGTTCATTTTTTTTCAGTTGATTCATTTTTTTCAGTTGAAAATGAAAGCAGTTGATTTTTTTTATGAATCAATCAAACTTCTTGACAAAATCATATACAAAGGCTTTGGCAACAAAGAGTGATGTTTAGTGTGTTAAAAAAATGATCCCTGATGACCCTAATGTTCTGTTTTCTTCAGTTTTTATTTGACTATTTATTCTGACAATGCATGTTTGCTTATAAATGCAAAAAAAAGTCTTTATCACACAAAATATTTTTTTCCCTCTTTTTTTTCAAGTATAAACATAACTTCAAATTTATCAAATGTCAAATTATCTTCTTAACTTATCACTGTCATTCTTTTGATATATTAGCATTATACATGTACATGACATGGAGATAATTCTTTACTTGTTCATGTGGTGGGAAATGTAACCTGCAGAGTTAGCATGATTTAAATCAACTTGATTCAAATCCAGATTTAAATTGCCTTGACTTTTATTTGTTGTTTTTATTGATGGAATGAAAAAAAAAATCACTCAAAAATCATTGTTTGATTTAAAAACATTTTTTAGTAGAGAAATTCATCCAAGTGAGAGTTTTGGGATTCCAAATAATGTCTGATATAAGATCTATCCAAATAATCTGTTTCTTTTCTGTAGGAGAAACATTTTAAAATCAAATACATCTAATTATTACAAAAATAAAAATCATGATATTTTCCTACCCTTATTACAAAAAAGCTGTTGCTTGTTCATATGACAGGTACTAGTAATGTCACCTGGCCCTATGATGCTAAATAATGGGAACATATAAATCCATTGAAAATAAAGTTCTGCAATAAATGTACTTGTAAGTATGCAAGTGCCCATGTAGAATTGTCCTATAACAGCTACTTTTTACTTTTATTGCATTATTTGATTTTTAATATTTGTTGGTGTTCAGATAGATCACAATACCGTCTCCTAGGATAGGCTGTTTGGAATTCTAAACATGACTTTACCAAGGAGCGGAGTAAACTGATCATTAAATAATAGAAACCATTGATCAATTTCTGATCCACAAAAAGAGTGTGTTTGCTCAAGCCTTGAACATTAGAAGTGTAATGGGAAACTTCAAAAAGAAAATCCTAAGAATAAACAGAGATCCTGAAATAGACTTAGAAAAGGCTTGTTTATCTGTGCAGTTGCCCCCCCCCCCTTTGACTACAAACAAAGGACAAGAGTAGTTGCAGTAGGGTAATGGACTACATGTTATCCTGTAATGGGGGTCCATTTCGAGTCCTTTAACCCTTTCGAGATAGTTGACCACATTTTGTGGTTTATCTCAATAACTTTTGATTCAGAGCTCTAAAAAATATACCAGATGCATGAGTAGAATGAGCAAAATTTCTGCACAAACTATGTCCATTCTTGTTGCATGACCATATTGCGTATGATGCCAGGAATTTTAAAAACGAGAATAAACTCTAAAATCCTTAAATTGGCAACACTTTGGGAGGTTCAAAATCATTGTTTATTATCAAAATTGGCAATCTTTTCAAATTCTCGACAAAATTCCCAACCATGTATATTGTTTTCAAAGACAGTACACCTTATTAGAACCATGTAGCACTAAAAAAGAAATATTATTGTTGCCAATTTGAAGAACAAAATGTGATCAATTTAGCCCTTAAATAATTCCTGTCCTGAAAGGGTTAAAACTATTTTATGTATGCCTACAAGAGGGGGTTCTATTTTCTATTATTTGTTTTACCTATTCAGGTAAAATGGACTGCACAGATCCTTGAATAGGGTCTTGCAATGATAACGTATGTCTGGCACACAGTGTGCGTAGTTACAGTTTCCGAGATGCCCAATATCGAATGGGCAAAATTTTGGATTTGAAAAGTCAATAAGAGTTTGATATCAAGTGCTGGCATAGGTGCAATACCCCTATAGGTCTAAATCATAGATAGCCTGTAGCCTTAAAATGAAATATGCTAAAAATTAGAGATTTGTTATCACAAAGGTTATACTTCACACTAACCTTTTTTTTTGCAGGTGTTCCAAATTGACATTTCTATGGTCTGTACTCAAGAGCCTTCTGATGAAATCTTAAATTTTGGGGCTTCGGACTTAAAATTTGGGCACCTATTAGTGTCAAGTCATGGTAGTTGCACAGGGCTGTATGAATGCGAGGACCTGTTTAAATTGTTTATTTTCTTTTCTTTTTTTTTGTTGCTTTTTAGAGAATTTGGAGTGAATAGGCACCCAAAACATTGTCAAAAAATGTTTAACTAAAAAAAAAGACACCCAAAATGCTGAAGACCCTTTTTTTTTAGCTTGTCAGAAAATTTTCAGAATATTTTCAGAAAATTTGTCCCTCGCAAAATCCTGGATCTACCAATGCCTTCAAGGTACCCCCCCCCCTTCTAAAGAAAAAGCCTGTATGGATATGCTGTACAACAAACACATTTCTGGCACCCTCAATCTTGTTTGATGCTGGTGAGATAATCTCCTAAATCCTCTTGTCTCTCCCAGTGCGTGAAAATGTTAAGTCCCACATATATTTGTGTGCACCAATGTAAGGGCATATCCTCCAAATGTTTGTCAGCATTTTCATGATTTTTCTCCAGTTTCTTGACCATCCATTATTTACAAGTAACACAGTCTCTGTGACTTAAAACATACATTTAGGCATGATTTGTAGCAGCTGTAAGTCTACTTACATCACATTACATTGAATACAGTCACATGCTTTTAGAATACAAGTTTTTAAAGCTGAGCTTCTGAATGGCTATAGCCTGTAGGTATTTAAAGGGGGAAGTCCAGTCAAAACATTACTTTGTTTTAATTGAAGCAGAAAAATCAGACCTACAGATCAAAAATAAGTTTGAGGAAAATCAGATGTAGCTATAAGAAAGTTGTGAATTTTTAGTGACATGAAAAACTAGGGAAAACAATGAAAATCAATAGACAAATTGCAAATTGGCAACTCAGTCATGAGTCACAATGACATTCGCATCCTTCCGGATACCCTGGGTGGAGGGTGGCAAATATAGATTAATATCTTGCTAAAGGACATTAGTGCCGCGGTGGGAATCGAATCGTGAACCATTTGCTCCAAAGTCCAGTGACGTATCCACTTCCTCTATAATCACTCATTCTTTATGCATACTATTATAAAAAAATTACTCTGTATTAGTGTATGCATGCAAAAACATATTACTATACATGTAAATATAAGTTGGTTCTAGTCATGAGGAAATCATATTCTTGTAAGAAAATTTAAAATTTGTATTATGAATATAAACAAAATAATTGGCGAGTGGTGAGCCAACGACATCACAAACTCATGACTGAGTAGCCAGTTCATCTAGTGATTTTCATTGTTTTCCTAGATTAAAAAAATCATAACTTTCTTATTAGTTGTCCGACTTTCCTCAACCTATTTGATCTGTACATGTAGGTCTGATTTTTCTGCTTCAATTAAAACCAAGAAATATTTTGGACTGGACTTCCCCTTGAAAGCTTTTCTTAAAATTCAAATTGAATATATACCCTTTAGCCATTAAAAACTGACATTACAGTTGCACCACTTCATGTATTTTTAGGTACTTTCTATTGAAATTATCAGTTTATGTATGCATGTTATTTTTCCTTTAGATAAGACCTTATCTATTAGTTAAGCAGTGTATTACAAGGAGGGATGGTCTGAGCAAATAGTCATACTAGGCTCTCATAAATAGGAGACCCATGCAATATGTTATGTGGACTGTGCACCTGTTTGTGTGTAGTCGTTTCTCTTCGGATCTCGTGTCCAATTTTCCTTATCGTACTTCACTAAGCAAACTTTGTATCTTTTAGGTGAGACCTTTGATATTAGGGTGACAAGTCATACTGATTTATTTACTCTAGTTGTGTTGTATTTCCCTTATTAAAGAGGTGCAAGGCGATATTTGTTGCCCTGAGCCTGGTAAGCTAATAGCGCAATAAGATCGGTTGCCATGGTGATGACTGAAAGCCTTTGACCTTGCGCATTGTTTTTCTTGCCAATTAGGCAGAACGCAGATGAACCGTTATGTGATGTTTTTTTGCAATGTGATCCATTAACACAAGTGCACATGTGTAGCGAGTTGCATGTACACACACGTATTGTCATTGTATGTAGATGGGAACATGCATGTAGTCATTCCACGTTTTGGTCTATATACATTTATTCTGTTATGACAATATTTGTGAAGTTGAATGAGCTTTATCAAAGACATGAATGATGAATGGGGTTTAGATCAGGAAGAAAAAGAAAAGAATTTAAGGTTGATTTTTTTTCCATTTGAATTTAACATGTATTCATCAATATCTGAAACCATGAGGCAACCTGTTTAGTGTAATTTGTTATTAGAGAATAAGAACAACTAAACACACAGTTTTGGTACAGAGAGAGCTTGACAACAAAACTGGGAATGGTGTAAACAGACAGCCATGGTTATTATGCTCAGTTGACATAAATATGCTCTGGGCGCTATATATGTCAGCAAAGATACAGGGTTGGGTTTGGGTTGGGTTGCAATTGAGGTTTAGGTTAGTTTGTAGGGTTAGGATTAGGGTTAGGTATTTGTTGGGTCTGGGCCCCGTCTTATGAAAGAATTGCGATCGATTACAAATAATTTGCAGTCGATATCAATCGCAACTCTGTACAAAGAGATAGGAGATGCGATTGATATCAATGGGAAATTATTTGTAATCAATCGCAACTCTTACATAAGACGGGGCCCTGGGCCAGGATTGAAGTTGTTGTTACAAAATGACTGGAGCTGACATGTCATACAATCAGAAAACAACAACAGCAGTTATGTGCTGATGTAATGGGTGATTGAGCAATTCAATTATTCAATTATTCAATTTTATTCTGAGGAATATAGGAAAGTGAGTAATAAGTCAATTTATACATCGTACACGTATGTGGGAAGCGTAGCAAGTTCATCTAAATGAAAAAGGAGCGATTGTACTGAAGTGTTGGGAGTACCATTTCAGGTAATTACAGCAAGGATGTACTTGCCTAGTTCCTCCTTGGTAAGAGTGTATGTGCTGAGGCATTAAATGATTTAGCAATTATTCAGTTTTCTTCACAGTAACAAGGGAAGTGAATATATAATAAGTCAACTTATACGTGATATGTGGGAAGTGTTTGGCAAGTTCATGGAAATGAAAAAGGAGCAATTTGTACTGAAGTGTTTTTGAAAATGTCAGGAAATGCCCAAGGCTGAGTCCGTATGACGCACTTGCCTGTCTAGAATTCAATAGAGCACTCCTTGCGATCGCAGTACCAGAGGGAAATAAAAGATGAATTGCCAGGAGATTATCTTACATCATATCTAAGACGTCACTGTGGAAACATGAATGTGTTAGAATTTATGTGAGATGGTGATTAGAACGGAAAGAAGATAAGTGATATATATACATTGTATAGCAGTATGTGGATACTATATAAGCTGTTTTTTTCGCGTACAGATATTTTCGCGATTTTGGACTAGGTAGGGAAATTCGCGAGGGTTTAATTTCGCGATTTTTGTGATGTTTTTGTTACTATAAACAGCCATATATTGAAGTGGAAATTTTCGCGAGGACCGACTCGCGAAAATCGCGAAAATAAAACCACCGCGAAAATAACCACTTATACAGTACTAGGGAAATGGCCATTGTAGTATTCAAGATACTGGTTTTAGTTTTTGATCTAAAAAACAGTCATACAAAACACAAAAGATGTTCACATGAATTTTTCGACTTTGTTATCAGCATTTTAAAAATGAATAGAGTACTCAATCTAATGTGTTAGTGGTGATGGTGATGGTGATGATGATGATGATGATGATGATGATGATAGTAATGACGACGATGATGGTGATGATGATGATGCCTGGTGATGATGATGATGATGATGGCACTGGTATAAGCCACTGCTGAGCACTTTATGGTGCTTGCTCTATATACTTGCTCTATATACTTGTCACTTATATGATGAAGAGATACAAAATAACACTTATCATGACCTAAAAGTATGATATGGTTGAATAATGGTGGGAGTTGGACAGTTTTTGATAAACAACTGAAGCTTGTGTAATTCATCTCTTTCAAATTTAGTTTCATCTGTGGTAAATTAAGAGTGTGGTGAGGTGGGGGGGGGGGCAATAGTCACAGTCCCCCCCCCCCCCCATTCTGAGAAAGAGTGAGTGTGGATGAGAGGAATAAGAGATTGGTAACTCACTTACCTGTAGAGCTATTGTATCAAGACACTCCCCAAGATCAGCCACTCCCCCAAGATCAGCCAAAATGAGTCACTGAAGAAACTGGTCAGCCAATGTTGTTTCGAGAAATATGAATAACATGGTATTTAATGGAAGAATTCAATCGATTATATGGACAGATTCAAACCATGATAATGTGGACCGTAGATCTTCAGTCATTGCTGAACAGAATACTGAAGAATGAATGAATAACTAATAAGGTCAGTAGGTGTATATATTCTATTGTTTCCATTTTAAATTTTGAAATGTAGTGTAATATTCTGGCAAGTAAAAATTATGAGAAGACAAAAGAACAAAGGTTGTTCTCTTCTGCTTATATATGGTTCTTGGAAATCAGGTAGATTAGGAAAAAAATATTCTCAAAACTTTTATGATGATGACGCATGTAATCTTCTACCCATCCCACTTGCATGGCCAGTTCTCTGGCTGCACTTGTGCAGGCAGGCATCAGTTGTTGCCATAGCGATAGATGATGGGGCAAACAAGTCGGAGGTTAGTAACAGGGTCAGGTACCAAGGGGAGTCATGGTGAGATACATTTCATCAATTTGGGATATTTGATATTGTTTTTTCTGTAATTTACTATTTGGAAGTATGTAATGTCTATGGAGGTTAGGCATTTTGAACATGTATCCATTGGAATAGTTATAGTATGTCATCAAGTGCCCCTTTGTCAAAAAACTTGTATATTATTGGCAGGAATTATGATGGGGGAAGGGGGGGGGGGCAGTAGGGCATTTTGCCCTTACCCAATATATTTTAAATTTTTAACATTTTAACATTTTTAATTAACTGTGTATCTTATGGAACATTTAAGTAAGATCAATACATTTAATTTTTTCCTCCAAGCCTGAATATAATTTGATGCACTTGATTGTTATTGTGAGTCTTGTGCATTTTGAAATTTGATTGGCAGCAGCTTAAATTTCAGAGAGTTGTCATGTCACTGTCTTCATTTTAAAAAGTAGGCATATATGTGTGTGCATTATTATACTCTCATCATTTTTGCTATTAAAGTGCTTTGTAAACAGATTTGTGGTAATATGGAAGATAATTCCTCTTTAAGCTCGACCTTTGTGTGTTTGTTCAGTTCGGGTCTTGTTTAGATAATTTGCACTTTGCATGATATTATATAAAAATATTATGACACAGGAGAGTATGTTGTATTACACATGTTGAAGCCTGTGTGTAGTACTTGTGAGCCCCCCCCCCCCTTCTACAAAAAGCTTTTAAAGGTTTGATATGATAATTATAACATGTCATGTATGGTCAGGGGTCCTAAAGCTACGCACTGCGCAAATACGTGCAATGCAACGTGTTCAATGCGCCAAACTTTTGGTGTGACTGAGCTACGAGATTATCATTTACGTTTGCCAAAAAGAATGAGTAATTTTCCTTTATTTTTAGTGATATTATCACTATTTGCAAATTGGGATGAAATTCACGTCAGCTTAAAAATCAAGATTTGCATTGATTTATTACGTGTGCGTAGCTTTAGGACCCTTGCCCCTTTCATTTTTTCGACCAAATTCGACATGGGTATCGACATCGACTTGAAAATTAATGTTATTGATATTTGTCCGTCGTAATTTGCTCAGGAATTTAATTTAAAGGTATGTAGAACCAAGATATATAAAAGAAATTAGCATAAATCATTGAAAAGGTGACTTTTTAGCGTAGCTTTAAATGAATTTGGGAAATGATTACAGGTACCCAGGTTATAGCTCGTCAAACATAATCAGTATTAAGCCTATAGGAATAAGTGAATTCAGTAGACAACGGGTCAAGGAATAAATACTCCCAGGTACCCACTACCCACTTGCTAAACCTGGGTTGAGAGTGGCAAATGTACATGTAGATTAACATCTTGCTATTTACATTAGTGCCAGTGGCGGATTTAGGGAGGGGGGGGGCACTTTCGGGCCGTGCCCCCATTTTGAAACCAAAGTGTACATTGTGCCCCTCTTCAGAACTGATGACCCCTCTTTTTTTTTTTACTTGTCAGAGAAATTTAGAGCAAAAAGGGACCCCAAATTGTGTCCCTTTTCTCTTCTTTCTTTTTTCTTGGCTTGTCAGAGAATTTGGGAGAAAAACAGGACCAAAAATATAACTGATGAACTTCTCTTTTTTTTTTTTTTTTTGCATGTCAGAAAATTTTCTGAGATTTGTGCCCCCTTTTTTACAAAATCCTGGATCCACCCCTGATTAGTGCCATGCAAGGGCTTGAACCCATAACTTTTGCATTCCCAGTCAAGTGTTTAACCCTGTTGGCTATATGACACCTCAACAATATCACTGGACGTGTAGGATTAGAGTAGTATGATGCTGTTCATCTTGCTAGAACCAAGAACTGCATAATGCTTGAAGCAGGGGACTTAATTCTGAGCTGCATTGATCCTATCTTTCAAAACTGTATAAATCGTGCTCTGTGCTGATTGATGTAAACTTTGGTAAGCCCATCTGACGATGCCTGAAGGAATATTGTAGTCATGATATGCAGATATAAACATAGAGCATTGATTTCACCAAAAATCTTGTCAACATTCAGTGTAATCTCTATTTGTTCATGAAAACCACAAGTACGATGTATCTACAAATGTAATAGATTCATGGTATACATACACGTATGCATGGTAGGTACATATAGGTATGATTATGAATGCATTTGATATTGATCAAACACATGTTTGAAATATGATTTGAGGGTAGCGATTATGCCTGGAGCAGGCTCTAAAACTTAGCGCATATATCGCAGTGGTCTAGTATGTAGAAGAATGCCAAAAAACAGGATGACATTTGGAATCTGGGATCATGTTGGTTCAACCCGGGATCATATTGGTTCAACCCGGGATCATGTTGAATGTTGTTTCACCCCAATCTCCCTGGACCAATGCCTTCCCCCTCTGCCCACGCCTTGCCCCGAACTCTGCCTCGAAACCTCATAATGAAGAAGAAAGGGCAAAAATGTGATTGGATTGGAAGGATAAAGTTTCAGGACTTGACCTCCCATGACCCCTCTCTCTTTGATTGATGCCATGTACACAAACACCTTTGTAGACATTCAAATATTTCTCCTCCATTTCGCCGCATACCTTGTGCGTGTCTATGAATGTCCAAAACTGTAAGAACTATATGTTTATGTTTGGGAAATTACCCAGGATATGACTGTATTGACTAATATTGTGTTTCATGAATCCTAGTTGAAATGAATATTGTCCAAACAGGATGATATCCATAACTCTTTAATGGCAGCATGTCAAAACATATCAGGGAAATTCCCCTTCCGTGATCGTTTTTCAAGAATGTCTGGTTTTGCTATTTCTGTAGAATTACTTGGATATTTATTTTCTGTTACATGTACCTACTCGTGTGTTCACAAATATTATTGATGTTGATTATTTTTATATTTTATCCTGAAGATATTTTAGCTTGTTAGTGTATAAGTTTACAGCGATATAATGTTTTGAAATGCCATCCCATTTGTTAACCTACAAAGATACCAGAGAATATCATCTGTTGAGAGCCAGAAGGGCGTTAACTCTGTGTTAAAGTATATGAGTTTACGCCATTCTGGCTCCAAACGGACATGTCCAATCTTCTCTTCAAGTATAAAGCTTTGCTATAGATGCGCATTTGATGCCAAAGGCAAACTCATATTCATAAATCTTGCTACATGTACATGTAAGTCAAGAAGAGACAAAGTACATGTACACTGTATATAATGGAACTTAGCCCAATTTATTAGTTGCTGGTTCATATAAAACTACATTACGTTCGTCCAAGTCAGACTTTCACTCATGCAACATTATTTCAACCTTAGACTTTCAATCTCAATGAAATATAAGTATATCTGTGAAGATCGTGGTGTTTACTCATTCCGAAGTCTTGATCATGCACTTTTCATGTAATAATATTTTGATATACACTCCGAGTGTTTACACATAGACCCGGCTCGCGGTTGGCTCGGAGTCAACCTGCGAGACAAGTTTTCCCTGTATAAACGCATAGCCAAATCTGCCCCGCCAATTGTAAATCAACGTGAGGGAAAAGAGCGCATGTTTTTCGAATTTTTGTGTTGTTTCCTCTGCTATCCCTAGAGTGTGCACCATAGCATTGTTAGGAATTGTGGGTACATTCCCTGAATTCACCCCGCGATGTATAACTCCTTAGTCAGACCCATGAGCCAGAGCTGCGTGTAACCAAGGAGTTCCTTGGTGTAACCATGCAAATCCCTGTTCTGCGAGTCGGGTCCATGTGTAAACATGGGGACTGTGGTTCTTGGATCATTATAGTCTCACCTCATGTAATTATCTCTTAAATAATGTTATGTTCTAAGTACCAGAGATATCTGAATATATGATCTATAGGTGAGCCAACATCTGCTCTGGTGACACTTGCTCTGTGCTATTGATTTTATGTTGTCAAACATGGGGTTAGGGCTAGTCTGCCAGCACAGACTCTAATTTGACATTTACCAGAATATATTGTGTCTCGAATGCAGGCTAATTAATGCAGGTTCCTAGCTCCTACAGTATGGGGCCTATGTAGGCTGCAGTATTCATAGTCTTATAGTTCAGACGCTCTGTCACGTGGTACAACTTACATGAGTTTGTGCCTGGTAGGTTAAGGCTTGGGTATTGATTGGGTGTAGGGTTAGGGTAAGGATTAGGGCCCAGGGAAAGGGATAGGCCGGGTTGGTGAAGTCCTGGATCCAAGATTGAAGTTAGGAATTAAAAACTTACTGCACAGCAATTCTTGCTTGAAGAACATGATGCTGTTCAATCGTTTGATAACCAATGTCTCATTACTAAATGGTTGTTTTTATCTTTTATATTTCATTACAGGGCTCAGCTAATCAGGTGACTCTGGGGCCTATGAGGCTTTCTCATCCGACTATGCAAGTAAGTACATGCACAGAGTGATTTATTCATCTCCCAAATGTGATACTTGACTTATAGACACATTATTTTGATTTAATTCCTTATTCTTTACATTAAAATCAAAATGGGAAATAGATGATCTGTAGGAATTTTTAAACGAAGCAATATTAAGATCTAGAAATCATGTCAGATATTTCAGATAGAGAAATAGGAAGCTTCAAGTTCATTGTGTACTGGATTTCTAGGGAGGTATTAAAGGTTTCCATAGAAATGGCAAAATTATCAAGTAAGCGGCTGCAAAGAGAATACTGTATACACAAGGATGGAAGAAATATAATAGGTGTGTGCCCGAATGACAGAGCTTTTATAATGTTGATTATCTATTCAAGTTTCATAAGATCAAGTGCTATAAGACAATTTCACTCTTTGCTTATTTTGAATATTTACCCGTAGCTGCTTATTGAAGGGGGGGGGGGAGGTTGGTTTGCCCTTTAAGAAGGTAAGTTTTGTTGACATGAATACAAATTTATATACGCATGAATTTCCCGAATCACTGAAAATGAATCCCTGACCTTGGCTAACGAATTTTCTTCGAGATGAGGCAGGCTACTACTAGCGTGCTACAGGTTTGGAAGATATCAGGGAATAATATTGCACTGTACATGTGCGCAACTTTATCAAGAAGCATCTGTGATTTGCTGGTCACAGTTGGGATCATTTATTAGTGCACTGCATTATTACAAAATGTCTGGAGTTCATTTTGGTCAAGCATGTATGAAATTGGCTAAATTTTTTAGATGTGTTTCTTCCATCTCTGGATTTGAACAAATATGCTGTTACAACTGTAAGCTACAGTTACCTTTTCCTGATTTAGTTGATGTGAAAGTGCCTATTGAATTCCCGTCATTAGTTAGGTTAAACAGGGAAATGTATCTTATAGTTACATTTCTCTGCGTTAAACAACCCAAGTGATATTGCTATGCATATGGTTTAAACTGCTTTGTCATGTACATGTACAGCCATTGCACCTATGTTTTTAAGATGTGATAAATGACACATTAAAAAAAAAAGATGTGATGAATGATTTAAATTAAAAAAAGAATCATAGCATTCTTATCATACTGTGGACTAGAATTGTCTGCATTTTAATGGCAGTAATTTTGAGTCAAATTTGTTTAGAGTAAAATGACTGCATAATCTACATGTGCATGCATATTATGCAAATGGGACTCAAAATTTGGTTTACCAATAAATTTAATATTGATAATTAATTAGTTTTGTCTTGTCATTGTTATCAACGAATCTAGGACCAAAGTTGACTTAAAGTGTACCAATCACCTGAAAAAATAATTTGGGTACAGCTAGAAAATATAAAATCAACTTCAAAGAACTTTGTCTAGTATTCTGTAGGTCAACAGTTAATGAGTATGAAGAAAATAAAAGATAACATAAAAATGCTTGCGCGGAACCAAACTTTGAGTTTGGTTCCATGCGAGCCTTTATCTTGGCGAGCACGTACGGGTGCGTCGAGTAGTGTACTCATGAGTCGCTTTTACGCTTATAAAGAGTGTAATGAAAATTGCAATATCTCTTTATAGAATTAATATTTGAAGCCCATATTTTGAATATAGTATAACGACATGAAACCTCCAACGTACAGAGCAAAATTATTTTTGGTGATTGGTACCCTTTAAATACATGGATTCTTCTTTTCTTATTAGTCCTGGATAGTGATAATCCAGAAACATATTGATTCTATTTTAACAAAGTATATGCAAGATCATTGAAACCTTACTTTATGGATAAAGCTCTAAAGGATCAAATTACTCAGAAGTTCAGATAATATATTTTGTGGTTTTGATCATATTCCAAATTATTGTGGTGACTGGTGAGTATTGAAATTTCCACAGGTGGATAAACTTTGAAGACAAGAAGATGATTACGCATGTCAAAAAGGAACTCACAGCAGTATGCGGGTGTGTACAAGAGTTCACACAGATGTACAGAAGTGCTACGCAGTGCTCTGCTTCATGCTGTGTACAGTAATTTGGGAAAACAACCAAGATATTTCTGTATGTGTCAGTGGCACGCAATGGGCATGATAAATCAGAGATGGAGAGATTGATCTGTGCATGCTGTATTAAATTCTGAGTGTCATGGATTCTCAAAGACCTCTGTTATATTCTGGAGTTGACTATGACTGAATCTTATCCAAATCACCTAAGTATTTCTGTAAAACCAGAAACGTTTGCACGCATGAAATGTTTATTAATTTCTCGAGTGGTTATAATTAAAAGTTTTGCAATTTTCAAAAGTTTCTTGACATGAAAATGGCCATTGTTTTCAATTTGTGAAATTTACATGTCACACAAATTTTTTTGGTCTTACAGTATCCATGAATTAAAGGTATAATCTTGAGTTATTTTTAGTTAAAGGGCAATCCAACCTTTGTAAAAAGCTGATTTGTATGGAAGAAGAAAAATAAGAGGAACAGGATGGTGAAAGTTTGGAAGAAATCTGAGAAAGAATAAGAAAGTTATGAATGTTTGAAAAATGAGATCACTACACCTATGCGAATCTCAAATTGGCAATTTGGTGAATCAATTGTGATGTATTCATGTTTAACTCTCTCAATTGTCGTACACCAAAATATCATTAAAGTGTGGTTTTCTCCTGAGTGCCTTTATCCTCGGGGCAGTACTCAAAATATATTGTAGATAATATATATATACTGTTATAGGTCCTCCAAAAAGAAAAAGATCCCACTGAGTAAATACATTTTGAAAAATTGACATTTTAGTCATTTTGTATGTTGAAGCTACATCACAGTGACCGTACCTATTCAGCCAATTTGAAATTCCTATAAGTATAGTGATTACAACTTTCAAAAAAATCACAACTTTCTTATTGCTTGTCTGATTTCGCTCAAACTTTCACCAGTCTGCTTCTCTGTTTTCTTCTTCTTTGACACAAATCACATTATAACAAAGATTTTGATTGATCAAGATTTTGATAGAAATTGTATCTATCTGATTAATGAGCATAGACCAATAGAGAAATCAAGGAACTTGTCCCAAACAGTGTTGAACAATAGAACAAGCCACAAGGCTTTTCAGTGAATGTTATTTCCAGCAAGTTTTCTGTTCGTTTGTTAACAGTTTGCTTGCTGATCTGAACGACCTATCTATTCTATAAATAACTATTCAGAAATACTTTCAGAAAGGCCAGTTTGTCTCAAAATGCAGTTCTACCACTAGAACTGAACATTAGTTTTTAAGGTTTCAGCGTCATATTTTCATTTGCTATAAAAAGAAAGAACGCTTTTGGATAGGATGAGAAGCCATGTATTTTGCATAATTGATGCTGAAAGATTCAAAGAGGAGGTTCAGGGGAGCGTTTCATGAAGCGTTTTGTCAGTGATTTTTATCCGACAACTGTTATAAGCTACTGAAATCCTTGCATCTGATTGGCTGAGAGCAAATTTGTCGGTAGAAATCACTGACAAAACGCTTGATGAAACGCTCCCCAGTTCTGGGAAAGGTGAAGAATAATTTGTGAGCTTTCTCATTCCTTTTATGTCAGTTTGAAAGAACATACATGTAATAGTAGAAATGTCCCCGGAAAAGGATTGCTCTACTTCAAATGCCCTCATATTCGACATATGACGAGAAATAGCTGAAGTGTTTGGGCCGAACATTCATGCCACACGTGTGTGCAGTCAGTAACAGTCCCATATACCCTTTTCTGTGTGCAGATTATGTGCTTTTTAGCAAGATTTTGGTCAATTTCTTGTCATTTTGATAATTCCAAAACATCACAGTAAATACCAATTCTTATGTAGACATGATCACCCCTTTCAAATTGCTTTGAGACAGTTTCTTTCACAATATAATCGCCTGACCAGAACTCAACCTCTTTAATATAGTAATTCATATTTGCCTGTGCTGTTTAACTTTTTAAAGGCATGTTGCAAAATCTGTCAAAAGGCTTTCTGGAAGAGACATTACATGTATTGAGGTAGCACCAAGGGTATTGAATTTCTTAAAATTACTCCTCTAGTCTTTATAGCTATGTTCATATGGGACTTGTGGTTTTAAAACTTTAAGTTAAAGTGAAACTTTAAGTTTATGAAACCATGACTCCCTAACCGCAATGAGGGTTCACACGAGCCTGAAACAACGAGCTGAAACTACAAGCCGAGCGATCGTTGTGGTTAACCCCGGAAGTAGATACTACCGATTGTGTGTACAGTACACATACAGCGAGGTCATAGTTAACTACAAGCTTGCGAAACTCAAAGTTTTTTCCGTTCACACGGTCTGAAACTGCGACGGAGGACCACCCACTGCTCGTGGTTTTGGCCTTAACCACGAGCTCGTTTGTGGTTCAAGAACTACAAGTAAACTTAAAGTTTTGAAACTACAAGTCAGTTCATACAGTCTGGAACTACAAGATAACTACAAGTTAACTTAAAGTTCTGAAACTACAGGCGAAACTTAATGTTTAGCTCCCATCGTGTGAACGTAACTTATGACATCTATGATTATAGGGGTATTCTTTTCATCATACAATTGGAATGCTCAATCTTATATTCCCCTTACTTGATTGTGTTTTTTTTGCTTAAGATTTTCAGTGATGTTTTTTCTTACATTCTGAGACAAATTGAGAAACTATTTAACTTCAGTTAAGAAGTGTTTGGGAAAGATTTTTCCATACTTGAGCTTATAGAGTTTCAGAAAAAGGCTTCTCAGACTTACAGATTGTTGGCTTTTTCAAGAACTAAACCTCGATCTTTACGTTTCAAGAGCTAGTGACTATAAAACCAGAAAACTTTTCTGTGCATTTAATGTTCATGAATTTCGTGAGTGGTTTAGAGTTGTGAGAGTTTTGTGCCATGAAATTATTGAATTACAACTGACACAATACTGAATTTTTTCAATTAGTGAAAGTTTCTTGCTGTGAAAACGGCTGTTGTTTAGAAATTGCTAAATTTTCATGTCGTGAACAGTACTTCTGCGTGATATTCAATAGCTGACGTGAATTATCATGTCTTGTGGATAGGATGAAGTTCTTTATGTCTCCCCTATCCACTTTCGCCCTCTCCCTCACTTTATCCTCTTCTCTCTAACTCTGTGCTTCCTCCTCTCTATCTTTTTGCATTCTTAATTAATGTCTTTGTGTCTGTTGGAATTTAGAAGGGAGGCATATCTCTTTGTTTAACGATAAGAGTCAATGCCCTTCTAGCTCTCAGCACACAGTGGGTGATTTCAAGTTCGGTGTTGGTGTTGGTGCTGGTGTTGAGAGCGTAAATTGGGCTGCTGATTCTAGCCCCAACACCGAATCCGGGTTTATAAAAATAATACCAATCACATTATTGATAGCTCAACACCTAGTGAAGTCAATCCCAGCACCAGCTTCATTTCAGGTTTGGTGTTGTGGCTGGGGCTAGTTTTGCCCCAACACCAACACCAGCTTTCGACACCGAACTTGAACTCACCCATTGGTACATGTATCTGCACTCCCTGTTTCTCCTCTATTCTCATTAATCTTTTTGTCTTCCCCCTCTCTCTCTGTCTTTGCCTCTCTCTGTCTCTCTTTCCATCTCTTTTCATCTCTCTTTCCATCTCTTTTCATCTCTCTGTATGTTTCTCTCTCTCTCTCAGGACGTAATCAGATCTGGAAGCTCATTAGCCAATATTTGTTCTGTTGTAGTAGACAATAGTTACCAGGGGCCCGTTGCATAAAACTTACCATTAACAGTAACTTTACCATCAATGGTAATTCCCATGGAAACCTTGATTTTGATTGGCTGTTGAGTGATGTTACCATGGTAGAAACCATTGATAGCAGAGTTACCATTAATGGTAAGTTTTATGCAACAGGGTCCTGGGGAGCGTTTCATGAAAGGAAGTTGTCGGGTATTTCATCCGACAACTGTTATAAGCTACTGAAATCCTTGCATCTGATTGGCTGAGAGCAAATTTGACGGATAAAATATCCGACAAGTCCTTTCATGAAACGCCCCCCTATATCTATTTTTCCTCTCCATTGTATATTTTCATACAAATTTGTATCTGCTCTGTCCTACTTGTATTATTTTGAAGCTGCATTGATATAATTAGTGCTCATTATTTCTCTCTCACCCGACCTCCTTACGAAAAAGGGGGAAAAAAATCACTTAAATGTCTACGTTGATGGATAATTAGATATGCATAATGGTGGTTGCTGTACTTTCTTTCATAGTGAACAAGCAAGTTGGTGATAAAAATGATTTATAAAATCTGGCATTTCCTCATTGCTTTTCATTATTTTAGCTTTTTTTATTGTATCTTGTTTTAGTAAGATGAAATTTTGTTTAAAATCAATTTTCGATAAGACTTTTACAATTCATTTCTACCCTCATTAATTTTTTACTTTTATATTTGTTGCTTATTTAATGTATTGTCCCATGTTTGCCAAAGAAGGTGCCTATAGAACGCCATCTTAACCGTCATTAACATTCCATCCTTTCACATCGCTTTAACATTTAAATTTCAGATAATGGTAGTGTTTGCTTTATTATACCATTTTCATATTCACGGCCAAAAGCAGATTTAGTCCGGACTAAGTTGGGATCGATAGATCCGCCTCTCAAGTTCTGCTAGCATTCATACCAACAGCAGATAGAGTACATGACATCTGCTATGTGCACTTGTTTCCATGGTTACGCACATGGCATGCCTAATAATACCCCACTGTCTGTTTTTTCCACTTTGTTTAAAACATGTACAGCTAACCCACATAGAGATATCTTGATCCACATGGAGTAGCTGCGGATAGTGTTTACATTACGAGTAAATCCACCTCCGATCAGGACTTAGTCTGGACTCAAACCTGCTCGAGAAGTGGATTGAGAAGTCTGGACTAAGTCTGGACTAAGAGCAGATTAAGTGATGTTGATAGCATTCATATTAGCCTTTTGATCCTGACTAAGTCCCAACTAAGCCTTCCCCCCCCCTTTTTTTTGCTTGTCAGAGAATATTGGATTAAAGACAACCCCCCCAAACAAAACAAAACAAACAAAACAAAACAAAACAAAAAACGCTGATGACTTTTTGTTTTTGCTTGTCAGACAATTTTCAGAATATTGTGCCCCCTCCCTCACAAAATCCTGTATCCACCACTGCTTCTAGCCCTAATACAAAAAGGGTATTAGATGCTCAAATCTTAATCTTATCCTTCATTAACTATTGCTCATTTCAGATCATGTTGGTGTTTGCCAAAGAAGATGCCCAGAGTGACGGGTTCTGGTGGGCAGCGGACAAGGGGGGCTACAAGTGCAACATCGTGAGGAACCCCACCGATGCCCTGGAGTGTTTTCTAGAGAAGCAGCATGACGTTGTCATCATCGACAACAGGACATCTAAAGGCTTCAATGCTGTAGCCCTCTGCAGGTTAATGAACCTCCTCCTTATTTTTTTTTAATCAACAAAAAAAAAATGAAAAAGAGGAAATTTACAGAGAGAAATGCAAAACGCATGTTTGTGGCTTATGCACCAAACCACAAGATGCCATCACTGCACAAAATTGTTGTGTGTGCGGTATCGTCATTTTCAAAATCTATAAGTGTAAGTTATCCTTAGCAATGAGGCAAACTACATGTACATGTATAAGTTACCAAATAATGTAAGCGCTTTGGTATATTCTTGTAAAGCGCTTTATAAGCAACCGTTATTATTATTATTATAATGAAATTAACATATAATCAGAGAAAAAGAGAAAAAATATAGAGACTTTAATAGAGAGAAATGGAAAACACATGTTGGTGGCTTTGCACCAAACCGCAAGATGCCATCACCATACAAAAATTATCATGAAATTATTTGTCATTTTTTAAATCTACATGCACATAAGCAATAGCAATGAGCTTGCAATTCATGGCAAATTACACACTGGTTAACCACGTTATATGCCATGTTAGTAAGTTTTTGCATTTCAAGATTATCTATATTGCTTTCTTGAGTTGTTCTTGAGCTTCTGCTATCTACCGCTTTTCATCTTATTGATGGTTTTCATCATGTCCTAGAATCCATTAAACAAATTGACATCTACTGTGCAGTTACCAGAGAAACCGAAGCTACGATTACAGGATAGATGTTTTATTTCTGTTTTCCTGTATGTCATAGTAAGAAAATGAAAGAAGATTTGACTTCATACACATTTAAGCAGGCATTCAACAGCGAATCAGATATTTATGTTGTGCATATGTGATTACGAATCCACCATTTTATTTCTTCTTTTAACAATAGACTTCAGAGTTCTTGATATAAAAAAGAAAAAGAGTGTGTCATTTTAAATTCCCATCTCGAATGAACATCAAAGAAGCAAAGTGATATGAAAAGTATTGCTCTTGAAATGCTTCATAATTTCAAATACGGCTGAAAAATACAGTGTCTCTTGGGCCATGATATTGTGGTCACATGTGGCCCCATATATTGTGCCCATGTCTGCATGCAGCCATTACAGTGTTTATAATATTCAGCAAGATTCAGTCATCTTATTGTAAATTTAATGGTTCCTCTTTCCCAAACCTAATACACAATTCTTCTTTCACTCATAATCAACTTCTCAGAATTAACCTCCAAACAGTTGTTTTGAAATTGCAAGGCTGCAACCAGTTACTCTATATATCCTTTCGAGATTGGGAGAACCGATTGCAGTAACGAATCTTGCCTACCCCCCTGCTCAGAAACACACACACACACACACATGCCCACACCCACACCCTACCAAGACTTATATTCTGCAACTGCATGGATGAAGATTGCTAAGCAGATCTAGCAATACTGCATGGCAGAAAATTGATTAGCATGATCTTCTTCCTTACTGCCGTTACACTGAGCTAGATCCTGCACAAATTCTATAGACATACACGCTCACACACCACGGAGATGACATAGGAACGGTTATTCTGTGTGCATATTGAAAATGCCGTCAGTGGAATTGATGGTTTTGTTACGCAGGATGCTCTGCAGTGAACTCTGTGCGCATCAAGTTGCTATCGATTCCCAAACTGTCAAGGATCTAGATTTAATGCCACTAAATGAATGCTTGAGTTAAACAAATGCACAGTTCGCTGCACAGCTAGTAGAATCTTGCACAAGGCCTAGTGTTGTGGAAAAAGAAGGTGATTTTGTGTGTCTGCCGAGAGCCAAAATGGTGTTAACCCATGTTGTGAGTTAATTCCTAATGGCTCTCAGTCGATGATACATGTATGTTCTTGACTGTGGAATAATTATTTTCCTTCTGAAGAAAAGTTCAGTTTCAATCGATTGCTTTCCTTTAATTCAATATCTCAAAGCATTATATCCAGTCTCCACAGTTCAAACAAGGAGTTACTCTGCAAGTTTGTCTAGTAACTCCTTGGTTCAAATAGCATTGAAAGACATCAAGTGATTTTAAGGAGATCTTGAAATTATTTAACAGGAAGAGTATTTACTGTAATCTAACCTATTGCATATTAGGCTGGAGATAACTTGGGCTGGGATCTGTGGAGATTACATGTATGTTATGTATCAAGATCAAATCAATCCAACAGGTTAAAATCATCTTTAACTGTTTGTTTAGGATTATATGCATATATGCATATAAAAAAAAGAGTGAATTTTCACTATGTTTTCACTTCCCCTGGAGTCACGTCAGTGATCACTTGTTTAGGAGTGAATATCGAGTGACTATCGAGTGCTCTCTAAAAGGAAAAGAGTGGAGTTTCACTCCGTATTCACTCTATTTTCATTCCCCTGGGGAGTGACGTCAGTGATCACTCTTCTTTTTTTTTTTTAGAGAGAGAGTAGTCATGCACCGGCAGTCTGCCCATTCCTTAAAGTATTCATAGTGAGTTTTTAATGGGGAATAACAGCATCTGCTGATTTCTTCAGCTGGTGAAATCATATCTTTTTTTGGTTTTATGACTGACAAATCTTATATTTAACGCTGTTTAACCATGCAAAGGAAGGGCAGTTTATCAAAATGAATTCTCCTCTCAAACGAAACCGAATGCTCTCTGAACTCTGTTAGGCTGTGGCTGTGCTCTGAGTAAATTTGAATGGATGATGTCCCCCAATTTAAATTTTTGTTTTGTTTTTGGGGTTACTACACATGATATTTGTACATATGCATCAATTTTGGAATTCTACAAAGGTTGATGTGAGTAGTGATCGTCGCACACAGAAACTCCTGAAGTTGGCACTTTGATTTTCCTTACATTCCATAATGTCTGTCCTTTTACCAGTCAGAATTGGCCTGAGCCTGCACAGGCTCACAGGCTCCTGTATCTGGGGGCTGGAAATCTGGGAGTATTGATTTTCCGAGGTCCTACAAATCTCATTTGAAAGCTCTCAGATGATATGGAAAGGTCATGCTCTGCCATGCTTCCCGCATCGAAAAACAAAGCTCAGGAATTTTTTTTTTTTAGGGAGAACAAGGATGAGTGATTTTGTAGAGCCTTGTCAATAAATATTGCCCTGTCATTGTCATTGTGCAAGTAAAATGAGTTGATTAGTTTGGACATTCTCAACTGGTCTGAGTAGAAACTTGAGGAAATCTGCCATTATTAATTGACTGGTCAATAAGGAAATCTGAAGGTTGTAGCAACCGTGCCCTGAATTGATTGTACCCTCATTATCATTAAATGACTAGTCAATATATTCAAGTTAATTCAAGGTTCTCACAGCCCCCTTCCCAAAGTGATTAAATGACTCGTCGATAAGAAAAATTCAAAGTCCGCTCAACCCCCATTGTGAAGTTACCCTCATTATCCTTAATTGACTAGTCAATAAGGAAAGCTGAAAGACCTCGCAACCCTCCCCACAAATTTACCATGCCCTCATTATCATTTATTGGCTGGTCAATATAAAAATAAATCTGTAGAAACTTGCACACCCAAACTATCTCCAACCTTGAATTAGGATAAGATAGGAGAGAGAGAGAGAGAGAGAGAGAGAGAGAGAGAGAGAGAGGGGAAGGGAATAAGGGAGGGAAGGATATGATACAAACAAATATTTAGATAGATTATGTAAGACCCTAATTGAAAGAGAGAGTAAAAGGGGGCGACTTATAAATGGTTGAATCTTTAGGAATAAGAGAATTAGGAATAAGAGAATTATAGATGCTTCTGTAGAAAAACTACATTTGACCCGTTGCATGTATACAGGAAACGACGTGGTACCTGTATTAAGCCTAGGTGGGAATGGGAGAATTCATTAGTCATCAACTTAGGCAAAAGATGCAGATATTGTCATAGCCTCTTGTGAAGAGCTTCACACAGACTTTATCAACATATCGTCGTCGTTTTTACAAACTGATGAATCCTTACACGTGTGCAAATACGCGCTTTGGAGATAACGGTTCTACGAACCTTCGAATCGTGTTTGAATGGCCAGTGCTTCCTTATTCCGTATTAATATACATAATAATATACACCATTTCAAAATGAAAGTCATAAGCTTTCTTTTAATGTATATATCAATACATGCAATTATGCAACGAAAGCAAATTCCGTTATCTAAGTACACCTACATCTATAAATGCGTTTCCGGCCAATTCACATTTCTGTGCAGCGCGCACAGATTCATCAGTTCGTAAAAACAACGACGATATGGACAATGCATCTATAAGGAAACAAGATGGCATCATCAAGATCAAATAAAGTGAAAGAAAGAGAGCATGATTCTGTGAGAACATGGGGAAGCCAGAGTTCAGAACTGATTTGCGGAATGAGCAGAAAGGGCAGGCATCGATTCTTCTTCATTAGTGATGATTGCACCATTTATCAGATTCATAATGCTCCTGTGCCGAAGAGAAAGGTGTACATCCCGTGTAATTCCAGTGCGGAGAATGTTAGGCCGAATTAGAGCTTCCCGGCCCATGTCTTTAGGTCATTTCCTGCTAATGGATGCTGTGTAATAAATCTGGTGCTGCAGTGTAATCGCAAATGTGTTTTGGAATGATCGCGATGTAATAATCTTCCCAAGGAAAATTAACTTTCTGTTTCGATGCAGCAGATGTTGTGAAAATTGCTCTATGTGTCTGCAATGTACTTGAAAATGAAATATTGTCTGCTAAGAGCCAGCAGGGCGCTCTTAGCAGATGATGTTTTGTATCCAAGAGAAGTTCTTTGAGTCCAGTCATTCACAGTGAATGCATAACAGGTTTAACCCAAGATATCTCTCTTTCTTTCTTTCTTCCTGTGTCTTTCTATGTCTCTGTCTATTTGTCTGCTCTGTCAGGTTCTTATGCTATCTTCATTAAATATTTCTCTGGATGTTGTCATAACATTTGATTAGAACTCCAAGCAAATTGTTATGTGCTAGGCAAAAAAGGTGGATGCATGGCCAGCAATTGTATATTTCTTACAACTGGAAAGTTGATATTCCGGCAACCCCCCCCCCTCCCCTCTTGAAAGTGTGTCTCCAAGCCTACATGTATGATTATCAGCTTATCTATAAGTGAGAAGTGAAAAATAATTTACCTCTAATATGATTAGTTTTTAAAAAATTTGAAGATTACTTTGACCCAAATATTTGTTCATACATGTACCCCTCTGTTGGGTACATGAAGAATGCATTACAAAAGCTGCTGTCATTTTCACAGTGTAAAAGCTGCTGAATAGCTATCTACATGTATGTAAGATGTGAAAAGTAATTTCACATTCAATTTCATGTAATTAGTAAAAAAAAAAATGAAGATTTTGACCTAAATTTGTGATGCTCTGCTGTTGATGACATGGCAAAAAAGAAATGGCATGTTCGCGTATCATAAGCTGCTGCCATGTTCACTTTTAAAGGCTACAGGATAGCTATCTAAATGAGATGTGAAACTCTTAAAGACGGCTTGATTAGTATCGCAGGCATGTCTGACGGACAGAATTTCTGTGACCTTTGTTTCAAGAAGCCTGTGTAAACATGAAGGCATGATACCATTTTTGTCTGATAACCCCCTTTTTTTGGGGGGGGGGGGGGGGTGTCAAACAGCATAGAATGTTCACTTTGTGTTTGGCTATGATAAGCAAAATTTTGTATTTACCCCAACATTTAGCAGATGAAATTAATTGCCTGCACTCATAAAAGTAGTCCACTTATCAAGTGCCTCGTCGTTTCAACATCTTCATTCTGTACCATATACTGTAATTCTGTTAAAAAATATGAAAGGAAATTATTTAAAGGGATTCAGTAGCTTTGTGGAGGCTTGATTTAATAAATTGTTGAATTTTGATATTTGTCTTGTATAATGATGTTCAGAAGGATAAATAAATAGCCAGGCATAGAAAGGTTTTCAAATATATAATGCTATTATTAAGATATCTATGACTGAATACTCCCATTTACGAGAGCGTATGGCCATACGCTTGAGTCTAACACTGAGTCTGTGGGGGAAAATGAGTCTGGCATTTCCAGTCACTTGCATTTGTTTACTTTTGTGAAGCACATGATGATTTTGAAGTGCTTTTTTTTTTCCTGGGCTTCATTTTTACACCATATTGCATACACTGATAGCATGTAAGGCCAGGCAGCTCAGATTTTATCAAGCCTTTACAAAGTTACCAAATCACTTTAAGTCTTGAAATAAAATGAGTTTAGATTCCACAATTAAGTGATGATTTTCAAAATTGATTAAAGGGAAATCCAACCTAAATTGGCAAGTTGCTCTGAAAGAAAGCGGAAAAATCAGAGAGGAAAAGCAGATTGGTGAAAGTTTGAACGAAATCGGACAAGCAATAAGAAAGTTATGAATTTCTGAAAGTTGTAATCACTATACATATAAGAATTTCAAATTGAAAGAATATATAATGTCACTGTGATGTAGATGCAGACAACTCCCCCATTTGCTGCTACACACAAAATAACTAAAATGTCATTTTTAAGAAAATGTATAGTTACTCAGTAGGATCTTTTTCTTTCATGGGGGCCTATAACAATATGCTATCTACAATGTATTTTGAGTACTGCCCCGAAATTAAGGGTGCTTCGGAGAAAACCAACAAATTAAGGATTTTTTTTTGTAAGACAAACAGGAGAATTGTCCGCCAGTATGACACAATCGACTCCCCGAATTTGCATAGATGTAGTGATCTCATTTTTCTAGCATCCATAACTTTCTTGTATTCCTTGTCCAATTTCTTTTAGTCTTTCACCATCCAGTTTTTCTTATTTTTTTGCTTTCACACAAATCATCTTATTATCAAGGTTGGATTGCCCTTTAAGTAGCAGAAGTATGATTAATTCTACAGGGTGAACAGGTTGACAATTGGTGCTCTAAAAATCAGAGGACTATCTCTACCCATTTTGTCAGGGTTTGATCCTTGAGTACTCTCATGTGAATACTGGTCTTTTAACCAATATTTAGGTTAAAATCAGTTGGATGAATTTATCTAAATGACTTATTCTTATTATTTATTGTTCGTTGGTTTTGCAGGTCGATACAAGCAACTAAGCCAAGCGAGCATACAATCATCGTTGCAGTTACAAAACAAAAGTAAGTTATCATACACAAGGTTAGGTACAGTATATACTGTTACATGTGGTCCCTTGGTGTGGTGGATATGCATGTATACATGATGTATGCATTGTATATTGTTGCATAACTCCTTTATTGTCAAGTATTCTTTCAAGATGCCTTTCTTCAGAAGTCCATCACATTTATCTTTAATTTGAAAAGATACTTGTAGGTAACACCTAAACCAAAATGCACACTTAAAATACAGGCTAGTTTCTGTTATTACAGCATTAATCCATTGTTGTTGAAGGAAGGGGGCAGCAGAGGGGAATTTATTTCCAGTAGTGTTGGAATACTGTGTATTCTGTAGAGTGAAAACTGCTGATTAATTGGCTTGTCCTCCCCTCCCCCCCCCCCCCATCCCGAAGATGGATTGATGCCTCTGACATTTATGCAATAAATCTATTATCAAAATAATTTGCTTTCTGCATTCACCTCGTTTTCTTCAATTTCTTTAAAAAAATAACGAAAGTGTTACATTTTTAATGTTTTCCGCACAGAGTCACATTTTCAACTCTTCTGCTGGCTCACATTGTCATTTCGAGAATACTGCAAACAGGTTGTCAGATACTTCAGGTGTCTTATTTTATTGATTTATTCTAGCAAACATGTCAACCTCTGCTACATTTAAAATGACGTCCATATAATGGTTGACAGTGCTAGGTATCATGTGAACATGTTCTTGTATCGTGAGATATACGGCATTGCATGCAAGAAGCTTGTTTATCGTAGAATGCATATATCTGCAAAGATCGATTTGACATTCGCTCACCCGACAGTTGCTTTGAGCTACATTTCTTCAAAGACGTAGGGTTATGATTAGGGTTGTGATTCGGTTTTAAGTTAGATCAAGGGTTAGGGTTAAAGGGAAAGTCCACCCTCATTACAAATTAAATTTAAAAGAAGCAGAAAATCAAAGAAACAGATCAGTGAAGGTTTGAGCAAAATATGATTAGAAATAAGAAAGTTATGAATTTGTGAAGTTGTAATGAATCAAACACAAACTGGCAACTCCAAGACGTATCTTGCGAGCTCATCTCCCATTTGCCCTGTACCCCCCAAATCATTAATTTCCATCATATATGCGCCTTGGATATAATCATTACTCAGGTTTTACACAAAACTTTTATGAAACAAATCTATTCCTTCATCAAAAACTAAGAAAATGATGATATATGAGATAATCTGTACTGAGCAGATGGGAGAGGAGCTCGCGAGGTACGTCGCAGAGTTGCCAATTTGTGCTAGATTGATTACAACTTCAAATATTCATAATTTTCTTATTTCATATTGGATTTTGCTCAGACAATCTGTTTCTCTCTTTTTTCTACTTAACTTTTATTCAAATCAACTCTATACCAGGGTGGACTTTCCCTTAGGCTTCAGTATAGTGTTGGGACCGGTTTGAAGTTATGAGTTCGGTTACCGTAGGAAGTTACCGCTGAGCAGTTGTTGCTGCAGCATGAGTTGTAAAAACCAAAGTTGAATATTAATAAAACCTTTTACACCATGGTAACCAGGTACCAATTTGTGCCGTGGCTGAAACATGCATGTCATGAACACGCTGTCGACGACGTGAAAGTAAATACCAGCCATTATTGGGTTGTTGAAAGCTCGCACCTAAAGGGAGCTGCTCTTAAAGCTGGGCTGCAATGATTATTTTGCAATTTTCCTGATTCTCATCAGGAGAGCATGTTTGAGTATACTTTCAGACAAATATTTTCAGCTTGTTTGGTTAGGAGAGTGGATAAACTAATGAAACTGTTGTTGCCTTTTCCACAAATCAATAGAATTATTGGATGTTTAGCCTATAATACAATATGGTTTCCATGGAAGTACACTTTGTTTCCCCATTGCCATTGGCAACTAGGTCTTAAACATGCATTTGTAATAACTAAATGGGGATAATGCATTAGGGATTTGAGATTTACGTAGCTGCTGTATGATTTCACGGACTATTGTAGAAATGGAATAATCATTTTTTGTTTCAGGTGTTTAGAAAATTTAGGAATTTTATATTTCTCTATTGATTATAGATGTAGTCACGAGCAGATTGTTATCAAGTCATACACATGCATATATAAATGATGGTTTATAAGAACTCTTTACATGTCGTGGAGAGGTTTATTGGGCAAAAGTTTTAATGTAAAATTATTTTAATCAGGGAGAATTAAGGCAGAAAGAGAGGGGAAGAGAGAGAGAGGGAGAAAGAAAGAGAGAGAGAGAAGGGAGAGGGGGAGAGGAGAGGGTGAGAAAAAATAGAAAAAGATAGAGAGAGGGAGAGAGAGAGAGAGGGGGGAGGGAGGGGGAGGGGGAGGGTGAAGGGAAGGGAGGGAAATACAGTTTGATTTAATAAGGGAGAGAGATTGAATTATATTTAAAGCTCATAGACAGTCTCGGTAGCAAAAATAATACTGGCAAGAAACTTATCTAACATAGTCACATACTATTCTCTTTTTATCATAAGGCACATGTACGAGATTATTTAACATTCCATTCACGATTTCGAACAAATTTTAGTGTAAATATCTGTAAGAAACGCTTGGTAACGGCTTTTCACTGCCTCACGCTGAGACCATATCCACCCGAAGGTTCCCCACACAATAAACCCAGCGCTTCGCACTATGTGTAGCGTATTCTATAACACACAGCAATCCTCGTGTGAGTAATGTGTGTGGCCGTTGTTCGAATTTACATCCCCTCTTTTTTGGGCCAGGGATTTTTATTCTTTTCACCTCTAATTCGATAAATATTTCACTTGAGGAGAAAAAAACTTCACAGCATCTTAGTTATGTTAGTACCCTGCTATTTATTAAGTAAAATCAAAGAAATCTCACAAAAAGTTTTTGAGGGCTTCCCAAAACTATCTAATACCTTTAATGGAATAGAAGGTATGTGTGCAATATGTGTAGAGCACTAAGAACAATCAAATTAATGTGCAATAGAATAAAAAGGGGGAAAAATGAATTTGAAATGAAAAGAAAAAAGAAGAGTATACTATAATCCCTTTTATCAGGCCTTAGGCTGGAGAAGGGTTTTCCTATAAAAGTGTTTGATAGTGAGAGAGAGAGAGAAAAAAAGTATTTCCCCTTCAGACAAGATTATTGGAAAAGAAAAGGCCAAGGACAGTATGTTTGTTTTTAATCTTTTTCTCTCGCCTACTACCTTTTGAAGCTTGCTTCCTTTTTCACTATTTAGTAGACTATGATGTTTCGTCACCAAACAATGTAATTTTAAAAAAGGAATATTGATAGCATTTGTACTGAAAACATTCACTTTCTTTAAGTTAGCTAATGAATAAATTGAATTATATTGAGAGATAATGTCAAAATGTTCTTAAAAATGCTAGTCATGATTTTCTGAAGAAAATAAAACCAAGCCTGAATAATTACAAAAGGTTGTCATCAGAAGAAATTATTGTTTGTTGAGAGATGATATTTCTTGAATGATTAAAAAGGGTTAAATGATTACAAAAGGTGTTCTTTAGACGAAAAATATTACTTTTTGAGAGATGATGGGTCTTGAATAGTGTCAACTATAACAAAACCTATGTCATAATTTGATAAGAGAACGTCCAATTAAACTGTCAATCTTTGCCGAGTGATTTGCTAGCAGGATCAAAACCGATCAATAAGTGATGGTAGGGGGCAGGTGAAAAAAATGATGGATCTTCATAGGCAAGGCCTCTATTCACATGTCAATTTTCACAGCTCATTTCCCGATATTAATGCACGCTTGCATTATAGATGGTCTGACACCTGCAATAATCATGTTCAATGTCTCTCTCACTCTATACTGAAGTATTGTTGGATAGAATCGATGTTGGGATATTTGCTTATAATGCTGGTTTCGTTTTTTAAAAAAGATGACAAAATTCATATCTGTGGCATATTGTTCAAGTTCATCATGATAAAGCTCATCTGATTGGTATATGTGAAACATTTCTTTTGAATTATCGTTGATATTAGTTGATATCAATTTCCACTCTTTATTGTGTCTGATGTCTCTCTTGCTCTGTATTGAAATATTGTTTGATAGAATCAAAGTGGGGATATAATCCTGATATTAATGGTTTTATAAAAAAAAGAGATACCAAAATTAATATCCATGACATATTATTCAATACCATCATCATCAAGCTCATCTTATTGACAAATCTGAAAGAGTTCTTTTTATATTTCCATTGATATTAGGTTGATATCATTTGCTGGTGTAAAAAAAAAAAGTTTCATGAATATGCTTAGATTTATGTATCACTCTTGATATTTCATGATTAAATGATTACCCTATACTTGTTCAAAGTATGTATTGGTAATGGTGTCAAGATGGTTTGATATAAATACCATCTTCTTCTACACACATCCAAATGAATAAAAATGCATGCAAGGTTTAATCATTCTGTATTGTATTGAAAAAAAGTATGGAGGACAGTTGATCCATTCTAATGTATTCAACCTTATCCCTCAGTAAACAAACGTGTTAGTGGCAGTTTTATACTTTGCCTCAAAGGCTGATCATTATTTTCCAATCTTTATCCAATATAGCCTGTGTTTGGGTGTCGCCATAATAAAGACAGAGTGTACTATATGTAAGGTTCTCTCATCTAGAAAGAGAGACAGAGAGAGAGAGAGACAGAGAGACAGGGAGGGAGGGAGAGAGAGGGAATGTTATAGTGGTGGGTGTCTGATGATTATTATTTTATTAATGAATATTGTCCTTGGAGTTGATATGGCTTCTGCAGCTCTCGTACAGCATGCATGTCATTACTTCTTTCTGTGGTATATATTGAAGTGTTAAAGGGAAATTCAACCTTTGTAAAAAGCTGATTTGTGTGAAAGGAGAAAAATAAAAGAGAAACAGGATGGTGAAAGTTTGAAAGAAATCGGACAAAAAGTAAGAAAGTTATGAATGCTTGAAAAATGAGATCACTACACTACGTGAATCTCAAATTGGCAATTTGGTGAATTGTTTGTGACATATCCATGGTCAACTCTCCCATTTGTTGTACACCAAAATATCATTAAATTCCGGTTTTCTCCTGAGTGCCTTTTCCCTTGGGGCAGTACTCAAAGCATATTGTTATAAGTCTTTCCAAAAGAAAAAGATCCTACTGAGTTATACATTTTGAAAAAAATTGACATTTTAGTCATTTTGTGTGTTGGAGTGTATGGGAAAGTTGACCGCCGCTACATCACAGTGACCATACCTGTACGGCAAATTTGAAATTCCCATAAGTATAGTGATTACAACTTTAAAAATAATCGTAACTTTCTTATAGCTTGTCCGATTTCGTTCAAACTTTCACCAATCTGCTTCTCTGATTTTTTTGCTGTCACACAAATCATGTTATTACAAAGGTTGGATTGCCCTTTAATCCCATTATTAATCATATGGTAGTGTATATTCATAACAACCTATTCACTTCAACCCATTTTGTCCATTTCTCTATTCTCTATTTCGTGTACAATTTGCTTTTCTTTGTATGGAAATTGCTAGGGTTTTTTCTCAAGTTCTGAAGTGCTTTGTTCTTTTTTCTTTTCTCTGTTCTTTTTTCCTTGTATCTCCTCCCCTTTCTCTTTGCTTTCTTCTCTTTCTTGTATCTTCTTCCATCTCACACTTATCTCCTCTTCCTTTGGCTGTTCTTCCTATTTTCCCCTCTTTTCTCTCTTCTCTATTTCTCTACCCTTTTTTTCACTTTTCTTGTTATTTCCCTCTTCTTCTTTATCTTATTTTGACTTTTCCCACACTTCCTCTTCTCTTTCTCATTCTTCCACTTCTGTTTTCTCTTCTCTTTATGCCCCTTCCTCTGGTCCATGTTTTTGCTCTTTTTCTTTTCCCAAATTGTCTTCTCTTTCTTTTCTGTCTCTTCCCATCTACCTTGCTTCTCTTCTCATTTTGTGTTTTTCTTTTCTTTTCCCCTCTTTTATCCTTCCCCTCTTTCCTGTTTTCCATTCTCTTCTCCCTTTTTTCTTCTTCTTCTCCCTTTTTTCTTCTTCTTCTCCTTTCTTTTTTTTTTATATTTCATCCAATTTTGTCTGTTCTTCTTGCCCCCTTCAGTCCATTGGACAAGGATGAGCCCTCCATCATGCCCCTCATTAATGCAGGATTCAACAGGAGGTACGAGGAGAACGCAAACACGGGCGCTTGTCTCAACGAACTCTTACAGATCGAGTTTGGGGAATTCAGGTCACAGTTTAAGCTCAAGTAAGTAATGCATCGTTGTTTAAGTTGCCTCTCAAAACTACTGTAAAATCAGAAACGTGGTTTGCATGAAGTAAGTCATGCATTGATGTTTTCACACCTAGTTTAAGAAATCATCTAAAATTGCTGTAACCGGAAACTTTTGCATGCACGGGAATGTTCATGAATTTTGCTAAGTTTCATGCCCGAAATAATTGATTGACAATTGGGATAATACTACATGTTTGCAATTTATGAATGTTTCTTTCCATGAAAATAGCTGTAATTCACGATTTGCAAAATTTTCTGCTTTGATGGTATTGATTTTGGGGCCTAGATACATGTTGCAATTGAAGACTAGATATTGGCTTGTTGGTTGAAGATGCCCAGCAAAATAGAGAGTGTAATAGTCTTTCAATGATCAGAATATAAAATTTCTAAGTCTTTTCATACCAGCGAGAACAACAGCAAACATTTGTCAAGAATAGATTTTGCACCATTTCACAAAAGTGGCTTTTGCTCACTCAAGCGTAAATATTGTGAGACATTTTAGTGTCATATGATAGAAGAGATCATAAGCTAACCACAGGTATGAAATGTTCCTGAAAATATTTTGAAATATTTAATTGGGGAGACTTTTTCCAACTGTCAATTTAAAACGATTTTCAACTTTGTTGATAACAGTCAGAACAAATACCAATTCTCGTCAAGTCTGAATTTTGCATCCTTTCACAAAAGTGGTTTGAGATCACTCAAGCATAATAATTTGTCATATTCTTTGGTGCTCTTGAATAAAAGGGACCCTAAGCTATCTACAAGAATGAAAATTTATTGAAAATATTCAGAAATATTTATTTGGGGAGACTTTTTCCAACTGTTAACTTTTTTGGGAGGACGCACTGTATATTAGAAAACAATGGAAAATACTCCATCCCTCTGACAGGATTTTATATGGATGTCTTCTTGTGTATAGGAGATCCATGCCCTATATGCAGGTCAAAATCCACTGCACTTCTTGTAGAGTATTGTAAAACCGGAAACTTTTGCTTGCATGAAATGTTTGCAAATTTATCAAATGGTTCAAATTTGTAAAAGTTTCATGCCGCCGTGAAGTAATTAAATCAATTGATGCAACCCTGCAGTATTAAAGAAGAAAACCTAGTGCAATGATTCACTTGCATACCCCCATAATTTATCATAAAGAGAAAAGAGACCGGAGGTTCATAGCAATTAAAATGCACTTTTCCCGCTGTCACCCCACGAGACAGCCAAATAATTTGTTATTGTAAAAGATCTCAAGAAAGAAGAAATGTGAAGTGGCAGTGCAGTGACTGCAGCTTATTCAAGATGTCTTTGATGGGAAAATTTATACCACACACAGCAGTTGCATAATTATAAAAATGTCAGCAACATTGATCGGATATCAGATATTTCCTTTGGCAATGAGCAAGCATGCACGGTGTAGTATTTGTTATAACATCCCATTTTACTGAAGATATGATTTATCAATTGATTTTTAAAAACCCATCGTTTTTTGAAATATTAATTAATTCAGAATGAAAGTAGCCATAATTTTTAGGAAAAAAATATTTCTTGTGGATCTCTTTCTGCTGGTAAAGCTGATTCGATTTTTTTAAATTTCATATTTACCGGTATTTCAACCAGTGTTAAAAAACAAGAACAATGAAATTGCCATCATAAAATCTCAGTCAGCATCAAAAGTATACTGTATATTATACTGGACAAATGTGTGTCAGAGAAGAGTCCCATACTAATTACTCTATCATGTAAGAAAGCATGATAGGTGTTCATTAGTATGTAGAGCATTTGGCTATGTCATTGTTGACATCACCGTTGCCATGGTTTCCTGACGCTGATAGGCGATAAGGAGGGAGACCGAGTCGCTCTGCACCTGAAACGAATGCTTGTTAAACACTTGGAAAATGAGTGGCAATTAATCTGCTATCAGCTCTGTTAGCCTACATGTTAACTTGGTTTGTGTATATTTTAGATTGCACGATTCACACGTAGGGATGTACATGTATGTAATTTACCTGTTTGATTCTTTAATTTACTCTCATCGAATTAAAAATTTTGATTATATGTGACCTGTCGCCATGAATGTTGGACAAAATCGCAGTTCACAAATTTGGGGGGGAAAATGGCAAAAATGATGTTAGGTGTTGGAAATCTGATTTTTAAGGTCATGCCTGATAATGAATCTATCCTCTAACTGATTTTTAGACTCAGATTCATACGAGAAATAGCTGAAATAATCAAGTTTTAGAACCATCTTTTTCACACCAAATGGAAATCATGACTTGATTCTTGCTCATTTGATCAAGAGAGGGTGTCTTGATTATTGTAGCTGACCAAATTCACACTAGATTTATGGGCTGGTTGCATTTGTCTGATAACAGTAACATAATGTATGCGCATATAAAAGGTACCTATAACGTTGACAATAAAAGTGGTTACAACTGACCAATAAAATCGATGGGGTTCTGTCAATCACCATGACGAACACTGCACACATGATTCTTCTGAACTAACGTCACATCGAAGTAGCATAAACCATTGGCTTTTAGAAATATCGATGAGCTCTGTCCTGAAAAAAAATTGGTAGCCGGGCGATTCCACTGATATGATAAATCGGAGAGGGAGGCTCATTACCATATATCAGAGAAGTCCGACCTACCACAAAGAATTCCTATTCATTTTCCAAATAAACAACGCCTGAGTGATTTGGCAACAATTAATTGTTATCTTTATCGTTATCGTTCTCGGACAAGTGTGAACACTCCTTTACCCACCCCCTCCCCTGTAGCTATGCCATTGAAATCACTTGTGTGGAAGGATGTTTCACACCCCTACTCACCTAAAGATCCAGACACTTGTTCCATAAAGTAGATTGTTTTCATTGTACAGTTGTTCTGGAATGACATAAGACATGAATGTATAAGGGGGAAAAATCAAGCAGAATTCCTAAATCAATCCAAAAGCTTATTGGTAGTTGTATAGCAGGTGTATCTTACATATGGTATGATTCTTTTTCGTTGTTGTGAGGATGCTTTTATGAATAACTCAAATTACATTATTCCCCTGAATGAACTCATGAAATTGGCACTTTGATTTCAAATGCAATTATCTTTGCCCCAGTTTTCTGTATGCTAGATTTCATGCCCTTTTCGACACTGCAGTGAGACTGGATTCCTTATGCTTGAATATGATTTCTGTAGACATAAGAGATCATATAAGACCTTCAAAGACCTTTTGTGAACTTTGGTAATATCTGTGGTGCAGTCAATTGTGGCCTAATATTGTTCTTTCCATCTTCAGATTTAGAATTTCTCTGTCTTTCATGGTTTTCTTGTAAAGTATCGGAGACTGAAGAAGGAATGCTCTCATGTTTCTCACTTTTGAGGACACTTGAAATTGAATGCATTGTTGATTCGAAACAAGAGTTTTCTTCATGAGAATTCGATATTGGAGAGGTCGAAAGGAATATTCTCCTTTCTCTGATTTTTGAGACATTAAAAACAAAAAGTATGATGAAACCTGCTTTCGAAACCACCTTATAGAAAGACCACTAAAGACAACATGGTTTTGTTTCCCATGAATAAGTTTCTCTTGGAAACATGCATTAAAGGAACCTGTACATGAAGCTTATAAAGACCTCTTTTCTTGTCTCCCTTGAGCTGTCTTTTTATACAGGATTCACTGTAGTTGATTTGAAGCAATATGTTCTTGAAATATAAAAATAAGTCTCAGACATGTAAAAGGAATAGTATCCATACATCATAAGGTGCATTATATTTCAGAGTCATTGATTGATACTTATTTGCACTCTTCCATGTGTCCCAACTTTTAGGGTGTATTCCAGAGCCTTCGACTATTCTTAACCCATTGCCTACGGGAACCGGGACCGTCCCTGTATTGAACCTATGGGAATGAGAGAATGTAGTAGTCAACGGGTTAAGTTCTTGTAACTACTTAAAGTGTACCAACCACCTGAAAAAACAATTTGTATACCGCTAGGAAGTATAAAATTAACCTCAAAGAACTTTATCTGAAATTATGTAGGTCAACAGTTAAGGAGTATGAAGGAAATAAAGGATAACATGAAGGTGTTCACATGGAACCGAACCTCCTAGTTGGGTTCCGCGTGAGCCCTTATTTTGGCGAGCGCGTACGGGTGTGTACCGTGCATTGAGTAGTCTACTCACGAGTCGCTTTTATGCTTATAAAGAGTATAATTAAACTTGCATTATCTCTTTATAGAAGCGATATTCGAAGCCCATATAACATGGAACCTCTAACATGCAGAGTAAAATATTTTTGGGGGGATTGGTACCCTTTAAGGCTCTTTCAGATATAAAGTGCTAAACTGCCTCAAAAAAGCCGCAGATTTTTAAAGCATATGCGCTTCACCTTTATGTATCTTATAACACGCTGGTAAGTGAGTGCGTATGACCTTTATTGCATTGTGCATCCCCATTTGCCATTCGTTTAATACACAAAAAACACAGTGAATTTATTTTGATGCAGTTTAATTGCTGTGGCATGTGTGTGCGAGCCTCAATTATGGATTACAGTATCATCAAATAGACTACAACGAGACAAATAATCCTTTTTGCAGGGCTCGTCACTAAGAGGGGGCCCGGTACACTTGGGTAAAAAAAAAAATCACTTCGGACCCCTTAAATTTAAAATGTTGATGAGCTCAATGCACTTGAATCTTCAAACTATTAGTCTAGACCCCATTTAAAAGAAGTTATGTGCAGCCCTGCTTTCAGTAAGTAGCTAATGGATATATATGGTATGCAGTTTGAGATTAAATAAATTCTTAAAAATCAGCAAAGCGAGTATTTGAAAAAGAATCATCTGATAGCAGATAATTGTACCAAATTTAACCAATTTCTTCTGTCTTTCTCCATTCCTTGATTTTAGGGCCACCAATTCGTTATTTGCAGCGTTAGAGAACAGCTCCGAAGCTATTCAGATCACGAGTGAAAACAGAACAGTTCAGTATGTCAACCCGGCGTACGAGAAGATCTCAGGATATACCAATGATGAGGTCATAGGTCATGAGATGGAGGACATGCCGAGATGCGATAAGAATAAAGTGGAGCTCATCGATGGCATCTATTCACAACTCAAAAAGGGAAAGGTTAGTCCATAAATCGTTTTGTGTAATAATTGTGCTATTTCATTTATGAAGTCTGAATGTTCATTTCAATTTATTTTCCACAAATCAATAAAAAACACAAATGATTCATTCTCAGTAATATAAATCAAATCAATAATGCAGGAACAAATACATAAGAGACAAGTCCCATGATTTATATTCTACATAGTGGAGAGGCCTTAAGTGTGGCAAAGATTGTTGAGGATAAGCACCAATGATAGACTGCTGACGGGTAGAAAGAGAAAATACTGAATATTTTAAGTTCACAAATTGTCTGCTTTGAGCCAAAAGGATGTCCAGTCATCATTTTACATATAATGCCCTTCAGGCTCTCAACATATGAAAAGTTAACTCACAAGTTTCCTGATGAATCTCATGTGCAACATTACTGTGGAAGTCTTCATCAGAACCAAATTTTGAATGATTTTAATCATTTTGAAATTTTCAATAATGGAGAGATTTGTAATTCAAATGCTAATACGACTCAATTTTGTTTTAAAAGAAACAAAAATTTAATAAATGTATGTGTAAAATCTATAAAGCACTTAGTGACACTGTAGATGCATTAGGCACTATATAAATCCGGAATATTATAATAAAATCTCATTTTCTCCAAATATCTGACCATGGATGACATAGTAGTTTACCATGCTTGGTTCAAAGTGCCCCTCAAAAATTGATTATTGGTTCAGTATTCATTAGAAACCCATTAGTGGTATTGATTGATATGTAGAAAAAGGATACATGACAAGCATGGTGTGTAATTTTCTCATACACTCATCACTTGTCAGTAATCTAGTTCTAAAAAGTGTATTACTAGCTCGCTCTGCAGTACTCTTGTTGTATTCTGTTGCGTTGGAAACAAATGACCTCACTACTCATTGTGGATTGAACTGTTTCATGAAACCAATTTACCTTTATTGCCCAAAGCCGAATGCTGCTTAAATGAAAAAGAGAAAGCAGTTAGTTTGCTGATGGCTTGGAATTTACTGCGGCAGTAATCATTTTGTCCATCCATGGGGCCTACGGAATGAAATGTATTTTGAAATGAAGTTTTGCAGTAAATCATGAAATGAGTAATGATGAATATTTCATATTGTGTGGGAGAGGACGTGGGTGAAAGTGTACCCTTGGATGAAGGGCATTCTCATAATGATTTTATAAATCAATGTGTGTGGTATTTCCTCATCAGGGTAAGATGTAGAAGTAGTATTCAGAGATGAATTTCTAAGTATATTTTTATTTACCTCCATGTGTTATTTGTTTCTTTGCTGTTCTTCAACATGTATATGTACATATGTTGGCATTAATGAAGTAAACATTGAGATCAGGTCCCCATTTCATAAAAACTTGTTATTAGTAATTATCACTAACAACAGTGGCCCAAATTCATTTTGAAATTGGGGGGGGGGGGGGGGGACACCACATGATTTATCTTTTGTACCTGTCCGAAATGTCTGAAAATTTTGTCTGACAATCCCCCCCCCCAAAAAAAAAGGGTTATCACAATTTTGGGGTCTAGTTTTCCTCCAAAATTAAAAAAAAAAGGTTATTCAAAAAGGTGGGGGGGGGGGGACATTAGGACATTCACCTATCTTCAAAAAGGTGGGGGGGGGGGGACATGTCCCCCTGTCCCCCTGGATTTGCGCCCATGAATAACAAGTTCCAATAATACCGAAATGATTGAATTTGATTGGCTGAGAGCAAATTTGTCATAGGTTTGAGTTAGTTGTTATTAATAGCAGGTTTTTATGAAACAGGGCCCTGAAATAGCAAAGGAAATTAGAAAATAAGAGTGTGTTACTTTTTTATCTCCTTTCCCTTCGTTTATGATGGAGCACACACACAAGAGTTGTCCTTACTTGAATTTGTTAAATTTCATTCAATAAACAATTAATTTTTGTTTTACTTTTCTGTGTGAAATGAATATATAGAAGGATCCAGTATGTTTGGATTTCCATCCATAAATATATGGATGGAAATCCAAACATAAATTTGAGTTTGAATTTCAGTTTCAAATGTGACTTCGATTTTGATTTTGAATTTGAATTTGACTTTGATTTTGATTTTGATTGTTATTTTGAAATTGAATTTGAATTGAAATTTGAATTTGAATTTGACTTTGATTTTGATTTTGATTTTGAAATTGAATTTGAATTTGAATTGGAACTTGGTCATGAGTTTAAGATGGAGCACACACAAGAGTTGACTTTACTTGTATTTGTTAAATTTCATAAATAAACAGTTAATTTTTGTTGCTTTTCTGTATGAAATGAAAATAGAGAATGATCCAGTATCATTGGATGTCCATCCATATATTGTATTTGAATTTGAATTTCAAATTTTACTTTGATTTTGATTTTGATTTTGAAATTGAATTTGAATTCTAGTTTGAATTGGAATTGGAACTGGAATTGGAACTTGGTCTTGAGTTTAACTTCTAACATAAATTTGAATCAGACAATTTTGCATTGAATTTGAATTATGTTTTGCTGATACAGTCATGGGAAGGTATGCTGTATTCAAAGAAGAGGAATGGAGAGAGTATTCCACAAGTCGTACGTATCACTCCAGTCATAGGCTATGGAGGGTGAGTAACATATCTTCATCTCATTAGCGTAAAACCAGAAAACTTTGCATGCACGAAATGTTCTTGAAACTCCTGCGGGGTTCACATTAACAAATGTTTAATGCTGCTGAATAATTGATTTCACAATCGATATGACACTTAAATTTTTCCCATTGGCAAAAATTTCATGCTGTGAAAATGGCTGTAATTTACAAATCATGAAAGTTTCATGAGGGGTTCACATTCGCACAAGTTTCATGCTGCTTAATAATTGATTTCGCAACTGACGTGTCACTTTAATTTTTTTCTATTGGCAAAAGTTTCTTGCTCGGAAAATGGTCGTATTTACAAAACATGAAAGTTTCATGATGGGTTCACTTTCGCAAAAGTTGCATGCTGCTTAATAATTGATTTCACAATCGATACGACACTGCAGTTTTCCAATTTGCGAAAGTTTCTTGCTGTGAAAAAAGGATGTTCTTTACAAATCATGAAAGTTGCATGTTGCAAAAGTACCTTGCTTTATAGCACTACTCGAGATCATTTCTATGTATATGCATTATTATATGATATTACTATTATGTGTCATTTTTAACTTTATTAAGGCTATTTATTTATTTATTTATTTTGTTCGATTGGCTATGAAGCAATGTAATCCAAAATATTGGAGAGAGTAGGATAACCCTTTCGAGACAATTGACCACATTTTGTGGTTTGGGTCAATAACTTTTGATTCAGAGCTCTAAAAAAATTATCAGATGCATGAGTAGAAAGAGCAAATATTTCTGCACACACTTTGTCCATTTTTGTCGCATGATCATATTACATTTGATGCAAGGAATTTAAAAAAGTAGAATGAGCCTTAAAATCCTTAAATTGGCAACACATTGAGAGGTTCCAAATCCTTTTTTTTTTCAACTTTTCAACAAAGTTCCTAACCACGTATGTATGTTGTTTTCAAAGACATCACATTTTATTAGAACCATGTAGCATTAAAAGAAAAATATTGTTGTTGTCAATTTGAAGAACAACATGTGATCAATCCATTCCCTAAATAATTTTTGTCATGAAAGGGATATCCAACAAAAGCAAACACTTCTCTTGAAATTTTTTTTTTTATAGCTAACCATTGCAACTAAAGAACATTTTGTATGCACCATTTTGCTCTAAGTCAGCTGAGAAAAACAAATGAGTACTCAGTTTTCCTTTGAACACTAAAAGTTGCTAGGAGCTCATTTTGTTTGATAGCACTTTGAAGTATTTTTCAATGCATTTTAAGATAGATTTGTGTATATCTTATTTGTTTTATTTTTCATTTGAAAATGATGAATAATACCTCTGATAACAAGGACAGTGCAGACAAATATACTGATACTCTTGACTAATCCATTTGCATGTTTTGTGTGGTATTATACACCTCATTGGCTTTGTGTGGTAACTCACCGCTTGATCAGGTGGTTTATGTACCCGTACGTACGTGTACATGAATTGATGGTTAAACGAGTGTGTTTAGTGCAGTGTCATGTATGACTTTAATAGCTGAAGGGATTTGTGGTTGCATAACACAATAATATTACAGCAGAGAGCTGTGTGAGAGCTGTAGGGCATTTACACCAGAGGAAACTTATACAAAATTCTTATGAAGAAAATTGGTATAAAGAGTCGGTCGTCACGCCACGTTTAATGTTTATGATGTAATGGCTTTAGGGATTTGTGGTTGCATAACACCTAGAATATTCCAGCAGTTAGCTGTTTGAGAGTCATTCACAATGGAGGAAATTTATGCAAAACTTGTACAAAGAATTTCTTTTTATAAAGGATCATCATACAGCTAAAGGTGCATACTCACCAGAATAGGAATATGGTATAAAGGAACATCATGTAAAGAAACTAGTTTGGGGAGGTCGGTTCACACCAAATTTTTAGTGTCAGCGATTGTCAGGGCATTGCTCCATCATAACAATTATAAGTTAGGTTCACATGAAGGGAGCTAAATTTAGAGTTATCTTGTAGTTTCAGACTGTATGAATGGACTCGTAGTTTTGAATTCAGAAACTACAAGTGGGGGGGGGGGGGTAGGGTTGTCCTCCTTTGTAGTTATCGACCGTGTGGACAGAATAAACTTTAAATTTAGCAAACTCGTTAACGATGACCTCTCTGTTCATGTTAAACAATGAGTGCTTGACTTGTGATCTCAGAACAACAAGCATCATTGTTTCGGGCCCGTGTGAAACCTCGTTGTTGTTAGTGAGTCGTTGTTTTGCTAATTTAAAGTTTCAAAATCACATATTTTCATATGATATGATGTTCTCATGGGCAATGGACCCTTATTCTTTGTTGACTTTTGGGTGATTTGACGCTCACTTCTCTTGATTCGCTATGTGACTTTTTATTACACTACGTTCAGACTAGAAAAATAACCCATTTCTTGTTGTAACGCTGTGTGGTTTTGGTATAGCTATACAATCAGTTTTGCCAAATAATGTGAATGGGAATAGAATGCAGTGCTCTGAGAATGGAGAATGCTGGAAGCGTGTTTTATTCAGAGCTTCATGAATTAGTATGTAGTCACCGCAAGAATTGCTAGGTGTAATTAATTTTTGTAAAAATGTATTGAACTAGAAACGTGTAATGTCCATGCAGAATTGCAGACAGTCGTTTAATGAAATAATTTGATTTCTTCCGAACCACAAGAATTGTCAGAAAATTAAATGATTTGTGAACATGTTTCATGCATCACCACAAAAACTGCAAATGTCTAATGAACTAAGAGTATGCTGCACTCTGTTCAGAAATATAAGAACTTACATAATAGCGGTAGATCACATTTCTTGTTTATGGTTGTGATAGTTGTGACATAATTTTGCTGAAGTTAATGTTAGATATGTTAGATAAGATATACTGCAAGAAGGAAAGTTTTAATGGGTTTTTTTTTTTTACAGGAATGATGTAAATGAGTGAACATTTCTGTATTGATTGACTTGCTGATCATTTGTTTTGGGTCTGGGTTAATTTTGGAATTGTTATGAAAGAAAGGATTTTAGGCTTGTTGCCAAAAAATAGAAACATGTCAACTCTCAAATATATTTAAAGGTCTTTCATGATATGTATTCCTATATATTCATTTGTCTTTTTTTAAATTTTCTCCCTACCTCTCCTTTTCTGATGCTCCTTTCTTCTGCGGCTCCATCTCTTTTTCTCTTCTCTTACCTTGTCTTCTTATTGTCTACCGCCATAATTGGAAAATTCCAGGAAAGTTCGGCATCACGTCTTCAATAAGCACTTTCCCCCCCAGCCCACTAATGGCCCCACTGTATTCAGCCAAGAACTCCAGCACAACGTTGATAAGATGGGCCAAGACTTCACCAATGGTAAGACAAGGGGGAATTGCTCTAATGATCAAATCAAATCTGGGCAGATGACGTCCGCCATAAGTAATTTTTTGCCTCGGGGACTTGGGTAGGAGAATGTCGGATGTGGTAGTTCCCTTGCCTCCTCTTATTCAATAAACTAAAATATGGAAATATCACTGAGCAGGATATAGTCAGTAATAATTGATTTAATAGTTCTAATCAAAATTTTGATTCCTGTAGTGTGTTGATACTCCCTCCCCCCCCCCCCCCCCCCGAGGAGAAATAAAAAATCTATGTGTTTTATATGATATGAGTTTATCAGCTTGTTCACCATTTAATGACTCCTTCATTTTATTGAAAAGTGTTGGTCAGTTGAATTATTTTCTGGAATATTGTGTCATATCAATTTCTCAGTAATCACTCAATGTTTTAATTGAGTAATTCTATATGTGTGTGCTTCATGTAAACTTTCTGTCTCATTTTCTTTTTGTCTCTTTCTGATTTTATCACCCTTCTTGCTTTCTTCTTTATCTCTTACACTTGTTATATATCTCTGTTTCTCTCTTTCGCTTTATTTATTTCTCTGCCTGTCGCTCTCATCCTCTCCCAATTTTCTTCCCTTCTTTCTCATCCCTTCATCCCTTTCATCCTCTTTTTCTTTCACTCACTCTCTATATATCTTTTACTCTCATTCTCTCCTCTCTGTCTCTCTTGCTTATTCCTTTACTCTTCCTATGTCACACATCGCGTACCTGTACGTAACACATCTTTATTTCTCATTCTCCACCCTTACACTCTCTCTTCCTCTCTCTTCCTCTCTCTCCCCTCCCCTCTCCCTCTCTCTCTCTCTCTCTCTCTCTCTTATACTACCACCTAGGTCACCAAGGCCTCAATAGGAGACAGTCGGTTGCTAGGATACACTCTATGACAATAGAAGCTCCTATCACAAAGGTAAGAGGGCTATCTGGCCCATCAAGTTTTTAATTACTTACTATAATAATGATAATGGGGCCAGATATAAGCCTCCATTGTTTGACAAAGGTGTGCTGTGCGAGTTGCGTTGGAGAGTGAAAGTGGTGGTGGTGGTTTGGAATGGGAACAATGGATAGAGGTTATGAGCAACATGTGAAAGGAATATTGAGAGATGATGATGATAATGGTGATGAAGAAGAAAAAGATGATGATGATGATGATGATGATGATGATGATGATGATGATGATGATGATGATGATGATAGTGGTGGTCGGGGTGATGGTGGTGATGAAGAAGAAGTAGAAGATGAGGATTATGATGATGAAGAAGATGATAAAGATTGATGATGATGATGATGATGATGATGATGATGATGATGATGATGATGATAGTGGTGGTCGGGGTGATGGTGGTGATGAAGAAGAAGTAGAAGATGAGGATTATGATGATGAAAAAGATGACAAAGATGATAAAGATTGATGATGATGATGATGATGATGATGGGGATGATGATGGTGAGGACAATGTAGTGACAATGACCAGCTGATTGTCAGACTGTGTATATAAAGCTAGAGCTGTGAATAAATGGACACTTTTATGCCCCAAACCCATACAGTCGACATCCTAGTCATTCATTCCTAAGAGTATATAAAAATGATAATGTTCTTTCTGTTTATTTCCACTCTTTTAACACATAAATTTAAAAAGTTACGAAGTGATTCTGTGATTTTCATATATATTTTCAGGTCATAAACATCATCAACACAGCCCAGGAGAACAGTCCTAGCACTGTGGTCCAGGCCTTAGACCGGGTCCTGGACATCCTGAGGTCATCGGAACTCTACAACCCTGCCCAGGTCAAGGAAGATGACCAGATCACCACGGACCTTGTGGGTGGACTCATGGCTGTAAGTAATCAAAATAATTCTCAAATGTTTTTATGTACAAATCAGTGAGAGAAATTGGTGTCTCAGATTACACTTTAAAAACTAAAGTGTTAAATCACCATTGAAAAGTGCAGATTAGTGGCAGCATTTTTAAATTGTAAATTTACATAGGACCAATCACTTAAAAATAATTTGTGTACAACTAGTATATTTATAATTAACCCAAACATCTTTACCTGACAATTTTGTTGTTTCTGGTTATAGAGTATGACGAAAAATAAAGAATAAATAAAAACCCTGTGAACCGAACTCATGTTAGACTAGAGTTTTGTGTGCGCCTTTTCTATGCGAGGCCATCAAATGTCTTGATCAATCTCCCGACAAGTTGCTTTTATATTTATTAAGAGTGAATTAAAACCTGCACTCTCTCTGTGCAGAAGTAATATTTGAAGCTCGTATTTTGAATATAGTATAGCAGCATGGATCTCCTAACATACAGAGCACAATATTTTTTTTGGGTAATTGGTCTCCTTTAAACACTTATAAACATGCTACATGTAGATGCAATCTTATAGGCTCGTTCACATATGTATCGGTAAATCGCCTCTAAAAACAGTTGTGTTTTTTTTGTGTATTAAATGAATGACAAGTGGGATGCATGACACAACAAAGGTCCTATGCGTACTCACTTACCTGTGTGTTATAGGATAAAGAAATGTGAAGCACAGTACGTTTAACCCCCCCCCCCTAATTTTTTTTTAGGCGGGTTACCATTTCATATTTGAACGAGCCTTCACTGTGCTTGATCCAGTACTATAATGAGTGAGATAAAACAATTTGAAAACGCTGTCACTCCTCAGCCCTTGTCAATGGTGATTTAACATTTAAGTTGTAGAATCTGGGCAAAGTATAATGAATATTCTGTTTCTCGTACCTTCCAACTCTCTTTTTGATACCTGTACCTTTTCAGTATTATCATTTACTGTCTTCACTTTTATGAGGAAATTTTTTTTTTAAACTACTGTTTTCAATTCAGTGTGGAAATTACAAAAATGAACGACAGAATGGTAATACAACTGTTTTCATTTCTATGCATAAATAAAAAGAAATTGAATTGAAAAAGGTTAAACTAATGTTTCACTTTTATGTGTAAATGAAAAGAAATAAAATTTTAAAAACAGTGAAACAACCGATACAGCTAGATGCTTCTTTCCCATTTCCAGTGATAAATCTATTTTCTGTTGTTGAAAAACTTGGTTATGAAACTCAATATTTAATTTACCTGGCCTTGTAGGCTCACAGTTGTTATTATGTCCTGTTGTCATGTTGTGTACTTGTTATGCACTTGATATGTTTGATAGCCATACATGTAACACTCAGAGGCGGCTCAAGGATTTTGTAAAAGGGGAGGGGGGGGGGGTCCAATTCCCAAAAAATTCTGGCAAGAAAAAAAAAATCTGATTTTTTTTTGCAATGTTAACTTAAGTTGACAAGTAAAAACAAAAAAAAGGTGGGGTCTCCGTCTGGACCCCAGTGACCCCCCCCCCCTTCCTCTCTAGGATCTGCCTCGTACCCATGTGTAAAACACACAGGAACACTTCGTACCTGTGAGCACCTGTGAGCAACATTAACCTATAATAAGAAATGTATGGGCCAGGAAGCATAATGCTAATGGGAGCTAGTAGGCTTTGCTATGCTAACAGTACTTACCTCAAAGCTTCATTAGGTTGGTAGTTTGTGCACTTAAAAAGCAATTAAGCAGTAGATACAGGCATATTGGAAAATTAAAAAGACAAACACACAAAAGTATAGTACTCGCATGGTCTAGCTCTTCTGCTCTGCATGGTCACTTTAATATGTTGTGTATGAAAATTGCAGATGCCTTAACAAAGCATGTCTTACTGAAAATATTTGCTATTTTCTTCCATATTAACACACAAAATGTTCAGTAATATGCTTTTTTTTTTTTTACCTTAATGTCAAAGATGATAAATATATGTTGTTCAGATGTTGGTGGTTATTAAACTAGAAGAATTCAAAGAAAGAAAATCAATATTTTGAAGGTATATGAGCAAAAATATTGATGGACTGTTAATTTGCAATTAAAAAAAATGCTGGATTATTGGTCTTTGCAAACAAAATACATTTATGTAATAATGAATATTGCATACAAAGCAAGACATTACTGAATAATTTCTTTGTCTTGAAAATCTATTTTGGTCTTACTATTTAATACAGGGATTTACCGAAATGGCTTTTGAAAAAAATATTTTGTTACATATGACTTCACTGTATACCCCATGTAAGGCACATGACAATGCAATATTTATATAATTTGAGGAACTTTCATGACATGAAGCTCTCTATAAGTTAATGATGTGAGGACACATGATGAATCATGCAAAGCCAATATTGATTAGGCATGTGCCTCTGTCACCCACTCTCAACCACTCTGCAAGATAGACATACCCATAATGGAATAGTAACTATTATGAACTAATACACTAGTTGTACTTCGACAGAGTGAAAATATTTACTAATTCAAATCAAATTCCCCCCCCCCCCTCACTTTATAATGGGCACTATCAGTATATGTACTTGTGATAACATTACCATTTTTTTTTTTTTTAAGAAGAGTTGAAATTAATTTCTACTATCTAATGTCAATTTCACTGTTAGTGCATTAAATAATTCATAATTCATTGAATAAAATTTGAAGGATGTCTTGTGATATCAAAGCAATAAACAATTTTATGACCAGCACACAGAATAATGCATGAGTTGTCACAGAGATGGATATGAGTACGCTTTTCCATTAGTAAAGTGCTTTTGAAAGGAACCTTTATATCGGATGGCCCACTGATTGAGAACTCATCAACTCAATTGCTTCATCACAATGTTTTGAACTATTTCTTCGATATAAATTGTGCTCATCTGCTCCAGAAAAATATGGCTTTTCTCCCCTTCACTGAAAATGGATATTAAGGAACAGAATACTAATGATATCCAAAAAGTCATTCATAATGCATGTTAATCACATGTATGGAATTGGAATGTGTTAAAAATATTCTAATGCTGGCTGCTTAATGCTTTTTTTCATTAGGAATGCTACAGGTATTAACTATCTCATGAGAATGATGTACAAATGAAAATGTTGAACTTATTCATGGATATTGGAATGGAATTGCAATTCTACTACCCCCACCATTCACCTTAATATGTTTATTTGAAGTACACGAAGGCTAATGAAAATGAGATAAACATAATAGATCTTCAGATCTTCTATCATTTATAATCACAAGCATGATGTGCTTAAACTACAATTATTATGCTCATAGTTCAGTATTTTTATATGTAGGCTACACATATACATACTCCCAAGGGGTCCAGAGCTGAATGAGGATTTAATAGACCAATAAATAGATACATGTCAATTGAATTATCAATTAAATAGGAAAATTCTTTGAATTCAAATAATAATTAGATTTGGTCTGCTACATCAATTTCCTTTTCTTTTTATCACCAAGTACTTGATAGCGATGTATCTACTCATGTACATATTAGAGGTTGAAAATAATACTCAATGTATAAATTAAGTGCAAGTTAATAAAGATATGTACACCAATGACTTTATTTTTTTTTTTCTTCGCTACTTTTGAGAAGTTGTGAATTCATTATGATCATCGAAAAGCATAAGAAAAAGAAAACATTTCTACCAGGAATACGCATTATTTTGTGTTTGTTGCACATTTTGAGTTTGATTTCAGAAAGGCAATTCTTGTTGAAAGGTCTACATGTATGTCATGAATTAATTTGAAGTATTTGTTATTGTTTGCTTCATGCATTTTCAGTGAATTTAGAAGAAAAGAAAAAAAAATTGATTGTGCTTATTTTGTTGTTTTGATGTTCACCGGTTTCATGGCTTATGCTTTCACCCCCCTTCCTGACCCCCTTCCCGACCCCCTTCATCCACCCCCAACCACAATCACTCGAATCCCTTGTGCACCACCACCTCACTTGGCTTCCTGGCTGGATTCATCATCATCATCACCACCCTCATCATTGTCATCTCAATCGCCATGGCAACACAGGGTCGCAATGCCAGCTTGACCTCACTAAAAGAGGTAGACTAACCATTCTCCTCAAAGCAATAATTCTTTGCATGCTTACTCTTTTAGACAGATGTGAAAAAAAATGCAATCTTTCGTTTGAGTGCTGTTATTAACATATTAACTATCATTTTTCATCCTTAATCATTAGCATTAATAGTTCTGGTACTGTATAAGCCAATATTTTCGTGTACAGATACTTTCAAAGAGGGCAGGGACCCTGACATTGTGGCGAGTTTCATGATAATTAACACATGCTGCTTATAATATATGTTTGCACATGCATCGCCAACTCATTTATGTGAGGGTTTAAATTTGTGTCCCTGCAACAATGCTTAGATTTCGCAAAAAATAAAAACATTTCGAAAATAATGGTTTGTACAGTAGACTTTCTTTGTTTAACTCTTGTGGTGCCAAATAGTTTACAAAAGTAAATCACAACTTCACAAGCACAATTTTGTACTTGATTGAGACAGTTTTCCATCATTTTTTACATTACAAGTCCTGAAAAAACTTTGAAATTCTAGAAGAAAAAATAAACGTGACAGACGCAGTATCTAATTCTAGGTGGTTTAAACTGCCTGCAGCACCAAAAGGGTTAGTTTGCATGTGCTTGAAATTTCTTTAGTCTGCATCTTTCTTTCTTTCTTTGAATTTAATATTAATGTTGCAGAACATGTTCTAGATATTCAGATTTCGCAAGACCAATCACGGGATTAGTTAGAATCGACCAATTAGAGCCGATCTCTCTATGGCTGTTTAATCAACTGCGACAAGGTCTAAACTTTCGATTAGTGGATATCATCTTGGCAGGAAATTAAAAAGGAAAATAATATTGTCACATTTCAGTCAGACATCAATTAAACAAGGATGTGGACTGTGAAAGAATTTTTTTAAATACTCCCACCCCAGTCCTTGAAATCTTTATTTTTAGTCTGAGAAAAGTTTCAATGTAGAATGTTCTATAACAACTTTAATATATACCTGTCATAAACAGGATATTGTCATTAAAATATACATCCCTTGTTTTGCAAGACTTCTTCTATTCATATCTATTTGTTTGAAGCTGTTTATTGATTTTTATGGGGGAAATGCTGAGAATATCTCTTTAATCATATCTATTTTTATTAGGTTTTTTTTTAGTTGCTTGTGGTTCTCTTTGTGTGGTTGCTGAAATAGCAACTTGTTCTTTTTCTATGTAGATTTCATATGCATGTAGACATCTAATATTTGTGATCTTTCAAATTAAAGTTCTTTTGCCAGCATCTGCATATTTTAAAAAATTCCCCACTATGCATTACTCAAGTATGGTATAAACAGTAAGCAACTATATTCAAGGTATTTGCAGATATTTTTGGATAGTTGAAGCACTTGGAGTTCAAACAGAGAGCAGGGTTAGATCACAGGAAAGAATAAAATGAATATCTCTAAAATTCTCAATAAAGCGAGACTAGAATCATTAATAACTACCTTCAGATATCAAAAGTATTACACAGTCTTTATGAACATCATGGGTTTGTTGAAAATTTGTTTTTCTTTGTGCATTGAGTTGGACCTAGACCAAACAAAAAATATCAGTTTTCTTCTAATTTCTTTAAGTTGTCTTTAGGATGATATTGGTCAAGATCATCTGTCTGGCCAAGCAACTCTCCTTTTCTCTTTACATAAACCATTTTCATAGGGGAATTTATAATTAAAAAAAACTATATAACAAGTATAGAACAGTTTATGTGAATCATAAGTTTAAAAAAAGAACTTCTTTAAGGAGCTATTAAAAATTGAGCAAATCAGGGTAAACACAAATGGTGATGGATATATCCTAAAATATCAACTCTAAATCTTTGATATTCCAAATATGCACGTGTTTCAGAGTCTCAAGCTTTTATTGGTCGTGTTTTTCCACAGTTTTGAAAAATTAAGTGAATCTCCCTTTATTCTCTTTGATTTTTACCCAAATTATGCGTTACCTTTAAGGAACTATCTGCAAAACTGCAAAACCTGTGGGAAAGGTCAGGATGTCATAACTGCCGTGATTATGAGAGAGAAACATGATTTCAATAACGTCAAATTCTTTGAAATGCATGTGTTTTAGAGTCCAAATTTTTTATTGGTTAGGTTTTTTCACAATTTTGAAAAACCAATGGGAATTCTCCCACCCACCTCTTTGATTTCTACTAAACACTGTGCATTACCTTTTACCCTTTCGAGACAATTGACCACATTTTGTGGTTTGGCTCAATAACTTTTGATTCAGATCTCTAAAAAATATACCAGATACATGAGTAGAGCAAAAATTTCTGCAAAAACTATGTCCATTTTTGCTGGATGACCATAATCTGTTTGATGCTAAGAATTAACCCTTTCAGGACAGGAATTATTTAAGGGCTAAATTGATCACATTTTGATCTTCAAATTGGCAACAATAATATTTTTCTTTTAGTGCTACATGGTTCTAATAAGGTGTAATGTCTTTGAAAATAATACACATGGTTATGAATTTTGTCGAAATGTTGAAAAAATTGCCAATTTTGATAAAAATAAGGATATTGAATCTCTCAATGTGTTGCCAATTTAAGGATTTTAAAACTTATTCTCCTATTCAAAATTCCTGGCATCAAACGCAATATGGTAATGCAACAAAAATGGACATAGTGTGTGCAGAAATTTTTGCTCTTTCTACTCATGTATCTGGTATATTTTTTAGAGCTCTGAATAAAAAGTTATTGAGCCAAACCACAAAATGTGGTCAATTGTCTCGAATGGGTTAAAAAAAAGAGAATAATCTCTGAAATCCTTAAATTGGCAACACAATGAGAGGTTCAAAATCATTGTTTTTATTAAAATTGGCAATTTTTTAAACTCTTCGACAGAGTTTGTAACCATGTATATTAATTAAACAGATTTTACACCTTATTAGCACCTTGTAGCACTAAAAGAAAATATAATTGTTGCCAATTTGAAGAACAAAATGTGATCAATTTAGCCCTTGAATAATTCCTGTCTTGAAAGGGTTAAGAAAATATTAGCAAAAGCTGTAGGCAATATGAGGACATTGTAATTGCCATAATAAGCCAGTGGGTAATTAGTGCATGGTACAAGTGACCCTGAAATGACACTAATTTGTACAGGCACGTGCATTTGTTTTCATGGACGGGCTACTTGTCTCACAAGTAAAATCATACTGGTGCATGCATCATGATGCGTATGAAATGATAGCGTATAAGTAGGTCAATTCCACTCTGTACGTATGACCTTTACCTGCACATGCGCAGATTGTAATTATGAACTGGCTTATTATGAGAAAGAAACTTCATTTCGAAAAAACATCATGGAACTTTTTTGTCCCGTTCACACATAATGCAGTAAATCACTAAAAAATTACTGCCGTGGCAAAATTCAAACATTTTACATGTAAATGAATGGAAAGTGGGGGTAAAAAAGAAGGACTGCACGCAACAAAGGCCTGCATGCAAACTCACTCATCCGTGTGCTATATGAGATACAGATTAGTAAAGCACAATGCGCTTATTCATTTAAAAAAAAAATTTTTTTTGTGGATTAACGCATCATGTGAATGGGGCTTTCTGTAGCTACCAGCAAAATTGATGGGCAGTTTTATTATCTTTAAAGTCATAAATTGACCACACAGTTGCTTGGGAAGAGAGAATGAAATATTTCAGGGCCCTGTTTCATAAAACTTGTTATCAATAACAACTGCCCCATTTCTATGACAAATTTGCTCTCAGCCAATCAGATGCAAGGATTTCTGTAGCTTATAACAATTATTGTAACTTGTTATTGATAACAAGTTTTATGAAACGGGACCCAGATGACATAATTTTCCTAGACACAACTATGCTTATGGCATCAATGTCAGCTATTATATAAGCATTGCCTTCATGTAATACCTTCATAATTTATTGGAATAATATAGCTTCATTGCTCAATAACAAGACAGCTTTTTATGAACCAGATAAAGTTCTGTTTATCTCTTCTTATATAATCAAACACATTAACCATTCTAGCCTTCTGCATACTCAAGTCTTATGAATATATTTATATATATTGAATTTATATTTCCTATCTTGTATATAATGAATTTATATTTTCTATCGATGATTAAGTGTATATAATAAATTTCATTTGAGAAGAAGTTTGTCATAGATGAAAGAAAAATGTAATGTGTAAATTAATAGGTTTGGATGAATCACCCTCCAACACTAAGGAGTCATCTGAGACCCCCCTCCCCCCTAAAGATATATATTATGTTTTATATTATCCTACGTCATAAAATTCTTGTGCAAAGATAAGCCAGAAATGTCGCATGTGACATAAAATACTTTCATCATGAAGAAAAAATGCATATCGCATAATATTTTTTGCCATACCGAAATTTTGAGTCACTATTTTGTTATTCTGGATATTTCTAAACTATCGATATTGGGATGATGTTTGTGCATGAGCCTCTTAGAGTATGTAGGTTTAGATTCTACTTTTAGTTTTTAGTTTTTATCTATCTAGGCTTACTCTTGTAGGATATATAAATCAAATATACCATGCACTCTTTTCGAGGCACCAGTTGAAATTATGTATTCTTCGGTGACTGGCATAGTTACTATTTTCTTTGGGGCTGCACCCCTAAGAAAATAGTGCTATACCAGTCACCTCAGAGAATCCATAATTTCAACTGGTGCCTCGCAGTGCAAGGTATATTTGATTAATATACTGGTAATGATGTACTTTTTTTGTTACCTTTATCGTGTGGTGGACAAAATGTATCGGTAAAATGTCAGTTGTAATGAATACAGTCTGCACTATTGCCAGTTGGTGATTATGTTGCTGGCAAATATCATTATTTTAACTGTACAATCCATTCGCAAAAGTACCTCTGGCTGTGAATTAGTAATTAGAGGTACAGTAGTGGAAAAAATTTACCCTTTTTTTTTCTTTGTTGGAGCTCATTTTAGATTTACTACTTTAAAGATAAAGTTGAATTCTGGTCATGCGATTACATTGTGAAAGAAACTATGTACATTGGGAAAGGTTGATCATGTCTACTGAAGATTTGGTGTATACTATGAGATTTTGGAATCATCAAAATGATAAGAAATCGACAGAATTTCACTGAAAACCACATGCACTACACACAGGAATAGGAAATGTGGGACTGCATGCAAATGTTCGGCCCAAACACTTAAGCTATTTTTCGTCATATTTCGAATGTGAGGGTATTTGAGGAGCAATCCTTTTCAGGGGATATTTCTACTATGTTGTTCTTCCAAAATGACATAAAAGAAATGAGAAAGCTCACAAATTATTTTTCGCCTTTACCAGAATTCAACCTCCTCTTTGAAAGTGAAATAACCTCACAGTAATATTTATGTATTTTTACCAGAGCTAAATCGCTTTTATATATTTTTTTTACTGCTCAAAATTTCCTGGATTTTACAGGGATTTTAATTTAATTTCTTTAGCATTGTATCCCTTTCTTTTAATAGATTGACTACTCCACTTTCCTTTTGTTCCTTTCATTCCTTTGTTATTCAGTTTGCAGTGCAGTGGTTATTCTGTTTTCATTTGTTAATTATATTCTTTTGCTGGTTTGGAGTAGGTTTTCTTAACCTATTGTGTTCATTTTTGTTATTTCTCTGAATTACTTTCTCTTTCCCCTGTTAGATATATTTTTTTAACCTGTCATGTACATTTCTTTTCTAGTTTGAATGATTTTTCTTATGAAATACTGGTTACCCTTGTTTTGGTTTTCTTTAACACTTCATGAACCAAATGAAAAAAAATCATTGAAATATATTGTTTTAAAGTTGTTAATACTGAAGATGTACATGAAAATTTTGTTTTGAAATTCACCTACACTAGGTAGTTTGAAGTATTTAATAAATTATTTATTTAGCATGGCTTGGATGAAGAAGGCCCATTTTTAGAGTTTAGAAATTACATTGCTTTTTATTCTCAGGTATCTAAAATTGATTTACCGAAGGGTGTGTAACTTTTGTGAAATTTACCAAATTATCTAGCATTTCATGATGCTAAATATTACTTAGCAGCTTTTCAAGATGTTTACGTCAAGATTTTAGCTACAGGAATTCCCATTTGTGCTATTTGCTTTTCTCTTTTGTGCTGCATTGTAGCTGGTATACCACAAATAATATACCACAAATAATTAGCAATCTTTACTGGAAGAAAAAGCAAAAAAAAGAATTAAGAGAATAAATAGACAAATTGAGACTCAGATAAAATGAGAGAGAGAGAGAGAGAGAGAAGGGGGGGGGGGGGGAGGGGTAGATAAATCAAGAGAAATAATTAACATAGAAATATGGGAAAGACAATAATTACACAACACATTTGCTCACATGCTCACATCCTCATATCAAAAATTTGAAAGAGAAAGATTAAGCAAGAAAGAAAACCTGAATTTCTAGCGGGAAATAATGAGGGGGTGTAATGAGTAATATCACATACTATTTCTTGTGAAATAGCTTTATTTCACAATGGTCGATTATAGCCTTGACCCTCCCTTCATGAGTGAAATTTATATCCAATTACTGACTACTAATTGCATTAAACCTGGGGAGCGTTTCATCAAGTGTTTTGTCAGTGATTTTTTACCGACAACTGTTATAAGCTACTGAAATCCTTGCATCTGATTGGCTGAGAGCAAATTTGTCGGTAAAAATCACTGACAAAACGCTTGATGAAACGCTCCCCTGATGTTAACAAAGTAGAAACCTTTCTGAAGACAGCGTAATATTGAATATAATCCGATCTTCTGTTCTGATTTGTTCAAATTACGATTGTTTATAACATACTGAGACTGCTGCTTTTCAATTTTCAGCATGGAACGTATGGAGGCAAGCGGAAGATGTCCGGCTCTGAGGTGGCTCTATGCAAAAGTAAGCAACTCTCCTCAAATGTTGTACTCCTCAAATTCAGAGCTTCTGGTCTCAAGTGATGCTTTGTTGTTGTTTTTTTTTGTTATGTGACACTTTCTGTAACATCACCCAATTTCTGAATGTTTGGTTTACAATGAATGAATGACTTACAGTGAATTCATTGAATGGAAATCAAAAAGGTTTACAGAAAACCTTTAACATGATGTACATTTCTCAGGGATTTGCCAGGAAAGATTGAGGAGATAGTTAGACAGTAACTGAAATGTCTCAATGTCGTACTACCGGTAGATATATTAAACTGCCATCAGATAATCTATTTCATCGATCAAAGGATACAAAATAGTAATGGTCCTTCTTTTTCAGTAAGGTTTTTGAAAGTACAAAGGAGGTGAATATCACATGTTGATTGCTTTTTATGAAATGGTTTGCATGGTTGCATTTCTTCACATTTGTCAGAAGATACTCCTTTCTCCTTTTCGACAGAACTTTAGACGTCATGCATTAACTGTTTATTCGCACAAATAATAGGCAGCCTTTAACAACAGGATTAACCAAATTAATTACAAAGGCAACTTCTAATGACCCATTTATGTTCTTATTCAGAACCTAAACTACTGTTAGATCACATTCTTGCAATATCTCTACCCAAAAAATCTCAAAATAAGAGAAAAATAAAAGATAATGTAGCAAATAAAGAGTTGTGCATTGTAGGAGATCAATTACTTTACATTATAAAAAAACAAAATATAAAATATATATATCATACCGGTATACATTTTACACAAAATATTTGTACTTCCTCAAATGTTTTTGAAATAATCTCCTTGATTCATTTCTTTTAATGATGTTTTTATTTCTTGCTCTGTGATTGGCCAGGTGCTGCATCCAATAACAGTTCATCGTCGCCCTTTAACCACCTCAGCCAAGCCCCAACTGAGGTCCTCAAGCTCCTAGAAGAGGATGCCTCCTGGAACTATCAGATCCTGGAAGTAGAAAGAATAACACAACATCGGTTAGGCCCAGATGATAATAATTTTAGATTTATAATAGCTTTGTAATTTTAGATTTGCAACATGCAGAAATCTGCTTTATACAATGGTACACGTCTTGCACAAAATCAAGAAATTACGTAACTACAAAGTGACATAATTAACGATAGATTCTCAGCATTTTTTGTTTATGATTTTGTTACATGAACAGAAATAGTCTCTTGATAGCAAATATTGAATCCAACACAGTATCTATTCAATGTTAAATAATCTTCATTTCATGATGCTTATCATTATCATCACTAACATTATCATCACCATCATACTCAATAACATCGTCATCATCATCGTTCATATCCTTCTCATCACCACCACCACCATTATCATCATCATCTTCTCCTACATCACCATCATCTTCTTCTTCTCCTCCTTTCCTTTTCCTTCTCCTTCTCTCTCCTATCTCCTCTCTCCTCCCTCCTACCTCCCCCTCCTCCCTCCTCTCTCCTCCCTCCTCCCTCCTCCCTCCTCCCTCCTCCCTCCTCCCTCCTCCCTCCTCCCTCCTCCCTCCTCCCTCCTCCCTCCCCCTCCTCCCTCCTCTCTCCTCCCTCCTCCCTCCTCCCTCCTCCCTCCTCTCTCTTCCCTCCTCCCTCCTCCCTCCTCCCCCTCCTCCTCCTGTAAGTTTCTTTCCTCTGTCTGCTTTATTGTGATCTACTTCAATCTCGTCCCTGTTTCATAAAATTTATTATCAACAACAAGTTGCAATAACATAAGCTACTGAAATCCTTGCATCTCATTGGCTGAGGGCAAATTTGTCATAGAAATGTATGTATGTATTTATTTATTGAACTTCATTGACATATCCATCAATATAACAGCAATGATCAGAACAATAATAATGATAATAATAAGAGTAACACTGTCAGTTATGACAAAAACAGAACAATATATCGTGAGTGTAGCATTATAGGCATAAACAAAAACAAAACAAAATACTCATACTTGATCAACTAGACATGCTCTTTCATGAAATATAAATTATCAGATTATGTACAAATAGTGTAAGGTGATGAGAAAAAGAGCCATTAAAAGAATTATATACAATACTTATACACTATATATAGATATGCCTAATAATAAATAATTTAAAGATTACCACGTTGATCAATAGTATATCGCAAAAAATGTGGAAGTTGTTACTGATAACAAGTTTTATGAAACGGGACCATGGTCCATTCTCTTCCTCTGTACAGGCCACTATTATTCACTGGGCTCAAGGTCTTCTCAAGGTTTGGTGTATGTAACTTCCTCGGTATCTCCGAGACAGTACTCAGGAATTGGTTGCAGGTGATAGAGAGTAACTACCACAGTAGCAACCCCTACCACAACTCGTCACATGCTGCCGATGTGTTGCAAGCAACTTCTTATTTCCTTGGCAAGGAGAAAATGCAAGTAAGTGAGAGAAGCATACCTGCCAACTGTCCCTATTTTACAGGGACAAGTCCCAATTTGGGGTAAAAGATAGAGCCACATCTACACTGTGTCCCTATTTTTGCAAAAGTCTGTCTGTAGTAATGTATAGGAAACTCAGAAATGTCCAGATTTTCAGCCTCTGCCTTGTCATTTGTCCCTATTTCTTGGGTTTCAGGGTTGGCAGGTCTGGAGAAGCCTTTAGTCCCTTTTTCTTTAATACCCAAGAATTTCAATGTTGTGCTGTGTGTTTTCAATAAAGATAGTATATTCTTCCTGAAAGGTACTTTGTAGTTTTATTCCATGGAAGATATTTCATGCCTGTTTCGAATGAAATATCATCAAAATGTAGTAGGTTCAAACCATTTAAGCTCAACATAAGGAGCAGCTAGACTTAGAGACAAGTACCTTTGATAATAGTGCAAATTGAGAAAGAGAGAAATTGTAAACCTCTGACATTTTTTTTTTTTTACATCATGTTCTTATCTTTGGTAGTCATGCTTCGTGACAGTAGATGAAATTACAACTTTGATAATTGTAAAGATTTAGAAAGTATGAATCTAAAAGATTTAACTTCATGTTCTTTTCTTTGCTTGTCATGTTTGGAGACAGTGGATCAAGTATAGCAGTTTTGATAGAGGAGCAAAATTATGAATTTGTAGATTTTTTGTGGTTGTATCCTCTTTCTTATATTGGATGGTCATTCTTAATAGGTAGTGGATCAAATAACCACTTCCATGGAGGTAGAGATTGAAAAAGTGAGAAATTCTAACAAATTTTTACATCATGTTCTTTTCTTTGACAGTCATATTTTGTGACGGCGGATCACATGGCAGCTTAAATCAAAAAACCAATTTGCGAATCTATAGAAATTTTTTACGATGTTCCTATATTTGATTGTCATTCTTAAGAGACAGAGTATCAAATAAAAACTTTGATGGAGGTAAGGACTGAAAAAAGGAGAAATTCTAACACATTTTCACGTCATGCTCTTTTCTTTGGCAGTCGTGTTTCGAGACAGCGGATCATGTAGCAGCTCTGATAGCAGCAGCTGTTCATGATGTAGATCACCCAGGCAAGACAAACTCTTTCCTCTGTAACGCTGGGAGTGAGCTAGCTATTCTCTACAATGACACGTAAGTGTTTCTCACTCAATATCCGTATGTCTCAAGAACTTAGAGTAAATTGAAATGACAAGACATTAAATCTACATTTGCCCCTCTCCACCCAGGTGAAGTAAATGGGTACCCGGTAGGAAGAAATTCCTGGAATGCTTTGGCTAACTATCATGGCAACTCAGCTACTCGACAGAGTAGAGTATATTTCTATAAGAGCTGCACTATGTAAATGGACATATTACAATTTAACGGACGAGTCAAAATACTAATAATGGCTATGATATGAAATAAAATATGCTTGTAATAGTATTTTTGAGATGCCATGATAAATACATATTTGGAATGATTTCTTGCTTTTATAATTTGATAGATACCAAAGTTCATTACCCCTGAATTAGTTAAATATACAATGCTAACAAATTTGCTGGTATGGAAAATTATTCATTTCTTTTCGTTCCTATACCATAGAGCGGTACTTGAGAGTCATCATTCAGCTCTAGCATTTCAACTCACAACAAAAGAGGACAGATGTAATATATTCAAAGAACTGGACAGGTATATAAATAATTATTGTAGAAGAAGATAAATTTGGTGTTGGAGGTGATGATGATGATGATGACAATGCATTCATAGTGGTGATCATGATGATTAGGATGATGATTGGGGTGATGATCGTCATAATAACTGTGAGGAAGGTTTGCATGGTGATAATGGTGATTGTAAAGATGATGGTAATGATAATGATGTTAATGATGTTGATAGAACAAAAAATACAAATACTAAATACAAATGTTACGCAAAGTGAAAAGATAACTTTTGAATTGATACATTGTCAAATTGTACCTCTTCAGATAACGAACAATGAAAATGAAAGTGGTATATGAAATCATAATCATATCTTCACAGGCCTTTGATACTTTACTTGTAACATATTTTGCACTGGAAGAAGTAGTGTTTTCACAATTGTTTTGTTTACCAGGGATGATTTCCGAGCTCTACGTCATTCCATCATCGACATGATCCTGGCTACAGAGATGACCAAACACTTCGAGCATCTTTCCAAGTTTGTCAACTGCATCAACAAACCGGGAGCTAGGGATGGGGATGACTCGTCATCTTTGGTATGACAACATACTTCCCATATTCTGAACTCCGGTTTAACTTAAACGGCATTCTAAGTATGGTTTAAACTCAATCTGAAACTGCCCTTTAAACCTGAATTTGAGAAAATCACATTCTGAACTCCTGTTTAACTAAAGCTCCAGTCTCAGTGTGGTTTAACTTTGTACCGAAATTTAGACTGGGTTTGTGGCCTAAGTCAGTTTTCATTAAACTCTGGGTTAATTTAGTTAATTTAGTTTAAGTTAAACCGGAGTTCAGAATACGGGCCAGAATTTCTATATTTCCCTTCAAGAAACAATTAGTACTAATGCTTCCAAATTCAAATATATTTAACATTTCAATACAAATTATTCAATTTTTTATACTACCATCTTATTCCTGATGTGAACATGCTTGCTGTTAATTCAAGGCAATTTTATTAGATATAAATTTCCAGTAAATTCCTCTGCATTTGGTTGCCTATCCCAGTAGAGTGGCAGTAGAATTACCCAAGACACTATGACCCTCTCAACCCCAGAGAACAGGGCCTTGGTTCTTCCAGTGAATGCTTGTATACTGAGGAGATATTTGACATATTTCCCAAATGATCTCTATTGAAACATTTTCCATTGAAACTTGGTTTTGGGTTAAAGGGTCTCTGAGGCCAAAAAAAATAATTTGTATACAGTTAGAATGTATAAAATTAACCCCAAATAACTTTACCCGGCATTATACAGGTAAGCGGTTAAGGAGTTTGAAGAAAATAAAGGACAGCGTAAACGATCGACGCGCAGAATTCAACTGGAGTTGAGTTCCGCGCGAGCAGTTTTCTGTGCGTGTGCGTTTTTTTAATGCGTGCACGTTCGGCGAACGCCAAGACGCGATAATGGAATTATCGCAATCGCATTATCGCTTTGTCGTCTGCTATATATGTGCAGCGCCGGGGCTGACAAAGATTCAAAAATTGATTTGGGGTGGAACTTACGGATAATATTCAACCCTAATGAAACAACAAATGAATGAAGGATACAACGCAAAATGTTTTTATCGAATTGGAAAATTGATTTGGTGCGTAACTTATGGATAATCTGCAACCCAAATAGAGCAACAAATGAATCAAGTATTCAACAAAAAACAGTTATCTCGAATATAAAATTGGTTTGGTTCATAAATTACAAAGAATCTACTGACCAAGTGAAACAACAAATAAATTAGAACTAAGACGTAAAATACATATATCGATTTCGAAAATTGATTTGGTGCTTAACTTAGGGATAATATGCAATCCAAATAAAATATGAAATGAATGAAGTGTACAACGCAAATTGTTTTTTAATCGACTGTAAATTGATTTGGCGCGTAATTTATGGAGAATCTACAACCCAAATAAAACAACAAATGAATCAAGTATTCAACAAAAAACAGTTATCTCGAATATAAAATTGGTTTGGTTCATAAATTACAAAGAATCTACTGACCAAGTGAAACAACAAATAAATTAGAACTAAGACGTAAAATACATATATCGAATCGAAAATTGATTTGGTGCTTAACTTAGGGATAATATGCAATCCAAATAAAATATGAAATGAATGAAGTATACAACGCAAAATGTTTTTTTATCAATTGGAAATTGATTTGGCACGTCAAAATGAGACAGAAGTCATATTTTTTCAACTTTAACTTTATTAATGATTATTATTCTCCTTTTTATAAGCGTTAATTTGATATAAAGGTCAACTCTAGAGAGAGAGTATTAGTGGAGATAATGGCTTTTGAAACCCGAGAATAGTAGGGCTCTGGAAAAGTCTTTCTTCCAGAAAGACGCTTCCAAAGTTTGAGTGCCATTTTGTCTTCATGCACCAGAGTTCCATCTTTAATGCCACTAGATTTTTGAAAAGTCCGTAGTAACCGTTTATCAATTTGAAGGAAAACTAGTTCCTACGTTCCTTTAGGGTCTCTTCTCATGAAAACATAAGTTTTAATTCATATAAGTCATGATTTCTAACGCTTTAATGGGTAGGTAAGTAAGTAGTTTCAAGCCACTGAAAAGGCTTCTCGCATCGACTTATTCCGTCTTTACCATGCTATTTGTTATGATTTTTTTATGCTGGTATATAGTCGATTTTACATTTTAAAAACCTAGAAAAGTTTTTTTCGTTTAAGTTTTTTTTTTTATAGATCCGTGATTGTGGTCTTCGAACAGTTTCAGCTTTGTTGCCGAAAAAAGTAACTTTGGGTAATTAGCATATGCATAATTAGCCTAAATTCATGGAAAATTGGCATAATTATTATGCAATCCAAGCCATTTTTCCATGGAAGTTCTACATGTACTTTCAATCAACCAGGAAATTGTAGGTCCATGTTCTAACTATAAGAAAAAAAAATCACTTTCAGTTGTTCAGATATAATTAAATTGGTATTTACATGAACTTTACGTGATATCTAATTGAAAAAAAATACATTAAAATATTAGAACAAGGAACTACAATTTCATGGAAATTTCGCATAATTATACCCGCTGCGTTTTAAATGGCTATTATTGAATCTCTTTTCTTTCACCCACCTTGAAAGCGAAACTTGACACAATGCCTTCTGGTCGTTGCTCTCTCTTTGAAAGCTAAGTTGTTTTTTGCTCTTTGCTTTCTAATGATGCAGTATTAAAACCAGGAAGTATTTAAAGCCACGCTACAACAAATAAATCTTTTGTTTGACATTTTCCTTTCTTCCTGCAAGTTATCTCCAAACTTTTGCAGTTGCAACTTTCCTATAAGGTGTGCTGAAGAGCATGGAGTTCATGTCCTGGCGATTATTGATCGCACCCCCCCCCCCCCAATCACGCCTTTTATGTCGAATATAACATTGGTTTGGCGCATAAATTACAAAGAATCTACAGACCAAATGAAACAACAAACAAATTAGAACTAAGACGTAAAATACATTTATCGAATCAAAAATTGATTTGGCGCTTAACTTAGGGATAATATACAACCTAAATAAAATATGAAATGAATGAAGTATACAACGCAAATTTTTTTTTTTTTTTTTTTTAAATAATCGAATTGGAAATTGATTTGGTGAGTAACTTACAGATGATACACAACTCGAACAAAACATGAAATGGATGAAGTATACAACGCAAAATGTTTAAATCGAATAGAAAATTGGTTCAGCGCATAAATTACAAAGAATCTACAGACAAAATGAAACAACAAATAAATTAGAACTGAGACGCAAAATACATATATTGAATTGAAAATTGATTTGGCGCTTAGTTTAGGATAACTATTACAACCCAAATAAAACATCAAATGAATGAAGTGTACAACGCAAAATATAATTTTTTATTTGAAATTTTTTTTTTTATCGAATTGGAAGTTGATTTGGCGAGTAACTAATGGATAATCATAATATACAACCCAAACAAAACATCAAATGGATGAAGTATACAACGCAAACTGTTTTTATCGAACTGAAAATTCAGTTGGCGCGTAATTTATGGAGAATCTACAACCCAAACGAAACAACAGATGAATCAAGTGTTCAACACAAAACGTTTAAATCGAATAGAAAATTGGTTTGGCGCATAAATTACAAAGAATCTACAGACCGAATGAAACAACAAATAAATTAGAACTAAGTCGCAAAATACATTTATCGAATCTAAAATTGAAAGTGAAGACGTTCCTGAATCGATATATCGTTAGGTGAGCTATCGTGATCGATCGATTAGTCTTTGCTCAAGTCTTATTTATATTGATTTTTTGGGGTATTTTATTTTCAAAAATCAATATCTCCTGTATGCTGTCACCGTTGAATGTCGTGTTAAGTTTTCTGGGGTTGATTTTGTGTAAGCTAACTATACACAAATTATTTTTTCAGGCCTCAGGTACCCTTTAAGAATCCATTCTGTAATACATCCAAAGGTATTTACCCATAACAGTTTCGATGTCCATGGTTCTGGTTCAGAACCTTTCTCGGGCGTATACTGGTGAACTGGTGTTGCAGTTAGCTGCCAGTTTTACAATTGCCAGAGAATGCCGTTTTGGTGATCGCCGCTTCATAAATGTCGGACAACTGGTATGCACCCCTGTCCCAGGTTTACGACGTGGCGATCGCCAAAACAGCATCCTGCGGCGATTGTTAAACTGGCGGCTAACTTCGATACCAGTTCGCCCTGACACGTTTGTGAAAGGTGTCTGAACCATAGACCTCGAAACTGTCACAGGTAAATACCTTTGGATGTATTCTAGATTCTAGTTTTAAACCATCCCGAAGGACTTATTCAGCAATTTGGTTTTTGGTTGCCTGTCACAGCAGAGTGGTGGTGGGAGAAGTACCCCAGACACCATGACCCTCTCCACCCCAGAGAACAGGGCTCTGGTACGGCGGATGCTGATCAAGTGTGCTGATGTAGCAAATCCTACAAGACCCCTTGAGCTGTGTAGAGAGTGGGCCAGGAGGATATCTCAGGAATACTTCAATCAGGTGAGTCATTCATCAACCTCACAATCAGCTTCTGGGCCCCGTTGCATGAAACTTACCATTAATGGTTACTCTGCTATCAATGTTAACTACCATGGTAACATCACTCAACAGCCAATCAAAATCAAGGTTTCCATGGGAGTTACCATTGATGGCAAAGTTACCGTTAAAGGTAAGTTTTATGCAACAGGGCCCAGATCAACTCTTTGGCTATATATATATAGTGAAATAAAGAACCACTCATTCAGTGTGCACGCTCATTTGGTGTGCACACTCACACGTGCGTGCAAAGTCTATGGGATGGAAAGTAGACACCAGTGTGTTTGATGAAATGAAGCACTACTGTTCAGAACGAATGAGTGGTTTTCTACACGTATTTCATGATAATGCCAACTCTTCGAATTTGAAAATATATGAAATATTCTCTTCATTTTTATATTCATAATTATTACATTGTTTACATTGTAAATACTTGGTTTTGGAAACATCATTGCTAAAGACTAATGTCTGATGTGAAGTAATGGTGACTCTTGACTGGTGATCCACCATTTGCTCTAGTGACATTTGACCTGGCACCTCAGGCTTTATTAAGTCAAAGATGTAGGGTGAGGGCATAGGTTGTGATTTGATTTCTATTCAGGTTTAGGGTTAGTGTTAGGTTTAAGTATATTGCGGAGTACTGGAGTTAGCGATTTGATTAGTGTTAGAAATTGACGGCAGAGCAATTGTTCCCATGACAATTCTGTCATACAATCATTTGAGTGTATACTGCATTTCATTTTTTTCCAATATACATGTATGCAAGTGTAATGAGATTTTGCCTTAGTAATGACTTGTAATCTCAGAGGAAACATTTCTCTAATGTAGTCAGACTTTTCCCTTCATTCTATTTGTGCCCATTATTTATTCTCTCTTTTCCCATTCACTTCTGTTTATATTTTCATTTGTTTTCTTATCTCTCACTGTTACTTGCTATGTTGTCCTATGTTTATTCTTCTTCCTTTACTTCTTATCCTATGTCTCTTTCCTCGCATGCCATGCTGTTTTGTGTCATTTATCAGTTGTATCTTTATTTTTCTACTTCTACCTTGTAGACTGATGAGGAGAAGAGGCGTGGTCTGCCAGTCGTCATGCCAGTCTTTGACAGAACAGTGTGCAGCATCCCCAAATCACAGATCTCTTTCATCGACTACTTCATCATGGACATGTTTGAGGCTTGGGATTGTAAGTGATGTTGATATTGGTGAAGGTGAAGATGATGATGATGGTAGTGGTGGTGATGATGATGATGGTGATGATGGTGATGATGATGATGATGGTGATGGTGATGGTAATGGTGATAATGATGGTGATGGTGATGGTGATGATGGTGATGATGATGGTGATAGTGATGGTGATGATGGTGATGGTGATGGTGATGATGGTGATGATGGTGATGGTGATGGTGATGGTGATGGTGATGGTGATGGTGATGGTGATGGTGATGGTGATGGTGATGGTGATGGTGATGGTGATGGTGATGGTGATGGTGATGGTGATGGTGATGGTGATGATGATGAAGATATTGATGAAGAGGGTGATGGTGATGATGGTAGTGATGATTATGGTAATATTAATGATGCAACATCATGAAATAATGTTTCAAAAAACCTAATGACATAGCTTTGTCCTCTTTTTCACCTACTCAGCATTTGCAGACTGCCCAGAACTCATGGAGCATTTACAGATCAACTATGTCTTCTGGAAAGGAGAAGAGGAGAAGGAGAGAGAAAAGAAGATGAAAGAGAAGGGAAATGAAAAAGGAGATGACGAAAAAGAATGATTCATAATCCGGAGTACTCTTATGCAGCCATCAAATGTCGACATTTATATTTAAAAGAAATGTTTGAATTCAACTTCTCCAAGCTACTACTCTAAATCGTGTTGATGATTGATTTATTTGATGATCAAAGTCTCTTCATGTCTTTTGAAAGCTCTTCTTTTTGCTCTTTTTTTATTCATCATCTACAACAAATCAGGAAGAGATTGAACAAGTGAAGTACTGTTTTTTTCTACAAAAATAGACCTCATGTATTCACTACAGGGATGATGTGGTGCAGTAGGTCAGTTCAAGGTGCTTATTAACCCGTTCAGGACAGGAATTATTCAAGGGCTAAATTGATCACATTTTGTTCTTCAAATGGCAACAATAATATTTTTTTCTTTTAATAGTGCTACATGGTTCTAATAGAATGTAATGTCTTTGAAAAAAGTATATGTAGTTACAAACTTTGTTAAAAAGTTGAAAAAAATTGCCAATTTTGGTTAAAAAAAAAACCCAGTGATTTTGAACCTCTCAATGTGTTGCCAATTTAAGGATTATGATGCTTATTCTCCTTTCAAAAATTCCTGGCATCAAATGCAATATGGTCATGCAACAAAAATGGACACAGAAATCTTTGCTCTTTCCACTCATGCATCTGGGGTTTTTTTTAGAGCTCTGAATCAAAAGTTATTGAGCCAAACCACAAAATGTGGTAAATTGTCTTAAATTAATGAAATTATGATTAAAGCAATCTTTGAGCTTAAATGGGGTAAAGCCTGAAGTTTTTTGCAGCCAAAGTAAAAGAGATGGTAGAAACATTAGTTAGTTTTCTGTTTTGCTTATGAAGATATCCATGATAGTAGATGCAGATGCTTTTGTTTTACTTGGATATTTGTTGGAACACTGGGTAGCTATGTAAAATATGTCTGATATGAAATAATGCTACTGTAGTTCAAAGCAGTTTGAATCTGTTCCATTTGGTAAGAAAACAAAATTTTCATATGGTAATAAAAGATCTTTCAGTGTATAAAACATATAATAGACTGTAAATTATGAAAAGTGCCATTGATAATGATCAGCTAAAAAAAATTCAAGCAACTCAAAATTGTCCTCTTATACATCTCAAATTGGATCATTCAGGGGAGATTAACATATTACATTTCTAAGAATTATTTTTAAAAAAGCTAAAAAAAAAAATAGTGAAGGATGCAAAGTGAAGCCACATAGGGATCAGGGCAGCTTTTTGTATTCGCTTACAAGATGACTCTGATCAGACCCAAGTTCGAATCTCAGTAACGTCTTTCGGATGGTGACGTTAAAGGTCGGTCCCAGACATCAACAATCATATTTGATTGCTGCACGTCTGTCAAAACTCAATTATACACACACACACACACACACTGTTTTGCCGGAAAGTTGTAGAATTATTGATTTCACATGTTTTTGTTAAAAAAAGAAATCAATGTATTTCCCCTGTAATTTAATTTTTTCTTTCAATATTACAGATTTGGACTGATCAGCTTGACTTAATAGAATTTAAAGCCAATTAAAATATTGACATTTTTAAAAACAAAAATCACCTTGATGTCCAAATAGTATATCATTGTAAATAATAAGTACTGATTTTATGAAAAGATACATATATATAAAACAGATATATAAAATTATGTTTTAGATAAGTTTA